>CM077223.1:8292500-8300000 GCA_039654775.1 Spinibarbus caldwelli | reverse complement strand
TGCTAATCATGTTAACAACATGCTAATCATCCTAGAAACATGCTAACAACAAGCTAATCATCCTAGAAACATGCTAGTAACTCGCTAATCATGCTAGAAATATGCTAGCAATATGCTAGTAACATGCTAATCATGCTGGTAACATGCTAGTAACTTGCTAATCATGTTAAAAACATGCTACTAACACCCAAGCAACCACACGGGGGACCGTAGCAACCACAGGACAACACCTTAGCAACCACACCAAGAATCCTAGTAACCAAACAGCAACACCCTAGCAACCGCAGCGGGTTCTGTAGCAACCGCATAGCAACACCTTAGCAACCAACCCGGGTACCCTAGCAACCGCATAGCAACCACCCAGTGTACCCTAGCAACCACATAGCAACACCCTAGCAACCACCCCAGATACCTTAGCAACCACATAGCAACACCCTAGCAACCAGCCCAAGTACCCTAGCAACCGCATAGCAACACCTTAGCAATCACCCTGGGCACCCTAGCAACCGCATAGCAACACCTTAGCAACCACCCAGAGTACCCTACCAACAACTTAGTAACCACCCTGAGTACCCTAGCAACCACATAGAAACACCTTAGCAACCACTCCGGGTACCCTAGCAACCACATAGCAACACCTTAGCAACCACCCTGGGTACCATAGCAACACCCTAGCAACCGCTAAGCAATACCCTAGCAACCACCCTGGACACCCTAGCAGCCACATAGCAACACCTTAGCAACCACCCTGAGTAACATAGCAACCGCATAGCAACACCTTAGCAAACGCCTTAGCAACCACCAGAGCTAGGCTAGCAACCATCATAGCAACCACTCTAAGTACCCTAGCAACCACTCTGAGGTCCTTAGAATCTATCTATCTATCTATCTATCTATCTATCTATCTATCTATTATCTGACTCTATCTATCTATCTATCTATCTATCTATCTATCTATCTATCATCTGACTCTATCTATCTATCTATCTATCTATCTATCTATCTATCTATCTATGTATCTATCTATCTACGATATATTTCTATCTATCTATCTATCTATCTATCTATCATCTGACTCTATCTATCTATCTATCTATCTATCTATCTATCTATCTATCTATCTATCTATCATCTGACTCTATCTATCTATCTATCTATCTATCTATCTATCTATCTATCTATCTATCTATTATCTGATTCTATCTATCTATCTATCTATCTATCTATCTATCTATCTATCTATCTATCTATCTATCTATCTATCTATTTATCTATCTCTCTGTCTGTCTATCTGTCTGTCCATCTGTCTATAATTTGAGCCTATCTATCTATCTATCTATCTATTATCTGACTCTATCTATCTATCTATCTATCTATCTATCTATCTATCTATCTATCTATCTATCTATTATCTGACTCTATCTATCTATCTATCTATCTATCTATCTATCTATCTATCTATCATCTGAATCTATCTATCTATCTACCTATCTATCTATCTATCTATCTATCTATCTATCATCTGAATCTATCTATCTGTCTATCTATCTATCTATCTATCTATAATCTGAGCCTATCTATCTATCATCTGAATCTATCTATCTATCTATCTATCTATCTAATTATCTATCTATCTATCTATCTATAATCTGAGCCTATCTATCTATCTATCTATCTATCTATCTATCTATCTATCTATCTATCTATCTATCTATCTATCTATAATCTGAGCCTATCTATCTATCTATCTATCTATCTATCTATCTATCTATCTATCTATCTATCTATCTATCTATCTCTATCATCTGAGTCTATCTATCTATCTATCTATCTATCTATCTATCTATCTATTATCTGACTCTATCTATCTATCTATCTATCTATCTATCTATCTATCTATCTATCTATCAAACTTTATACTTTTAAAACTACGTTAAACTTCAAACTAATTCAGACTGAAAACCGTCAAACTTAAAACTTCCCAAACTTTTCAAACTTAAACTTTTTAAACTTCTTAAACTTTTTTAAACTTTTCAAACTTTTTTAAACTTTCTGGTCCGGCTTTCTCAAGCCAACTTAAAGTTTGTCTCGACAAACTTTTTTATCTAGTTAAGTTGGCTTGAGAAAGCCAACTTACTGAAATGCTATTTAAACTTCTTATTATTATTCTTCTTCTTCTGAGACTAAAATTTCTGACTCTAACTCCTCCTAGAGCTTTAACTCTACAAACTCCAAACTCAGCCCAGACCTTCAGACTGATCTCACCGAGTGTGCTATATCTTTTCTAACTGATCAGATTTACGGTTTTCATAAAAATGAAGATTAAAAATCATAAAAATCCCATAGACTTACATTGACGGAATGTTCAGATGGGCCAAGACAATTCAAACTCCAACTGTCAAAAATTCAAATCTAAACACACTGAAGCCCATTAGACTCAATCAGACTGCCCTTCTATGTACTATTTCTAACCCATTCAAACTCATTCAAACTCATCTATCTAACATTTCTAATCTATCTATCTATCTATCTATCTATCTATCTATCTATGTACAATCTGACTATTTCTTTCTATTTATCTATCTACCTATCTATCTATCTATCTATCTATCTATCTATCTATCTATCTATCTATCTCTCTTTCTATCTATCTCTCTATCTATCTATCTATCTATCTGATTATGTCTATCTATCTATCTATCTATCTACAATCTGATTATTTCTATCTATCTATCTATCTATCTATCTATCTATCTATCTACAATCTGACTATTTCTATCTATCTATCTATCTATCTATCTATCTATTTATCTATTTATCTATCTATCTATCTATCTATCTACAATCTGACTATTTACATCCATCTATCTATCTATCTATCTATCTATCTATCTATCTGCTAGCAACATGCTAGTAACATGCTAATCATGCTAGAAAAATGCTAGTAACATGCGAGTAACTTGCTAGTCATGCTAACAACATGCTAGTCATCCTAAAACATGCTAGTAACTTGCTAATCATGCTAGCAAACATGCTAGTCACTTGCTAGTCATGCTAACAATGTGCTAGTCACTTGCTAATCATGCTAGTAACATGCTAGTCACTTGCTAGTCATGCTAGCAAACATGCTAGTCACTTGTTAGTCATGCTAAAAACATGCTAGTCATGCTAACAACATGCTAGTCACTTGCTAGTCATGCTAGCAAATTGTTAGAAACATGCTAGCAACATACTAGCAACTTGCTAATCATGCTAACAACATGCTCGTAACATGCTAATCATGCCAGAAATGTACTAGCAACATGCTAGTGACTTGCTAATCATGTTATCTACATGCTAATCATCCTAGAAACATGCTAACAACATGCTAATCATCCTAGAAACATGCTAGTAGCTTGCTAATCATGCTAGAAATGTGCTAGCAATATGCTAGTAAGATGCTAATCATGCTTGTAACATGCTAGTAACTTGCTAATCATGTTAACAACATGCTAGTAACAACCTAGCCACCACACGGGGTACCGTACCAACCGCTTAGCAACACCTTAACAACCGCCCCGGGTACCGTAGCAACCGTATAGCAACACCTTAGCAACCACCCCAGGTACCCTACCGACCGCATAGCAACAGCTTAGCAAGCACTCAGAGTACCCTAGCAACTCCCTAGCAACCATCCCAAGAACCCTAGCAACCCCAGAGCAACAACCTAGCAACCACCTTGGACACCCTAGCAACCGCATAGCAACACCTTAGCAACCACCCTGAGTACCATAGCAACCACATAGCAACATCTTAGCAACCACCCTGAGTACCATAGCAACTGTATAGCAACACCCTAGCAACCGTCCTGGGTACCCTAGAAACCGCACCAGATAACCTAGCAACCGTATAGCAAAACCCTAGCAACCTCCCAGAGTACTCTAGAAACCACATAGCAAAACCCTAGCAACCACCCTGGACACCCTAGCAACCGCATAGCAACAACTTAGCAACCACCCTGAGTACCATAGCAACCACATTGTAACACCTTAGCAACCACCCTGAGTACCATAGCAACCACATAGCAACACCCTAGCAACCGTCCTAGATACCCTAGCAACCGCATAACATTACCCTAGCAACCGCCCCAGGTAACCTAGCAACCGCATTGCAACACCCTAGCAACCGACCTGGGTACCTTAGCAACCGCATAGCTACACCCTAGCAACCACCCAAAGTACCCTAGCAACCGCATAGCAACACCCTTGCAACAATCCAGAGCACCTTAGCAACCGCATAGCTATACCCTAGCAACCACATAGCAACACCCTAGCAACAATCAGGAGCACCTTAATTACCACATAGCAACATCCTAGCAACCACCTAGAATACCCTAGCAACCACTCTGAGGTCCTTAGCATCTATCTATCTATCTATCTATCTATCTATCTATCTGTCTGTCTGTCTGTCTGTCTATCTGTAATCTGAGCCTATCTATCTATCTATCTATCTATCTGTCTATCTATCTATCAAACTTTAAATTTTTAAAACTACATTAAACTTCAAACTAATTCAGACTGAAAACCGTCAAACTTAAAACTTCCCAAACTTTTCAAACTTAAACTTTTTAAACTTCTTAAACTTTTTTAAACTTTTAAAACTTTTTTAAACTTTTCAAACTTTTTTAAACTTTTCAAACTTTTTTAAACTTTTCAAACTTTTTAAAACTTTCTGATCCGGCTTTCTCAAGCCAACTTAAAGTTTGTCTCGACAAACTTTTTTATCTAGTTAAGTTGGCTTGAGAAAGCCAACTTACTGAAATCCTATTTAAACTTATTATTAAGTTGGCTTGAGAAAGCCAACTTACTGAAATCCTATTTAAACTTATTATTATTATTATTATTATTATTATTATTCTTCTTCTGAGACTAAAATTTCTGACTGCTACTCCTCCTAGAGCTTTAACTCTACAGACTCCAAACTCAGCCCAGATCTTCAGACTGGTCTGACTCGAGTTGCTATATCTTTTCTAACTGATCGGACTTACGGTTTTCATAAAAATTAAGATTAAAAATCATAAAAAATCCCATAGACTTACATTGAATAGTCTGAACATTCCGTGAACTCCAACTGTCAAAAATTCAAATCTAAACACACTGAAGCCCATTAGACTCAATTAAGCTTCCCTTCTATGTACTATTTCTAACCCATTCAAACTCATTCAAACTCATCTAATATTTCTTATCTATCTATCTATCTATCATCTGACTCTATCTATCATCTGACTCTATCTATCTATCTATCTATCTATCTATCTATCTATCTATCATCTGACTCTATCTATCTATCTATCTATCTATCTATCTCATCTGACTCTATCTATCTATCTATCTATCTATCTATCTATCTATCTATCTATGTATCTATCTATAATCTGACTCATCTATCTATCTATCTATCTATCTATCTATCTATCTATCTATCTATCTATCTGAGATCTATCACACACACACACACACACACACACACACACACACACACACACACACAAACAAACAAACAAACATACATTCCCTATTTAACACATACACAAACACACGCACACAAGAAATAGACAGAAAATGTGAAATATATAATATATACACTGCATTTATTTGCATTTGTATTAGCATTATTTCTTAACCCTCATAAGACCTGTTTTTCCTGTTTACACCTGTGTCCTTTGGGGTCAATATGACCCCAAAATTGAAAGAGTAATTGTAAAACATTTATAAATTTTTAATCATACAAATAATATATCATTTTTTTTTTTTGTTTACTTCTCATCTATACATTAATGCTGTGTTTTGGGAGAAATGAAGTACTTTTGTACCTGTTTACCACAAAAATCCTCAACTACACCATTAGCTTGCATGTGAAATATTACATTTTTATGAATAAATCTCTTAAATGATGATCTAAATTTAATTTAAATTGTTTCTGGAGATTGATCTAGGTGTAAGGTGTACAATTCTGCCATCTGGTGGTTAGAGAAAAACTTGTAGAAATCAGTTTTTGAAAGAATAGTGTAATGATCATATATATCCAGCAGAGGCCCATAGAGAGCCATTCATTTATAAATTTGAGGGAAGAGGTAAAGACTAATGATTTGATATCATATTTATATTTTTAAATTTATCTTTTATATTTATTTCATATTTATGAAAATGTATGGCTATATATATGTTTGGATTAAAATCCAGTATAATTTTATTTATTTATTTTATTTATTTTTTTATATATATACATATATTTTTAAATGTTTTTATATATATCTGAAAGCCTTGAGATATATCTGAAAGCTAAATGAAGCCTGAAGTTGGTGTAGTTTTGAAGATTTCACTGGTTGAGCTCTGTTGAGAATCTCCATAGGGTTCAATAGGCCCATCTAGTGGCTGAAAATATAAATGCAATTTTTTGTCATTTTTCCCAGCCAGATGGCCTCAGAGACACTCAGTGACCCAGTTCCTGATGGATAATGATGTTTAAAGTAGAAATTGTGTCTTTGTTTTTGTTTGTTTGTTTGTTTGTTTGTTTTTTTGGTGAAATTATGTATGCAAATATGCTAATTTCCATAAAAAAAATCAGAATTTAAGGAAAATGAAATAAAATAAATCACCAAAAATAATAACAAAACCTACTTTTTTTTTTTTTTTTTTAAATAGATAAAAAAAGAATTTCAGGACTGAAAAAAAATTAACGTTGAATGCCTTCAGGTCATTTGGACCCATGAGGGACACTTTTGTTATAGGTTCGGGAGGGATGGATGAGGGTTTAAACATGCCAAACTAACAATTTATTATTTATGTATGTATGTATGTATGTATGTATTTATTTATTTATTTATTTATTTATTTATTATTTAGCCATTTTAGTTGTTTTATCTATATATATATATATATGTATGTATGTATATGTAAGGGATAATCAACGATAATAATAAGGGATAATATCTCTCTGTCTGTCTATCTATCTATCTATCTATCTATCTATCTATCTATCTATCTATCTATCATCTGAGTCTATCTCTCTATCTCTCTATCTATCTATCTATCAAACTTTAAACTTTTAAAACTACGTTAAACTTCAAACTAATTCAGACTGAAAACCGTCAAACTTAAAACTTCCCAAACTTTTTAAACTTAAACTTTTTAAACTTCTTAAACTTTTTTAAACTTTTCAAACTTTTTTAAACTTTCTGGTCCGGCTTTCTCAAGCCAACTTAAAGTTTGTCTCGACAAACTTTTTTATCTAGTTATTATTATTATTATTATTAAGTTGGCTTGAAAAAGCCAACTTACTGATCTACTATTTAAACTTCTTATTATTATTCTTCTTCTTCTGAGACTAAAATTTCTGACTCTAACTCCTCCTAGAGCTTTAACTCTACAAACTCCAAACTCAGACCAGATCTTCAGACTGATCTCACCGAGTGTGCTATATCTTTTCTAACTGATCGGACTTACGGTTTTCATAAAAATG
>CM077223.1:7840000-8287500 GCA_039654775.1 Spinibarbus caldwelli | reverse complement strand
CACACACACACAGAGTCTGGCATATGTGGTTTATGGGGACTCTCCATAGGTGTAATGTTTTTTATACTGTACAAACTGTATGTGCTATTGCCCTACACCAACCCTACACCTAAACCTACCCCTTACAGGAAACTTTCTGCATTTTTAGATTTTCAAAAAAACATTATTTAGTATGTTTTTAAGCCTTTTGGTTTACGGGGACATAGGCAGTGTCCTCATAAACCACCTTCACGTTGTAGTACCCATGTAATTATACACATTTGTGTCCTCATAAACCATATATACCAGTTCACACACACACACACACACACACACACACACACGCACACACACACACACACACAGGGCCTAAGGAATCATCTCTCTTTCTCTCTGTTTCTCTCTCGCATGGCATAAAATTTTTTAGCCAAATTCCAAATTCTGCAACATTACATGTTTATAACCTGCCTTGTTCTTCTGATGACAAGCTTCCACTTTACTTTCACATTGTGTTCCGTACATAAACAGATAAACGTTTGTACATGATTGTACAGCCAATGGAATCACACTTTCACTATGGACCTTGTTCACAGACTATTGTGATGAGGCAAATCTGTAATATTCAGGGTTTGTACAAGGTGCTTAAAGTGCTTGAAGTACTTGAATTTGACGTTTTGAAATTTAAGTCCTGGAAAACCCTTGAAAACATCTATATTTATGAAAAAGTATTTGAAAAATACTTGAAATTTTAAAAGTCAGTATATATGAAATTATTGTTCATTTTTGGTTTTGATAAAAACAATCTTTTCATGCAAAATTAACAATGCAGTGCATGTTAAATAAATACAGAGCCATTTCACCTGGCTTTTGGGAGCGCATAAGATCTCGCGATACTTCTTGAGGTGAAAGTTTGTGGTAAAACCTTTGATAGTGCTTGCATTATATTATTCAGTCTTTTATTGCGTGTGCTGTTTGTTTGGGTTTCATTTGAGAACACACATAAACTCTGACGCGCTTTGTGTTGCGCTGTTATCATTTACAAGCTTGGAGCGCATCTCCATCTCAGCAGCTCGGTCCACAAACTCTTCCTCTGCATATGCTGAGTTTAGGATGCTTAACATTCATCTGGGGAAAAAAAAGTGTGTGTGTGTGTGTGTGTGTGTGTGTGTGTGTGTGTGTGTGTGTGTGTGTTATCTCACATGGTGTCTACAGTGTCCGAGTTTTGCCACGGCAAGCACCACTCACATTTTCTTCAGGAAATGTACATTCTAGTTAGTGGTGCTTGCCAAAGGCAAGGCATCACTATTGTTATCTTGCATACTTATTAAGTTGGCTTGAAAAAGCCAACTTACTGATCTACTATTTAAACTTCTTATTAAGTTGGCTTGAAAAAGCCAACTTACTGATCTACTATTTAAACTTCTTATTATTATTCTTCTTCTTCTGAGACTAAAATTTCTGACTCTAACTCCTCCTAGAGCTTTAACTCTACAAACTCCAAACTCAGACCAGATCTTCAGACTGATCTCACCGAGTGTGCTATATCTTTTCTAACTGATCGGACTTACGGTTTTCATAAAAATGAAGATTAAAAATCATAAAAATCCCATAGACTTACATTGACGGAATGTTCAGATGGGCCAAGACTATTCAAACTCCAACTGTCAAAAATTCAAATCTAAACACACTGAAGCCCATTAGACTCAATCAGACTGCCCTTCTATGTACTATTTCTAACCCATTCAAACTCATTCAAACTCATCTATCTAATATTTCTAATCTATCTATCTATCTATCTATCTATCTATCTATCTATCATCTGACTCTATCTATCTATCTATCTATCTATATTTCTATCTATCTGTCTATTTATCTATCTATCTACGATCTATTTCTATCTATCTATCTATCTATCTATCTATCTATCTATCTATCTACAATCTGTCTTTCTATCTATCTATCTGCTAGCAACATGCTAGTAACTTGCTAATCATGATAGTAACATGCTAATCATGCTAGAAAAATGCAAGTAACATGCTAGTAACTTGCTAGTCATGCTAACAACATGCTAGTCATCATAGAAACATGCTAAAAACATGCTAATCATTCTAGAAACATGCTTGTAACTTGCTAATCATGCTAACAACATGCTAGTAACATGCTAATCATGCCAGAAATGTGCTAGCAACATGCTAGTAACTTGCTAATCATGTTAACAACATGCTAATCATCCTAGAAACATGCTAACAACATGCTAATCATCCTAGAAACATGCTAGTAACTTGCTAATCATGCTAGAAATATGCTAGCAACATGCTAGTAACATGCTAATCATACTGGTAACATGCTAGTAACTTGCTAATCATGTTAAAAACATGCTACTAACACCCTAGCAACCACAGGGCAACACCTTAGCAACCACCCCAAGTAACCTAGTAACCAAATAGCAACTCCCTAGCAACCGCCCCGGGAACTGTAGCAACCGCATAGCAACACCTTAGCAACCAACCCGGGTACCCTAGCAACCGCATAGCAACCACCCAGTGTACCCTAGCAACCACATAGCAACACCCTAGCAACTATCCCAGATACCTTAGCAACCGCATAGCAACACCATAGCAACCAGCCCAAGTACCCTAGCAACCGCATAGCAACACCTTAGCAACCAATCTGGGTATCTTAGCAACCGCATAGCAACACCTTAGCAATCGCCCTGGACACCCTAGCAACCGCATAGCAACACCTTAGCAACCACCCAGAGTACCCTAGCAACCGCATAGCAACACCTTAGCAACCACCCTGGGAACCTTAGCAACTGCATAGCAACACCTTAGCAACCACCCAGAGTACCCTAGCAACCGCATAGCAACACCTTATTAACCACCCTGAGTACCCTAGCAACCGCACAGAAACACCTTAGCAATCACCCAGGGTACCCTAGCAACCGCATAGCAGCACCCTAGCAACCACCCCGGGTACCCTAGCAACAACTTAGCAACCACCCTGAGTTCCCCTAGCAACCACATAGAAACACCTTAGCAACCACTCTGGGTACCATAGCAACACCCTAGCAACTGCTAAGCAATACCCTAGCAACCACCCTGGACACCCTAGCAAACACATAGCAACACCTTAGCAACCACCCTGAGTAACATAGCAACCGCATAGCAACACCTTAGCAACCACCTTAGCAACCACCAGAGCTAGCCTAGCAACCATCATAGCAACCACTCTAAGTACCCTAGCAACCACTCTGAGGTCCTTAGAATCTATCTATCTATCTATCTATCTATCTATCTATCTATCTGTCTATCTATCTATCTATCTATCTATCTATCTATCTATCTATCTATCTATCTATCTGTCTGTCAGTCTGTCTATCTATAATCTGAGCCTATCTATCTATCTATCTATCTATCTATCTATCTATCTATCTATCTATCTATCTATCTATCTATCTATCAAACTTTAAACTTTTAAAACTATGCTAAACTTCAAACTAATTCAGACTGAAAACCGTCAAACTTAAAACTTCCCAAACTTTTCAAACTTAAACTTTTTAAACTTCTTAAACTTTTTTAAACTTTTCAAACTTTTTTAAACTTTCCAAACTTTTTTAAAACTTTCTGGTCCGGCTTTCTCAAGCCAACTTAAAGTTTGTCTCGACAAACTTTTTTATCTAGTTATTATTATTCTTCTTCTGAGACTAAAATTTCTGACTGCTACTCCTCCTAGAGCTTTAACTCTACAGACTCCAAACTCAGACCAGATCTTCAGACTGGTCTGACTCGAGTTGCTATATCTTTTCTAACTGATCGGACTTACGGTTTTCATAAAAATTAATATTAAAAATCATAAAAAATCCCATAGACTTACATTGAATAGTCTGAACATTCCGTGATCTCCAACTGTCAAAAATTCAAATCTAAACACACTGAAGCCCATTAGACTCAATCAGACTGCCCTTCTATGTACTATTTCTAACCCATTCAAACTCATTCAAACTCATCTAATATTTCTTATCTATCTATCTTTCTATCTATCTCTCTATCTATCTATCTATTATCTGACTATTTCTATCTATCTATCATCTATCTATCTATTATCTGACTATTTCTATCTATCTATCTATCTATCTATCTATCTATCTATCTATCTATCTATCTATCTGTCTATCTGCTAGCAACATGCTAGTAACTTGCTAATCATGATAGTAACATGCTAATCATGCCAGAAAAATGCTAGTAACATGCTAGTAACTTGCTAGTCATGCTAACAACATGCTAATCATTCTAGAAACATGCTAGTAACTTGCTAATGATGCTAACAACATGCTAGTAACATGCTAATCATGCCAGAAATGTGCTAGCAACATGCTAGTAACCTGCTAATCATGTTAACAACATGCTAATCATCCTAGAAACATGCTAACAACATGCTAATCATCCTAGAAACATGCTAGTAACTTGTTAATCATGCTAAAAATATGCTAGCAACATGCTAGTAACATGCTAATCATGCTGGTAACATGCTAGTAACTTGCTAATCATGTTAAAAACATGCTACTAACACCCTAGCAACCACACGGGGTACCGTAGCAACCACAGGGCAACACCTTAGCAACCACCCCAAGTACCCTAGTAACCGAATAGTAACACCCTAGCATCCGCCCCTGGTACTGTAGCAACCGCATAGCAACACCTTAGCAACCAACCTGGGTACCCTAGCAACCGCATAGCAACCACCCAGTGTACCCTATCAACCACATAGGAACACCCTAGCAACCACTCCAGATACCTTAGCAACCGCATAGCAACACCCTAGCAAACAGCCCAAGTACCCTAGCAACCGCATAGCAACACCTTAGCAACCACTCTGGGTATCTTAGCAACCGCATAGCAACACCTTAGCAATCACCCTGGGCACCCTAGCAACCGCATAGCAACACCTTAGCAACCACCCAGAGTACCCTAGCAACCGCATAGCAACACCTTAGCAACCACCCTGGGTACCTTAGCAACCACATAGCAACACCTTAGCAACCACCCAGAGTACCCTAGCAACCGCATAGCAACACCTTATTAACCACCCTGAGTACCTTAGCAACCGCATAGAAGCACCTTAGCAACCACCTAGGGTACCCTAGCAACCGCATAGCAACACCCTAGCAACCACCCCGGGTACCCTAGCAACAACTTAGCAACCACCCTGAGTACCCTAGCAACCACATAGAAACACCTTAGCAAGCACTCTGGGTACCATAGCCACACCCTAGCAACCGCTAAGCAATACCCTAGCAACCACCCTGGACACCCTAACAAACACATAGCAACACCTTAGCAACCACCCTGAGTAACATAGCAACCGCATAGCAAAACTTTAGCAATCGCCTTAGCAACCGCCAGAGCTAGCCTAGCAACCATCATAGCAACCACTCTAAGTACCCTAGCAACCACTCTGAGGTCCTTAGAATCTATCTATCTATCTATCTATCTATCAAACTTTAAACTTTTAAAACTACGCTAAACTTCAAACTAATTCAGACTGAAAACCGTCAAATTTAAAACTTCCCAAACTTTTCAAACTTAAACATTTTAAACTTCTTAAACTTTTTTTTAACTTTTCAAACTTTTTAAAACTTTCTGGTCCGGCTTTCTCAAGCCAACTTAAAGTTTGTCTCGACAAACTTTTTTATCTAGTTATTATTATTATTATATTATTATTATTCAAATAAAAAAAATAAAAATAAAAAAAAAACGCTTTTGTTGTGTATTCTAGGCTGCCCATGAAAGCTTTTGTTTTACAGTGTACATATAACAGCCTATAGTTAATATAGCAATATCTACCTATAAATATCTAGACCAGGGCCATTCAATTAGATTCATTTGAGGGCCGAATAATCAAATTGAAAATTTGAAGGGGGCCAAGGGGGTGGGGGCCGTCCCGATCGCTTTCTGGGGGGGCCTATAAAATTAGAAATTAAATTGAAATGCATATTTAGCAGTAAAATAAACTAATATTACCAACACCAACATCTATAAAAGGTTAACATTAGTGCTGTCTATCAATCAATTAAAAAAAAAAAAAAAATCACATTTTTCTGTAATTAATCATATAATTCTATGATTATAGAATTCTATAATTAATCGCATATTTACATATATTGATATCATCATAATTTCACATTGAACCTCCAAATGAATGTAGAAACAACAAAGATAGTATATTTTAAATATGTGTTTAATGACATCTTTTTACCAAGTAGTCTATTATTAATGAAGTATCGATTCCAATACTGCTACTAGTGTCTCTATTAAATGCATTTTACCTATTAATTATAGCCATTCAACACCACAGTATAATTAAAAGCCATTATTTTTAACATGTAATAGGCTCTGAAATATATAACAACTTTTAATTTAAGTGATTTTAAAACAATCTTCACAAACTATAAATTGTATATGCATAAACTAAACAGATTATTCTTATTCAAGCTACAAAAGTTAATCAGCGACTAGAGCAGTCAGTGACGATTTCTGTTTTTCTTTTATTCTTTGATTTCCATCAAAGACAGACTTCAGCAGATTTCACTTTAAAATCACCGCTGTCTCTTTAAAACCTGATGCACACGACACAGAACTGACACATATTCGATTCTCCCAACTCTTTACGGTCATTTAAGACTTTATAACTCATTTAAGATATAACTCATTCAACTAATTTAAGAATAGGTTTATGAGGTAACTCGCCAAAACCGCGCATTTGTCATAATTGTGTGTGTTTTTGTCCGTTGAAGCGCTACTGGCGCTCGGTCTGAAGCGGCTCAGTTTTATGCATACAGCCGAACATGCAGCCTTTCAACTTCATTTGATAATACTTTTCGTCCAGTGTTTGCGCAATTTCTCACCAGAAGTTATGACCGATAACACTGTCTTTATACTCGGTTAAACTAGAGTTGTGGATACTTCATAACTCCCTCATACAAGCGCTTGTCAACGCTGCCGTCTACTGATGTTGCGGTCTCCGGTAGATTGTTGTTGTTCTTGCGTCTCTTTCTTTTCTTTTTCGGCTGGCCCGGGCCAGTGTTGCCACCTTGTGGACAACTAATTAGTGCAATAACAATTCAGGCCATATGTGCGACCTGCGTGTACTTCTCCCTCGAGCCGGATGAAGATGATTGGCGGGACGGATTGGGCCCGCAGGCCGCCAATTGAATAGCCCTGATCTAGACTTTTTCCCCTTTTCAAATAGTTGTATCTCAGCCAAATATTGTCCTATCCTAACAAACCATACATCAATGGAGAGCTTATTTATTTATTTATTATTTATATTATTTATTTAAAAAAAAAAAAAAAAAAAAAAAAAAAAAAGATCCTTATGACTGGTTTTGTGGTCCAGGGTCACATACAGTTAGTTACTGCTGAATGTGCTGACAAGCATTTATGGTAAACTAAAATATACTTTAATGTCATTTCTGTTGAAACTTGTGTATGTCATGTATTTAAATATATTTGTAATGGTGAAGTTGCAATTTAGTATACTGAAAGTGGCTGTATGTTTGGCATCGCGTATAAAGTATGACAGGATGAATGATCTGCGCTGTGTGGAGGACATTAGCTTGTGGTAATGTGCAGTTTGTTGCTTGCATTGAATGCATCATTCATCAAAAGTGAGCCCTCTCAGCTTATTGACAGTTTCTTATTGACAATACAATGGGCTTTGAGCACAGCTGGAGATGCCTGGAGTGGAATTGATTGGGGGATTTATGGAGTGTTTGGGATAGTGCAGCTCTTCAGGGTGGACTGAAGTGTACCTGCGGAGTCCATGGATGTGCCGGACTCACCGAGACGCTAATGGCACGGCTGCTTGTAGACGTCTGGGGAAAACATGACCTTAGACAGCTTGAGTTCCCTCAAAAGCACTGTCTAAATCATGCAGGATCAGCTTCTATAAACAGTGCAGTAAAAATCTATGAGTCACCTAAAACCTGCAGCAGACTTTCAGCGATTGAAGTTTGGGTTGTTGGCATATGCATCTCAATGAAAATGGAGATTCCAATAGATAGGCTTGTGGTAATACAAGAATTCAGTGCTTTGTCATGGGCCTATTGCAGATGAGTATCGATCCGAAAGCCTTATTGTATATCACAAAGGGCTGAAATGAGCTAAGACGTCTTTTTATATTACAAAGATCTCAACGAAGCTAGGTCACCAAAACCAATTTACACTGAAATTGGACTCATATTCATTAAATGGTGCATATGGCTCAACTCCATGGGATTTTGATGGACGTTTTATGCCAGAAAAAAAAAAAAAAAAAAGTAAGAAGCATGATTTAAAGGGATCATTCACCCAAAAATGAAAATTCTGATATGATTTACTCAGGTTAGGTTTAGGGCTTTGTTCACTATCCCTAAATATGAGCCATGGTGATGACTGTCTCTGCACCTAATCAGCGAACTTTAACAATAACCGAATGAATTAAAATGATGAGAATACGCCATCATGTTTTTTGACAAAATGCCCTTCATCCTGTGATCTATTTCTTCAAATTTCTTTCCTCCAGACGGCACGCAAACAGCACACAATCGATCACCGCCTGGGTTTTAAATTCCAAGATTCTCACATTTGCTAATTATGCTTGGCTGGTAACTACACAGGCTAGAAATTAACAAAGTTTTT
Source organism: Spinibarbus caldwelli (assembly GCA_039654775.1). Classification (NCBI taxonomy): domain Eukaryota; kingdom Metazoa; phylum Chordata; class Actinopteri; order Cypriniformes; family Cyprinidae; genus Spinibarbus; species Spinibarbus caldwelli. Next base: position 8,278,840 of record CM077223.1, on the reverse strand, counting down.
GGGACAGATCCATTGGTTTTAAGCCTATAATACAGTCATATTCGCTTTAACACAATTTGGCAAACACTTTGCTGAAATTTAAAGTCTCAGCTTTCATTCATTATCCATTAACTGTGAATGCAATACATTTCAGTTTAACCTTTAAATCTTTCATTTATTTTCTTATGCTTCCCTTGGCAATGAACTATGGGAGATAGCGTTTATTAAAAAAGCTAGTTTTGAGGTATCTTGACATTCTCACACACAATTTCAAATTATTGAGAAAACTTCACAAACATCACAAATATTTCTGCAATCTAAAAGTGCATTAAACACAATTAGAACAGCCATAAAGTCATAAGTAATCCATAGCTCAGCAACGCACTGTGACATGCATAAATTATGCAGATTATTGTTTATTCTTTGACTCTTTGCTGCTTTAATTCATGCTGGTTTTGTCAGTTTTAGTTATTTGGTGATACTGAGAGCTCGTATCTTACTGTTGGTCTAGGTCGTCACTGTTGTTGTGGTTTGTGTGTTAAAGGTCTGCAATACCTTGTTTTGTTTTATTTTGTGGAATTACTTCTCTGCTTTTGCTTTTTTGAACTTTGGACTGTTTTTGTTAACTGGGGATTGACTTTTGAAGTTTCTTGCTATATGTGGATTTTTTTGGTTCCTTTTCTGCTTGAACTTTTACCAAATTCTATTGCATCTGAACATCTCTAGAGTGCGTCTTTACATTTGAGTTCACCAGCTCCCAGTGGCTCAAGAGTCTGACTCTCACTCCGCTGATCTGAGTTCATATCTCAGCTCTGACACTGACTTTATGGTTTTGTTGACTGAAAATTGTGAAAGTAATCTTTGACAATATCAGAAACTCTTGGAACAAGAGAGCTATAAGGAAATTTAAGTTTAGTAAACTTTACAAAATGTTTGATATTTGTATACCTGCTTGTAGTTTTTTTATTGTTTTATTTATTTTTATTTATCCTTTATTTTTCCAGGATAGTCCCATTGAGATACAAAATCTCTTCTTCCAGGGAGTCCTGGCCAAAATGGCAGCACAAAAAGTTTCACAATAAAACAGTTTCAAAAACATAAAACAAACGGAAAACATTTGCCCTACATCCAGATGATTACAAATGTGTAACTTACTCATAGCAAGTACATGTTTCCTTCAGAGTAGACCATAAAATGTTTTTTTTTGTTTTTTTTAATATTTACAGAAGGGAGTGTTTTGAGCATAATAATACTCTGCAACTCGTTCCATAACGAGGGAGCAAAAAAAGAGAAGGCAGTTTTGCCTAACTCAGAATGTACTCTTGGAACATTTAAAAGAAGTTTAGCAGAAGATCTAGTACTGTAATTACAAGTGTAAAAAGATAAAAGACTGCAGATATAAATAGGTAATTTTCCCAGCAATGCCTTAACAATAAACAGCAACATGTGCACTTTCCTTCTTTGAAACAAAGAGGACCATCCCACCAGTTCATACAATATACAGTGATGGGTGCGCGAAGAGGCATTCGTCACAAAACGTAAAGCAGCATGTTATACATAGTCCAACTTTTTAAGTGAAGATAAACTTGCATGCATATAGATCACATCACCATAATCTAATACTGAAAGGAAACAACTCTGTATAATTCTCTTTCTTGCTTTAGAAGGAAAACATTTCTTTAAACGAAAAAGAAAACCCAACTTTAATCTAAGCTTGTTTAAAAGTTTTTCGATATGTATCTGAAATCTAGTTTGTCATCTAACCATATACCCAAGTATTTATAACAATTTACTCTTTCAATAGATTCTCCTTGTAAAGTTAAAATAGGATGATCTGTTTCAGTACGACAACAAGTGAAAAGCATGTATTTTGTTTTCTTTGAGTTTAAAACCAGTTTTAAGTTGGATAATGACAATTGCAATAACTGAAAAGATTCTTGCAAAAGCTCTATGGCTTGATTCACCAAATGTGCTACTGTGTATATAATTGTGTCATCAGCATATAAATGAATTCTAGCTGAGGTTATCCCATGACCAAGGTCATTAATATAAATAGAAAATAAAATCGAACCCTGTGGAACACCTTTTATTGTTTTTAATTCATTTGAAGTAAACTTTTCGACTGAGACACATTGAGTTCTTTCTGTTAGATAATTATTGAACCAATTTAGAGTCATTTTGCTAAAACCTATACAATTTAATCTCTGTAATAAAAGTTTATGATCTACAGAGTCAAATGCTTTAGAAAGATCTACAAATAATGCTGTGCAATGTTGTTTACTATCTAGGTATTTAACAATATCATTTGTAACCAGCATAGCTGCTGTAATAGTACTGTGACCTGATCTAAAGCCTGACTGAAATTCGTTTAATGTTTTATTTGAGATTAAGAACTGTTTCACTTGATCGTTGACAAAATATTCAAATACTTTTGCCAACACAGACAACCTACTAATTGGCCGATAATTATCCAAGACTGATGGGTCACCAGCTTTTAACAGAGGTAAAACTGACGCAGATTTCCATACACGAGGAATAACATTTGAGGTTAAATTCAAGTTAAAAATAGACGTAATGGGCTCTTTTATAAGATCTGCAGAAATTTAAAAAAAAATAAGGTTCTATTTTATCAGGCCCTGCTGATTTTTTTAATATCCAAATTAGATAGAACTTTATGAACTTGTGTAGCTAAAATAGGAGTAAAATTAAACTGCTGACTCTGAGTAATATAACATGAAGTAGCTTCCACATTTTCTTGTTTCCTTAAATTACTACAATTGTGGGACTCTTCCCAATCCCCCCCCCCCTTTTTTTAATGTCTATTAAAAGCATTTACAATATTTTGTTTATCTTTAATTATACTCTCATTTAATTTTAAATAATCAGGTAGACTGGTAAAAGTTTTTTGACCAGAAACTGATTTGGTCAATTTCCAAAAAGAAGATGGATCATTAATATTCTCATTTATCATATTTAAATAATAATCACATTTAGATATTTTTTATTAATTTTGTACAATTATTTCTTAATGTTCTGTAATTTATCCAGTCCATTTGGTTATTAGTTTTCTTTGCTTTAGCCCATGCAGCATCTCTTTTTTTTTTATAAGTGAAGATATGGATTCATTAAACCAGGGATTATCTCTATTTCGCACTCTAAATCTTTTAAAAGGGGCATGTTTATCGCATATAGTCAAGAAAGTACTTTTTAAAAAAATCCCAGGCTAAATCAACATCAGGTATCTGTGAAACATTATATAAATCACTATTATAGATATCTTGCAAAAAAGCTTGCTGATTAAAATATTTAAATTGCCTTTTCAAAATAAGACAAGGTTTACCCTTTGAAATCCTGCAGTTTCTCACACAAACCACAGGACAATGATCACTAATATCGTTACAAAAAACACCCACTGCAGAAAATCTATGAGGAGCATTAGTTAAAATGACATCAAGTAACGTGGATTTAGTAGGATTTTTGTGATTTAACCGTGTGGGAAGATTTATCAACTGCTCCAAACAAAAAGAGTCACAAATACTTTTGAAGAGATCAGATATATGAGAAAACCAATCCCAGTTTAAGTCCCCAAGTAAAATCATCTCTGAATTAGTCCAGTTATGAAAAAGATCCGTAAGTGAAGTGATAGCTTCACATGAAGCCGAAGGTGGACGATAACATCCGACAACGATGATATCAGGACCATTTAAAAAATGTAATTGAACTGCCAAAATTTCAAAACATTTTGGTTTACTGATGGACAAAATACAAGTGCAGTTTAACTTAGACTTAATATAAACTGCAACTCCACCACCCTTTTTAATACGGTCTGATCTAAAGACATGGTAACCCTCGATATGTATCATGGAGTCCAAGACGGATTTATTTAACCATGTTTCCAAGAGAACAATTATGTCGGCATTCGTTGAATCAGCCCATATTCTTATTAAGTCAATTTTATTCACCAGACTACGGACGTTAAGATGAAAAAAAACGCAGACCATTACTGGACTTGAATTCATCAGGAGTTTGAAACTGTGCTGGGCCTGGATTAGGATGGATATTGCCCGAGGTTAATAGCAAAAGGAAAACCAACCAGTTTTTCCTCGCTGAACCGGCTGTCGAACCGTCACTGCAGATAGATATCGCATAGGGAGACAACTTTCTGTTTCCCCAAGCCCACAGGCACCACAATCCTCTCGGTTCAACTCTCTGTATGAAGAGCGTCCGATAGACAATGCACATCTCATACCTCTGAATCCTCATAATAGTATCTCCACCAACCGGCTCCATAGAAGTCACCGCCCTTGGGATAATAATCCACAAATACGGCACAGATTCATCTCTTCTCTCTTCCGCGGTAGAAGGCCCACTATCCATGGGGATCCTCAGCGCCAGACAACCAAGTAGGTAGACAAGTGCAGGATATGTCCACATTTTAAAAGTAGATTTAAGATAAAGTTATAATAAAAAAATAGGGACCAACACAAGCTTTTAAAACAGTCTAAAACAAACAGAGCACAACATCACAGGCTTTTCACGCACGCTACACACAAGCTGTCATCTTGGAAAGTTTTAACTGGTTGTTCCAGCTGGTCTGGAACTAACTTTAGTTAGCACCTCTTTTTTATTAATTTATATTGTTTATATTGTTTGTTAATTTATATCGATTTATGGATTATACAAATACAATTATATGTTGTTTAATTTGTGCAATGGAACAAATGTATAATGATAATATTAAAAAAGTGGAAAAGACTTGAAACAGTAATGTAATAATAGTAAGAGTACAAGGCATTTGCTTGTCTTTCATTAGTTGAATATGCTGTTTTGTTTTTAGTTCGCTCCAGTCGGCAGCCTTCACTTATGGGTTTTCCCACTGAATCTCATTTGCATAATTAAGAGGAGCTCATTATTCATTGTGCTGTTTGTGATGTGACAGACATTTCTTGTGCAGCAGCAACTAATTATTTTCCAGATACATTACACTGATATAATCTATTCTTCTGAAATTCCACTAATCACTCATAAAATGGGTGTTTCCATTCTCAAAGTTTGTATTTTGTCCCTGCCATGATGTTAAGTACTAATTAAGCTTAATAAATCATTCACAACCTTAAGTCAGCATGTCTGAAGGTATGCAAGCTGTAAATTTAGAGTTTGATTGAACTAAGGCTGCATATTCCATACTTAAACACTCTGAATACTCACACACTAAGAAGAGTAATACTGTATTACACACATTGTGTGTAATACAGTATGCACAAGTATACATACATATATATACATACATATATATATATATATATATATATATATATATATATATATATACACACAGTCAGGTCCATAAATATTGGGACATCGACACAATTCTAACATTTTTGGCTCTATACACCACCACAATGGATTTCAAATGAAACGAACAAGATGTGCTTTAACTGCAGACTGTCAGCTTTAATTTGAGGGTATTTACATCCAAATCAGGTGAACGGTGTAGGAATTACAACAGTTTGCATATGTGCCTCCCACTTGTTAAGGGACCAAAAGTAATGGGACAATTGGCTTCTCAGCTGTTCCATGGCCAGGTGTGTGTTATTCCCTCATTATCCCAATTACAATGAGCAGATAAAAGGTCCAGAGTTCATTTCAAGTGTGCTATTTGCATTTGGAATCTGTTGCTGTCAACTGTCAAGATGAGATCCAAGAGCTGTCACTATCAGTGAAGCAAGCCATCATTAGGCTGAAAAAACAAAACAAACCCATCAGAGAGATAGCAAAAACATTAGGCGTGGCCAAAACAACTGTTTGGAACATTCTTAAAAAGAAGGAACGCACCGTTGAGCTCAGCAACACCAAAAGACCCGGAAGACCACGGAAAACAACTGTGGTGGATGAACGAAGAATTCTTTCCCTGGTGAAGAAAACACCCTTCACAACAGTTGGCCAGATCAAGAACACTCTCCAGGAGGCAGGTGTATGTGTGTCAAAGTCAACAATCAAAAGAAGACTTCACCAGAGTGAATACAGAGGGTTCACCACAAGATGTAAACCATTGGTGAGCCTCAAAAACAGGAAGGCTAGATTAGAGTTTGCCAAACGACTTCACAGTTCTGGAACAACATCCTATGGACAGATGAGACCAAGATCAACTTGTACCAGAGTGATGGGAAGAGAAGAGTATGGAGAAAGAAAGGAACTGCTCATGATCCTAAGCATACCACCTCATCAGTGAAGCATGGTGGTGGTGGGCATGTATGGCTACCAGTGGAACTGGTTCTCTTGTATTTATTGATGATGTGACTGCTGACAAAAGCAGCAGGATGAATTCTGAAGTGTTTCGGGCAATATTATCTGCTCATATTCAGCCAAATGCTTCAGAACTCATTGGACGGCGCTTCACAGTGCAGATGGACAATGACCCAAAGCATACTGCAAAAGCAACCAAAGAGTTTTTGAAGGGAAAGAAGTGGATTGTTATGCAATGGCCAAGTCAATCACCTGACCTGAATCCGATTGAGCATGCATTTCACTTGCTGAAGACAAAACTGAAGGGAAAATGCCACAAGAACAAGCAGGAACTGAAGACGGTTGCAGTAGAGGCCTGGCAGAGCATCACCAGGGATGAAACCCAGCGTCTGGTGATGTCTATGCATTCCAGACTTCAGGCTGTAATTGACTGCAAAGGATTTGCAACCAAGTATTAAAAAGTGAAAGTTTGATTTATGATTATTATTCTGTCCCATTACTTTTGGTCCCTTAACAAGTGGGAGGCACATATGCAAACTGTTGTAATTCCTACACCGTTCACCTGATTTGGATGTAAATACCCTCAAATTAAAGCTGACAGTCTGCAGTTAAAGCACATCTTGTTCGTTTCATTTGAAATCCATTGTGGTGGTGTTTAGAGCCAAAAATGTTAGAATTGTGTCGATGTCCCAATATTTATGGACCTGACTGTGTATATATATATATATATATATATATATATATATATATATTGAAATCATGTGTCAAGTTCATTATTGAGCTCAGGTTTAAAGACCTCACGCTTGATGTACCTCCTTTTGAAACAGCACGTTTGCGTAGGTCAAAAACAGCTAATAGACTTGTGAAACAAGTCTATTAGACTTGCAATGTGCTGCTTGTTATTGCTTCAACAATTCACAGTTTGTTGCCCCTGCATGGCATTTTAGGATGGTAAAATAACAGTGAAATATTGATTGCAAAGCTGCTGCTTTGTCATAACAAATAGAGTGTCTTGCTTTGTTTTTGTTTTGCATTTAGTGTGAACATATCTTGTCTAGTTTAATGCTGTCACCTTAATTGAGAAGAATGTGTTGAAAGAAAGAAAGAAAAAGAAAGCAAGAAAGAAAGAAAGAGAAAGAAAGAAAGAGAGTCTTTTTGTATTAGTCCAAATGTAAATTTGGGTGAATAAGGTTTTCAAGCATGGAAACAAGAGTTTAACACAATTTTTTTTTTGTTTTTTTACCTATAATGTGTTCTGTTTAATTGTATTTTTTTTCCTGAACTTTTTTTTATTATTATTATTTTCTTTTTGTTTTTATTTTTATTTTTTCTTCTTTTACAGAAAACACTCACTAAAATACCTTTCAGTATAATGAATTATATACACCAAAATATCTTGTCAGTCATGTTTAGAGCAAGAATCTCTACGTGACATTAACCATCTCTATTTTAGGATCACAGTGCAGGTCCAAATACTAATTAATTGTCAAACTACTACGTTCTACACATTTGCCAGCAATATATATTATATATATATATATATATATATATATATATATATATATATAAAATTAGAATGTTCACTTATTCTGTGGTATACATGGTGTATAATGGTTCAATATTCTGTTAATGGCTTGTAGTATAGCTCATTAATCGTTTGAAAGTGTTTCTTAACTTCTTTAAATTATTAGTAGCTTGCATCTTGTCAAACTAGAGTTTCGGTTTTGAAAGTGATACAACTGTGTTTCCTAAACCTTGAAGGTTGGGTTTATTTGCACAGGCTCGTATGACCTCTCTTGTGGCTGACAGCTGTTTTAAGCGAGTAGCATAAAGGAGATTAGGAGTGTTTACTGACGCGTCACTCTATTCGGGATGTTGATAACCTCTGGAGCATCAGGAGACATGGAGCTGCACACGCTAACACTTCTGGTGTAAATCCGGCTTCATTTCCATTCTGAAGGAAGCCAAATACAAGTGATCACAGGTCACTGTCCCCACTTCCCAAAGGCCAGAGACATGACTACCTCATTCTGGGATGAAACTGAAATGTTAATGAATGCTATTCATCATCAGAGCTCAGAAATGATTTAAGCGTATGAGGGGGAAATGAGAGAAGGTGTTTTCTGTGAAAGGAACGTAATCCCATTTCTGGACACAAAATGGTGTAGCATTTGGACCAATCAGACACACAATTTTTCATTAGATTTAACAAATCAATTAGTCATTATCAACAAATAATCACAGACAGATTAGTCAGATTAACAAATAATCACAGACCCCCTCATCCAATACACATACTTGGTACCAGTATGTCTGTGAATGACTCCAGAGTCCCGGTTACCATGACAACCAGGACACTTCAGCCAGACCAGATAACTTTATGACCTAATGGCATGTTGACAGTTCTCCCTCTCATCATCTTTGAACCTTAGGAAAGACATTATGTCATAAAAATGGACTCTTCTCTAATTAATTCATAGAAAAACCTTTCTTTGAATGAACACAGGCTGTATATGTTCTTGTGTATTGTATACTGTTTTATACATGCTTATGATAGATCACTAGTTAATATCACCTCACTTATACCATGTTTGGTCTGTATCAATTTGTCTTCGGATGATCTAATTGAGAGTGTATATTATATGTTGATACCTATGCAACATATTAGTGTTCTAAGAATCTTTACTAGTTTGTATATCAACTTCCGGTCCAGTTACATATGCAAATTACCATACTTGGAGACAAAGAGTCGTAAACTTTCCCTCCAAAAGTTCAAGACACCAATGGCTCTTTGACACCTGAAAGGTGTGACCTCTATGGCAGATAAAGCTCTCACATCAGTGACCTGCCTCCCAGTCTTCTTTTAGATCCTAAGAGGATGAGGAGGATGTGAGCTCCTCAGCAACACTTAAGATTTTGCGCCAGGCCTTGCGGTCTTGACTTTCCATTCAATCAAAGATCCTCAGATCTCAGCAGATCTCTTTCTTAGCTCTTTTTCACTTTCAACCTGAGAAGAAACTCCCAATCACCACCGAGCCAGATTAACATCTTTTGGAGTTCATCACCCTTCAAACCCGGAAGAACTTGAAGAACTCCAACACCACCAAACCTTCAAACCATCAGAACTTTCATCCGAGACTGCATCCGGACACTCGTTCAACGACCAAGGCAATGCAAGTATCATACATTTAACTAAACGAAACAGAGGTTTAAGCTATAGACCTCATTATAATATTTTCCTGATGGTTTCATCCATCAAGTCTCATTTGCCCTTTCCCCAAGTATGAGTGATTGTATGTTTGTTTGTTTAGATTAGTTATGCGTGTTAGCATTTAGTTAATAAAACTTTTGTGTACAAATTACATGAGTTTCTGGTCCTGCTTGTAGATAATGTCCCGTAACGATTTTGCTCCTTACTACATGCTCTAATGCATTAATACTTAGGAAAGTATTTTCTGTGGCCACGGAAATATCCTTTCTTAGAGTTGATATGAACTTACACTGAATGTTCGCTGGTCGAACAGATTAGTTGATGGCAATTTATTTCTGCTACAGTTACCAGCAGTTTTCTGCTACAGTTTTGAGCTGATTTGCTACAATGGAAAGTACAACTACAGCACTAGATTAAACAACATTCACGCTGCGTTACTTATATGGCAAAGATAATACTCCAGTGAGCCAGAACTGCTTACATTTTATGTAATGTACTTGCAACTGAGAACATAATTCCATCACTGGCAAGCTTTTAAGAGCAAATTTACTCTTGGGAGAAAAAAAAAAAATTGTTATGTGAGGATATAAATTTCATAAAGAATGCTTATGATCTAATGCCTGTGCTTTCACACACTTAGTCCAAAGCATCATGACCATTCAGTGCTCCCTCATCATTTTTAAATCCTTTTTTTTTTTTTTGCATAATTATAATATATATATATATATATATATATATATATATATATATATATATATATATATATATATTAAATGTTGTAAACCTTGGGTACCTAAGATAAGGGAACGAGTGTTGCATATGTATACTCTTATGGGGAAAATCCTGTTTACTTTGATACTGAAGCCTGATTTGTTCACATTTGTATAGCTGCACGAACAAATGGTGCTTCAGCCCACCAAAAGGGGTGGAGCTGACTGCTATATAAGTCAGCTCTGAGCACCATTTAAGTGCAACCTTAAAGCATAGCAATGCTCATTCCCTTATCACAGGGAACCAAGGTTATGTTAGTAACCGGAGCATTCCCCATCGAACGGTCTCTCCCGATGCAGAAGTATACACTTATGAGGAATGCATTCAATAGCGCCGTGCTATCTTTGCACTAAAGGAGAAAATTATGACAAAATGGCGGTCAGAGCTGACTTATATAGCAGTCGGCTTCACCCCTTTTGGCGGGCTGAAGCAGCATTTGTTGGTACAGCTACACAAACATGAACAAGTCAGGCCTTAGTATAAGCAACAGGCAAGACCGTTCAATAAGGAACACGAATTCACTGCTGTAAATATTAGATCATTTGATTTAAATAGAAATCTTCCCCTTGTGTAAAAGAAGTGCACTTAATTGTATTAAACATGCATTTGTAGTATACTTAGAATATTTGAATAAAACTATTGCAGATAATACTATATTAATTATAAATGTAACAATAATAATAATAATAAATTTAAAAAGTGAACTTTGTAATGATGTCAAAATAAAAGTAAGATTTCAAAATCATTAGGTTTTAATAATCTTTTGTCATGTTTAAAAGTACATTTATTTTGATGTGTTGACTAAAATACTAAAACACATGGAAATATTACAATTTGAAATGTAGTGTGTTATTTGATATTACATTTAAATTTAATACAGCATTTTAATACTAACTTTAAGTACTTAAAGTATAATTAAAGTAAATTTAGTTTACCATAAATGTTTGTCAGTATTCACAAGTACAATTTAACCATATTTCAAAAACAATGAGAAGTAATTATGAAATTACTTAAGATGTCTGTAAGCAAAAAAAAAAAAAAAACAATGTCAGCTAATTTCATTTAATTTCAATAAATTAACTGCAATACACTTTCATTTAATTGCAATTAAAATGCAATTAAGTGTCTGAAAACATTACACTGAATTCACACTCCAGTACATTTTTTCATCTTTCTTGAAACTCTTACAAACGTTTATACTAAAGTTTCCTTCTATACCTTAAAAGTGCATGCTGAATGACTGGCTGTCAATTTCGGCTGTATTTTTGCTTGGTTTACACACACACACACACACACACACACACACACACACACACACACACACACACACACACACACACACCTTATATAAATATCACATAACGGAAACAGAAACTACCACTATACCACTAGACTACATCCAGGCTTAAATACTGGTGCTTAAATACACAAATAAATAGGTGCACAATGCTCCTGCTCTTAGTCTGTATTAGATTATATGCTGACACTGTAAACTTGGCATATGTTGGGATTGCAATAATGATGAAAACAGCTTGGTTGTGAAAAAGCAATACTGTAAATAGCTTGTTTCCCTGAGGACATTTCAGCCAACAGCAGCTGTGGGGCTATCAGAAATGAAGAGGCAATAGTAATGTCAGATAAAGGGCTTTGAGAAGTCTATTAATAACTACCTGAACATTTCACTTAGAACAGAGATTTACTGGAGGAAACAATCCAGAGAATATATGGTTTTGTATTTCAATAGAATTCAGAACAAGAAATAAATAAATAATTACAAAACATTAAATTAAAATAAATATAAGGTCCCAGTTAAAAAGGACGTACACCTTAAAGGCCGTAGGAGGAATTACAGTCAATGCTAATGCTATTCACCTTATTCCTGACGAGCCTACTGCATTTTGAATTATGGATGGCACTTCTGGTTTGGGGAACTTTCATTCAAAAAGACTGAAATTAATAATTCAAATCATAAGGCTGCCCTACAAATAAAGCTTATACGTCTGACTGAATCAGCTGTCAGTTTTCTTCATGTTTTATTTTCAGACATCATGAGAATAACGTAACACTTGGTATTTTAACATGACATTTTATAACAAGAATATCTATGGCAAGAGCTCTTTTCAGTCGCTGCATTCTTTTCCTCATGATTATTTTCTTTTTTTCCCTTTGCATTCCACTGTAATAGTATGAAAAAGACAACATATGCTGCACATTTGTGGTCTGTTCTCCCGATTTAATTTACGATCCCATAATTTATATCCCATTAATAATTGACTGGAATGCACGAAGAATCTCTTGTTTTTCTCCTCAAATCCTCACGTCTCTTTTCAGGTTTGTTTTCACAAGTAAATACAATTTAGTATCTATCAAAATGACAGAAATCACTTTGAAATAGTATCATGCAATGAGGAAGTTAATGAACATTTTTGATTAAGGCAACGTATGTTACATATTAAAGATATATATTACTACTGTGATATTTCACCTGTCCGTTATTGCTGTGGAAAGGATTGCGCTTTTGGGGTTATTCATGGTCTGTTGAAAGTACCTTGTTTATGTTTTTACACCTTTAGATGTCATTTTAATGTTCAATGGCTGAAGGGTGAGTATAATGTCATCTCATTGTGCCCAGTAAAAAAAAAAAAAAAAAAAGAAGTAATAAGTAAAGTATTATTGCGTTCATAGAGCGAACCTTTCACTGATTGCTTAATGGAAGTTAAACTCATTATTCGTTAGTAGGGTTATACAACTGTAAAGGTACTCATCATACTTTTTTTTTTTTTTTTTTTTTTAATGTTACTAGTTGCAGAACATTCAGAGAAAGAAGTAACATTCAAAAGTAACATTCCCATAATGTTTGCATAATTACCAAAAATTGCATTACCGAGAAAAAGAAAAAAATAAAATAAATAAATAAAAAATCCAAAATACAATTTTCATGACTTAATGGAAACATTAGCAAAATGTTCTTAGAACATACCCTTCTTTTTTTAAATGTACAATACAACTTTGACTTTTTTCTTTTTTTTTCTTTAGGTACTAATATGTGCACTTCAAATACTAGTGTTTACCTTTAAGGTACTTATATGCAGCTTTAAGGGTAAATAAGGTAAAAATAAGGTACTGGTCCAGTGACAAATTTTGTAATTTTTTTTTTTTTTTTTAAAGATTGTAGTTGCTGAACATTGCTCGGTGAATGAAGTAAATACTCTGATGTATGTGAGGCACTTTAGCTCCACTTTAGAAATAACAGTCCGGCATGTTTTAATGGAAGCCTGTTTGAAAATATTTCAGTTTAGAGATTTTGTGGGAACAACAACAACAAAACCTAACACAAGTTTATGCAATAGCAACATGTTGGCTGGTTCAGAGACACGTGATTAAATATCTCTAATAAATCTGCTCATGTAAAAAAAATAAAAATAAATAAATAAATAAAAATCCAGACCAGACTTTATAAATTGCAATCAACCCATCAGTTACAGCAGCAGCACATTTCTGTCTTATGATATCCCTTCTCAGTCTAGAATGTACTGAAACGCACAGGTGGGCTTGTTGAGCTGAGCTGTGATTAACTCACCGCACTTCTCCAGGGTCCTCTGTAACCAACACGTCCGTCTTACAGCTGGCTATAGGGTTGATTGACAGCTCCACCGGAGGAACCACAAAGCTCTTGCTGACTGGCAGCCATAGGCCTTGACCCAGACTGTATGATGACCTGCAGCGGGAGGGACATGAACACAAGAGCGTAATGTGTCAGCTGAATTTCAATGGCCCTGTGGAACATGCTGGAATAAAGACAGCTGCTTATTACAAGAAAGCCACAGTGACCGAGAGAGGAGAAGATCTGTTCTTCACAACACACACAAATAAAGACCATCACACTAGACAGTAGTTGTGTGCTAATAACATACACAAAGGTTAATAAAATAATAATTAATAACTAAATGATAAAAATACAATAAAAATACACAGCAAATCTGTATAAATGATCGTACAATGGAGAAGTGGTCATATAACGGAAATTAGGATTTGTTACATTCTTCAAAATGAAAGACTTTAGTGTGGTCATACTCTTAATTTCAGAACCGGTCGGTAAATCCACAACCTATAAAAGATCACTGCAATGCATTTGGCATGTGAAGTTTTAGCCAATCATACCACAAGCCATTTACATACAGAAGTCTTAAAGATACAGTAAGAGTCAAAGAGGGTGCAGCAGTGTTATTATTGCGAACTACAACTTTTTAGTTGTAACTATTAGAATAACAAACTATTTAGAATAGATAGATAGATAGATAGATAGATAGATAGATAGATAGATAGATAGATAGATAGATAAACAGATAGATGGATGATAGGCAAAAGTTATAGTTAATGGTTTTTAATAGCGAGAATTGGACCTTAAAGTGTGATCATAGATAAATAGCAATCACAACTGTTTCTGAGGAACCACATTGTTTGGCGAAAGAATAACATTTTTATTAATGCCATTTGACAACAGGTTACAAGACAACATTTTTTTTTTCTTTCTCCTAAAGTAAGGTATACTAGAGAGCCCATGAGTGTGAACTTCATTGGCTCTGTTGCCACAGATTTGTAAAGCGGCTGGCACTGAGACGATCTTCACCAACCACTGCTTGCAAAGCATAACTGTACAGAAACTCTCTGATGCCAGCCTAGAGAAGAAAGAAATCATGTCAGTGATGGGGCATAAACGTGAATCATCCCTGCAGTTTTACAGTCTTAAATTAATCATCTTAATCTTAATCATTAACAAAATTTGTCACGCTCTCCTCCAAATTGACATTAAGAACTGTATTAAAACTATTTAGAAATGCCTTTCAGAATCAGTGTATTTCATATATTCCAGTTTCATATTTTATGTATTTTGTCCAAAAAAAAAAATATTTTCATGGTGTATTTTGTATAAAAAAAAAAAAAAAAATTTATATTACAAAACTTTATACAAAATACACCACGATCTCCTTCAAATTGACATTAAGAACTCTGTTTAAACTAATATGTCACTTAATGTTTCATTGAGGTTTGAGTTGGTTTCAGTTTTATGCCTTCTGAATGAAGAAGGAATGTCTCAGCTTTCTAAGATATAGCCTAATTATTTTTTTCTAATGTTTAATTAAACAAATCTGATCAAAAATTAGCCTTCCAATTACAAGGTGATATTTGACTCAAAGTGATTTACAGGGGAATTTTATTTTTACTTTTGTAATGGCATTTTTCTAACTTTATTAAAAGTATGTCATCTTTTATGTCAAATTAAAAAAAAAAATACATATTTATAAGCTTTTTAATATTTCTAATTAAAACAATACAATAAGAACAAGTAGAATAAGATACCAATCAAATGAAATCGGTATTAACAAAATTATTATTTTCCATTGAGGTGGAACAGAAGAACACAAAAGTGGCTTGTAGGTGTATTTTCAGACATTTAATGAGCTTCAGAGTTGGCATGAGTGCAATTAAATTTATAAATTCATGTTGAGATTAATATTTTAAATATAAAATTTGATTAGGTTATAGAAATATTAAATGATTTAAATAACTGAAACCAAAACTGCCAGCAGGTGGCGATAAGGCACTGATTTGATCACTGAATCATTCATTAAATTGATTCGTTCGAACGGCTGATTCATTCAGGAATACAGCAAGTGACTGTCTTTATGAATCGGTAATTGAATCATTGACTCACTAGATTCGTTTAAAAACGCATGTTCATTCATAAACGAGACACCGCTGTGTTTGAATGGAGATCTGCTTCGGCTCAGCTGTGACTTTGATTCAAACTATTTTCGTCGACGAAATAGAGCAAAATCAGGCAACAGTGTTATAGTAAGACAATGCAAGTCACTTAATATTAACTTCTTGTTTACTGACTTGTATTAAATCAATATCACATTTACAAACTCCCTTATTAATCATTACATCTGTCACTCTCCTTAGTTCATCGCGATCTCACAAAGTTCTATTATAATCAACGAAGCTCTCTAAACTAAACAATGAATCTCTTATTTACATTGTGTCTACTTTCTTTGTTTATGAAAGGATTCGTGAGATATGTCTGTAATGCATTACTCAACTCTGCAAAAACGCGTAGAAATCTTTGAAGCTCCCCTCAGCGCAAACACAAATATGCTCAGGTCAGTCGCACTGGTGCTGCTAAATATTTTTTCATAGTCGCACGCAGTAGTTTTCAGTCACATTTGCGTGCGACTCAGAGTATTAGAGCGCGTCACACAGCCTTGTGTGAATAAGATCAGAGCGACGCAGACCACGGAGAGCACGCCGATGTTATACAGGACTCAACGACAGCCAGAGAAGACAGCTGCAGCGCTGTTTGTGGAATTAAATTCTAAAATAAAGACAGACTGTTTGAACCGGTGATTTCTTTTTTCGCTTCTGTGGATGTATTTCTAATTTGATCTGAGATGAAGCAAATACATTTATGCGGGAATTTCTCGCATTATAAAAGTTAAACTTGCGGGAATGGTTTAAATTATGCGCAATCCCGCGCCGAAATTCAAGCCCTGTGTTATCTAGATAAATGTTAAAAACTCAAATTTTTAAACATGCTTCCAAACATAATGATCCATATATGATCCATTCTTCAACAATTGCACAATATAAATGTTAATTTATAAAAATAGGCAAATATTATATATATTATTTTACAAAACCTTGCTATGTATATGGAATGACCATTTTATAAGGGCAATAAGCCCTGTAAACCCATGGTTTACAGTGAATTTATAACAGCTAAGGGGGTTTAGGCACTCCACTCTGCCCCTTAGCTGTTATAAATGTACTGTATACCACGTCTACTTGGAGCTTATTACTTTATTTCCCTTCAATTGGCACATATGCACATGCACAGTATATTAACTATGGATGACTAATTCATAATTTGTTTATTAGCACCATTATTACTTTTTCAAGGCAGCTGAAGAGCTGAAATAACTGAGCTAATATAATAATAATTTAGCCACTGGATCCATATTCTGGGAATTAAATTTTTATGATAACATGTACTCTTATCATATATCATAGCGATCTGACACAAGGGCTCCACCGCACTTAAAGCTCAGGTATGAGTCTGGCCAGTCGCTGACCTTGGATATAGACAAGCACATCTGAATTACTCTGGATCAATGCATACTTCCACTCATAAATAAGACAGCGATAGCCCAGGCCTTGCTTCGGCCCATCAATTGACACTTCAGAGGGCATCGATTGCTTTCCTCAGTCCACTATCAGTCAGCTGCTGCCAGCTGAACTAAATGGCTTGAGTTGTCAGGTGGTTAAGAGTGATGACAGCTTGGGTGAGTAAGGAGAGAGTGAATGGGATGATATAAATTTCTTTTGTTTTCGCCTTCCTGTTTAAGCCCAAAGAAAAAAAAAGAAAAAAGAAAGAGAAAAAAAATCAGCTTCATACTTGTAGCCTGAAAACATGGAAAATAATGGAATGTATCTTTGCATTTAATTAACGAAAGACAGAATTCAATAGGGATAATCAAAGTGAGACATTGCCATTACATCAGGTAATTGTCTAGCGTAAAATAGACATTTTGTTTTAGTTGAAATGGCTGAAACTACATGGGTGGACTGCATGACAAAATTCAATATCATGGTCTGAGTAATTTTGCATCACAGTAAAAGTATATGCAGAAAATTCAAGCAAATAAACGTTTATATAGCAAATGAATGTGTGTATTGTAAATTGGATAATTGTAATTGCTCGGCAACCACAAACAACTAAATTTTGCATTAATACAGGTTCTTTCTCGTTTTGACATGTTTGGGACATGTCTCACTTTTATGTGTAAATAACTTAAAGAGGGGAAAAAATGGAAATATATGACTCTGTCTATGTTTCATACATATATAGTTCACTACAGTATGCAGCAAATGAACACTGGAGGCACTAAAAAGAAAAACACCAACAACTTTTGCTTTCTATGTTATGCTATACTATAAGTACAAAACACTTTTACCATAATGGACTTCAATTAATACATTTTGTTGTTTGCATCACATAACCAGCTCCACATGTATGGCTTTTCTGACATAGTAAACTTGCTCAGAAGTGCACTCAGTACAGCATTGCACTTGTGCTGTGAAGTGCTTGGGTACAATACAAGAGTTCAAAGACTTGTAGGAGCTAAAATATCATGGTTTCTTTCCCCTATCATGTTTGCTTTTGTTAACACTATTGGTTAGGTTTGCAAAATGCATTAACCTTTTAGCATTAATCACCGGACATTTTATTTTCGAATTGCCATGCATTAACATAATAAAATGTTGCAAAAATCACATTTAATTGTTTCAGAGAAAACTGAACATGTTATTTAACACTGTGAAACAACAAAGTAGCCTTTTTTTATTTATTTATTTATTTTAATTTTTTTACAAAATGTACTTTCTTATGTAAATGTACTTGCTTATAGTGCCTCTTGTGGACATGTCATCTGAAAAGTGCAGTGAAATCTACATGTATTTCAGGTTTTGGAGAAATGTAGGCAGTGTCACATATTTCCAACAAGCTTGGATAGCAATATCAACATGCAACATTAAGACTGCAGTCAGGCTTGCTGCAATCCATGTGATAAGTTACATCAGATATTTTAAGGGTAGAACCTTTTCAGACTGTCACGGCTGCAGGACAAAACCATTGAGAAATCACATGAAATGACATGCTGCGGTTTGTGACCTGTCCTCGTTCCCTTTCTATCACTACCATTTTCTTGAGCACATGAAAAATAAATATATGGAGACATTAAACACTATCTGTGGACCTAGACCCTGCTTTAAAATGGAAAGAGGCCCAAGGCTCCAGTAGATCTCCCTCCTCTTTCAGGTGGAACATGCCTAGGGCAAATCCTACCAGGAAACCCACAGTGCTGCCCCGCAGGCAATCTGTGAAGTCCTGTGTTCAATACGAGGGCGGATGACAGCAGGCGGGGAGGACCTGCTTGGACTGAGACACCCCGGTGACTGTTGTGTTTGGGATGGGACCTTATTTTGGAGGACAGACAGGTGGGGAGATCTGGTTCTTACCTGAAAATCTTCTCTGGAGCCTGTTCCCCTGTGACAAGGTCGTAACCTCTTTCCAAGTTTGAGTAAGGCCACGGACTGTGGGACAAACACACAAAAAAGGCTTTATGAGTATAAATGCTAAGGGTTTTATCTGAAAAAAATTAAAACTATAATAGTAACAGTAATTAACTAAATCAAGGGTGTCCAATCCTGCTCCTGGAGGGCCAAAGTCCTGCAAAGTTTAGCTACAACATTAATTAAATACACCTGAACCTGCTAATCAGAGTCTTCAGGAAAACAGAGTAGTTGTTAGGTGCAGTACTAACCACTATAGTGCTACAGTGTTGCTATTCCTTTGCCAGTGCTTGGTAGATTACTTAAAAATTGTAACTGCAGAAATTGCAGTTAGTAACGTAACCACTGCATTACAAATTGTAGGTACTGTAATATTATCAGACTACTCTTTGATTACTTTTAGATTACTTTTGACCTAACTTTGATTTAAATATGATATTGTATCATGTTGATTTAAAAATACAAAAATAAAGAAAATATGTTATATTTATTGTTATTCATTGTTATATGAACAACATGAAGTGCATTAAACATTACATTACACCAAGGTTTCCCAAACTGGGGCTCATGAAGGAACTGCACGGTCTTTAATGAAAAGGTAATAATTAAATCATAAAAATGTAAAATTGAAATAAATCATTTTAAAATAACAATCAGAATAAAACACTTACTAAAAAGAGGAAATATTTGTTTTCCTGCATGTCATGTGACCATTGATCGACATCAGAGAATTGTGAACATGCAAATGTTTTATTTCATTATGAACTTATTACGTTAAAATCTCAGGGAGTACTTCAAGTAAATATATTAGGTGAAAGTTTGGCTGACAAGTTGGTTAATGGTGACATGAGATGTAGGTAAACACAAAACATTTCAACTTTTTTAGTAAGTGTTTTAACTGTGATTGTTGTTATACCCCCTGCAGTTCCTTCATGAACCCCAGTTTGGAAAGCCTTGATGTAATGCAATGTTTAATGCATTTCATGTTTTTAATAACAATGATTGAAATATATGTTCTTTCTCTTTTTATTTTTTATATCAATATTCTACAAGATTATCCTATTTAAAACAAGTTAGGTCAAAAGTAATCTAAAAGTAGTCTGATTATACTACCTAAAATGTGTAATGTAATGGATTAACCTGACAAATTACACCAACGGAAGTTAGATAGAGTAGAAATAGATCCTAAAAAATTTAAATTGCAGGTTACTACTTTTTTTCCATTGCATGTTTTAGTGTGCCAGCCTAGGATTTTTACTGTCCCCCTCTGCCCACCCCTGGAGGCGTGACTGCTGTCGTTATGTTCAAGAGTAACACTGTCTCAGACTGGAGTCAACTTCTGGGCGAAAGTTCTGCTGCCATTTTTTTAGATCAGCTGTTTGCTTGAGTGAATTCATTAACATGCGCCACAAGAGTCGAGAAGAGGAGTTACTACACTTGGCATGAGGTGAGGTGATGAATCGTATCTCTCTTTCTCTGCGTTGCAGTCTTTCTCTTCCCCCTGCTCATCTCTCTCCTGTCCTGGCTTTTAGTTTGGCCTATTTGTGAGGCGTTGACAGAGTGGTTTGCAGCACTCACCCTTCATTGCGGCCCCAATCAGTGCGGATGCAGAGATGTTTATGCTCGGGGTCAGGGGCATAACCTTCCAGACAGCTGCATTCCCCTGCAGAGAGCACAACACAGTGACAGATTATGTTCATTTATCCCTCTGGTAAATCAACCACATGTCCATGTGGCACCCAGTGCTATTGCACACACATGGATTTGCTCCAGACAAAGGTTTTCAAAGTACAGTTTGTCCTATATGCAGTCAAGTCAAGTGGGAAGAGTGACATGTGAGAGCTGGTTCTGTCTCAGACACCTTCACTATCAGATGGCTCTTATCTTGAAAGGTATCACAGAGCTACTCAGCTCTCAGAAGGTAATGCTAGGAGCTGAGGATACGAGAATGATACACCTCCTCAGGGACAGAAGGATTGTTGGGTGAATCTCACAGAGATATTCCCATGTCATATTTCAAATCAAAATCAAAAGTCTGTTTTTTGGAACTATTCATACTGTAAACACATTTTTACATAGGGAAAATAATGTATGGTGTGGAAGTCAGAGGCATAAACAACATTGTATGATTTAAAACAATACTTATATAAATACGTATATATTTAAATATAAATTATTTTTAAATACCATTAAATGGGAAAAAAATACTGTGTCGTGTTAAAATGACATGAGAGTATGGAAGCTTGTTTTTGCCACAAAATAAAGCAATAAAAATTGCAATTTCAACCTACATATCTTGCGATCAAAACATCTTACATATCTTTCCTCAGGACTGCAAGATTATATCTCACAATTGTGAATTTTTTTATCTTGCAATTTTGAGTTACCATCTTTTTTGTTATTTTGCACCAGTTTATAGAATTATGAGGAAAAAAGCCTGAACTGTGAGACGTAAACTCAAAATTGCAAGGTATAAATTCACAGTTGTGAGATATACACATAATTTGAGGGAAAAAAGTGAAAACATTGTAATTATCTTTTTATAATTTAAAACAATTTGGAAACAAGCTTCTACTGTATATGAGAGACAATAAATTCTGAAATAATTGTCAGACCATTTCGTCATGCAAAATATATATTCTGTAGAAACAGTCTGTAAATTTGCATGAATTCATCTCTTTTAGACATAAACATGAGCTCTATAAACACAGAACTAAAAAATAAGTTTGCAAATTTAAGTTTGCATGCCTTAGTTATACTTTAATATAATCAGAAGAAACTTTAATATTTGTTTGAAGTTGGGTTTATTTCTGTCACGAAAGTGGCCAATATAACAAATCATGCAGTACAATTTTCATTGTTTCCTATTCTGCTTTATGCATGCATATGGAAATCAGGATAATTTCTGAAGTTTCCTAGAGTTTACAAGCTTATGATTCATAAAACAAACCAAACAAAAGTATAAAAGTGACATAGAAAAATTTAAAACATATTCTAACTAACATACTCTTCAAATTAAAATAAAGGCCAAATCTGAAAAGCAAGAGAAATCAGATAAGATACAGCAGTACTTCACTTGAATATGAAGGGTAATTTCTAAACCAGCTCTGCATGGAGGGGAAACAGAACAATGAGAAAAGTAATTTTACAAACCGCACAGGCAGCCATTCATATTTCATGAGCTGGAGTGGTGAATATTAGAAATAATATGCACCCATCTGTACTCCCACTATGATAATGATATTCATCCCATTTAAAGGCTCCCATTTCACAGCTTATTCTTGTGAAAACAAGCACATTCAGGCACATCTTTTGCACTGGAACAAACAAAGAAAGTGAAGAAGAAGATGGACAGTACAATGGCTGATGACCACAATTAACATACAGTAATGACCGATAGAAGTAATCTATTGCATTTTATTACACAGCTGTCTGGAATACCTAAATCAATCATGGTATTCAGTCAAAAATTCTGAATAATGACTACTAAATAACAAAATGCTAAAGAAACAAGATCTTTTCAATTTCTTTCTTTTCTTTTTTTTTTAGTATTCTATGCTAACATACACAAAAAATATAGAAAATAACAAAACAACCAAATAGAAAATTCTCTATCGGTTATAGTACATTTGAACATTTCATTTCAATACTCTGAAAATGCAAAACAGTTATTTTTACACGTAATAAAAAGAGACAGAAGCAAAGACATACTGTATATGAGCTGCCTAATAGTGCCACTTAATAAAAAGAAATGAAAAAGAAATAAAAAAGGAAAGAAATAAAAAATGTCTGGCAGTTAGAGTGAAACTGCACACTCAGACGTAACAGAAACAATTAGTTTAATATCCAAGTGCTTAATAATTAATTTCCTGTGAGCACATCAGCATATGACAGATACCTGTACCATCAAATCAGTGCAGGAGCAGCCCTTCTGTTAGACACGGCAGAAAATTAGCCTTTCCATCTTTTAAAATGAAGGTTCAAATGCACTAAAATGCTTCTGCAGCAGTAAGTGCTGGTCCTCCAGATGATGTGCCAATTATTCTGATTTAGAGGTTTCAATCAAACGGCTCTCAATGATGATTTGAGCTATTGCGCAGGTAGATTGCCTATAAATGGTTGTCCTTCGAAGGCCTGTAATGTTATATCTGAAGTGAGATTGTGTATGTGACGGCAACTTGGAGAAGTCATTGAATTCTTTTTGTACAAAGCTGCAAAGTGTTTTAAGACATTCACTTTGAAGGACTAATGTTTACACAAAGAAAACTGTACAAATAGCATCCAAGGGCTCCTTACAATAAATACATTGTGTTTTCCTCAACGTTTCTGAATCCCTTGACTCACTCTGGCGTCCTCAAATATTGCAGGTTATTGGATCAGAAAATGTTGACTGCATTGTTTAGCAAAGTTACTTCACTTTAAAGCTGAGTGGCCATATTGATCTTACATTTTCCAGTGTTCACAAAACATTAATTTTCAATTGATAGTGTCATTTACTATACCTCATGTCATTCCAAACCTGTATGACTTTCTTTTTGTGTGTAAAATTCAAAAGATATTTTGGTTCCCCTTCAGGAACTTGAGCTGCGTCGAACGCTTTGGGAATGCCCCCGGCAAGACACCGTACTGAAGCATGTGTGAAATCAGTCCAATAGCAAAGCGAGACGTCACGAGCGGGGTGACGTGAGCAACCAGGAAGCATAAAGGTGCATCCGGCAAGCGCACATGTTAGCTTCTGCTCTTCAGCAAGCGCATCTGTGGCGTGTGTTTGAATGTATGCAAAGCACTCAGTCAGTCAGTGAAACTCTGTATAGCAAGCAAGAAAAATGCCTACAAGATGTGGCAAGTGGACGTCATTTCGGTTCATGTGTTCCTCCCTGCCCACGTGATCTCTCAGGTGGGGATACACACGATTTGTGCGTTGTCTGTTTGGGAGCGGAGCATGCACGGGCAGCTTTCGAGGGGGCTGCCTGTCATGACTGTGAGCTTCTCCCGCTCCGTGTGCTCTGCTCCCGCCTGGCTGTCTTCGATGAAAGCGGCCAGGTTCACGATCCTGCTGGGTCTGGCCTCGCTGTTGCTGAGGTGCAGCGGCGGCTGTTATCGTGGGGATCGCAAGTGGATTTAGTGGAGGGATCCGAGACGGGCTCGTCCTTATCTCGGTCTTCATCTGCTAGATCCACGGCCCCCTCTCAGGGATCGGAAGCCCGCCCCGTGGTTTCTTCCCCCAGAGAGAGGACCAGGCGCTTCATCTGTCTTCCGAGGAGGTTGATGTGATGAGCATCGACACGGAGGAGACTGTGGACTCGCCACCGCAGTCCCTCGCGTATGAGGAGCTTGTGGAGGTTGAGACTCATGCTGTAGCCAAACTGAACATCGAATGGCCAGCCGAGAAACAGGACGCTTGTCCTTAAGAGCAAGTTGGATGAGCGCTTCCTTAAAGCAAGATCACAGCCTTCACGACGGGGCCTTCCATTTTCCCCCGATCTCCATGCTGAGGTTACGAGATCATGGGAGAAGCCATACTCGTCCTGACTCTTCAGCCCCAAAGTATCTAATTACATCACAGGGTTGAATGAGAAGGGATATGGGGCAATGTCGGCGGTGGAACACACGCTCGTGAGCTATCTCTCCCCGTCCTCAGCATCGTCCCTGAAGGCCCCGAAACTTCCCACCAGGCCAGTAAAGCTGACATCCAGCTTGGTTGGGAAAGCTTATACGGCGGCAGGTCAGGCCGGTGCGTGTCTGCACACTATGTCGGTGTTGCAGGCGTACCAGGCCGACCTGCTAAAAGACCTGTCATCGAGTAGACACTGTCGTCGAGAGGTTTCAGGAGGCGAAGAAGCAGGGGACGGCATTCCAGCGCTTCCTCCCTCGCCGTTCCCAGGTCTTTGGGACTGCTGAGCGGGAGCAGTCCCAGCTGTCCAGCTCCTCATACCGCCAGACCCAGAAAAAGAACATTGCAACCCGAACCCCCCCCCCCCCGGTTATAACGGCAAAAACTCTCTTGAGGAAGGAGGCCATAGAACATGTTCCTCCTCTCTCGAGAGAATCAGGGTTCTACAGCCTACAGGGTTCTTCATCGTTCCGAAGAAGGATGGGGGGTTGCATCTGATCATAGATCTGTATCTATTGAACCGCGCTATCAAACAATTTCAATTCAAGATGCTCACTATCAAGCAGATCGTGTCTCAGATCAGGTCCAAGGACTGGTTTGTCATGATAGATCTCAAGGACGCATACTTCCATGAATCCATGCTTCCTCGACACAGGAAGTTCCTGAGGTCTGCTTTCGGGGCGACGCATACCAATATCGGGTTCTTCCGTTCGGCCTATCACTCTCACCCCGCACTTTCATGAAGTGTGTGGATGCTGCCTTGGCTCCGTTGCAACTCCAAGGCATTCGCATACTGAATTACATCAATTGGTTGATTTTAGCTCAGTCAGAGCAGATGGCAACTCGGCATCGAAATGTCGTCCTTGCCCATATGAGAGAGCTGGGATTACGGGTGAATGCCAAGAAGAGTGTGCTTTCTCCACTACAGAGAACCACTTATCTGGGCGGGGTGTGGGATTCGACAACGATGCAGGCACAGTTGTCTCCTACTTGTATCGAAGCGATTCTCGTAGCTGTGAGGGGAGTGAGGGAGTCACTCACTGTCAAACAGTTTCAGAGACTGTTGGGTCTAATGGCAGCTGCGTCCAATGTGATACCTTTTGGCCTGCTGTACATGAGACCCTTGTAGTGGTGGCTCAGGACCAAGGGGTTTTTCCCCGAGGGGGAACCCGCTTCACACAATCAAGGTCATGCGGCGATGCTTACATACCTTAGACATGTGGTAGAAACCTTGGTTCCTGTCTCAAGGACTGTCGTTGGGGGCTCCTTGTCGTCGCGTAACGCTAACAACGGACGCCTCCCTCACGGGCTGGGGGACGGTCATGAGTAGCCACTCTGCCCGAGGTCTGTGGGAAGGCCATCATCTTACATGGCACATCAACTACCTGGAAATGTTGGCCGTGTTTCGAGCTCTAAAACACTTCCCTCCAGACCTAAGGGGGCACTATGTGCTTGTCCGCACAGACAACACATTGGTGGTCTCCAACATAAATCGGCAGGGGGGTCTGCGCTCACACCCCCTTTACAGGCTGGTGCACCAGGTCCTCCTGTGGGCTCATGGAAAGCTCCTCTCACTCAGAGCAGTATACATCCCTGGGCACCTCAATCAGGGAGCAGACATCCTGTCGAGACGGGCTGAGGCCCGGGGAATGGAGACTCCACCTTGAGGTGGTGGAGCTCCTTTGGGAGGAGTTCGGCTAGGTGGAATTGGATCTATTTGCGTCGCAGGAAACGACACACTGTCCACTCTGGTTTTCCCTCACGCATCCAGCTCCGTTTGGGCTGGAGGCCATGGTGCAGATGTGGCCGAGGCTTTGTCTGTACACATTTCTCCCGATCGCTCTGCTCCTGGGAGTTTTGGAGAGAGTACGCCGGGACGGGTCCGTCTATTGCTAGTAGCCCCGTTCTGGCCGGCCCGAGTGTGGTTCTCAGACCTTGTGGCCCTCTTCAACGGCTCTCCGCTGGAGATTCTGATCAGGAGGGACCTCCTCTCTCAGGCGGGAGGCACCATCTTTCACCCCCGCCCGGAGTTATGGAAGTTGTGGGTGTGGCCCCTGAGGGGGCACAGCACATAGCATCCGGTCTCTCATCTGAGGTTGTTGAGACCATACTCCGAGACCAGTCCAGAGCACCCGCCACGAGGAAACTGTACACCTTGAAGTGCAAACTTTTCACTTCTTGGTGCGGGCAGCAACTGCTAGACCCAGTCAACTGCCCGGTTGGTTCAGTTCTGGAGTTTCTGCAGGAATGATTTTCTGCAGGGTTATCTCCCTCCAATCTGAAGGTTTACGTGGTGGCCATAGCTGCTTACCCCGCCCTTCAGGGTGGTCAGTCAGTGGGAAGACACCCGTTGGTTACAGGTTTCCTCCATGGCACCTCGAGGCTGAGGCCGGTACAGCGCACCAAGGTGCCCTCATGGGACCTGGCAGTGGTTCTGGAGGCTCTGTGCAAGGCTCCATTTGAACCCATCGAAGATATCTCAGACAAGCTCATCACGTTTAAGACTATCTTCCTTCTCGCTATATCCTTGCTGAAGAGGATGAGGACCTCCAGGCACTTGCTGTGTTGGGCCTGGAGTTTGCCCTGGGCATGACTAGGGCATTCTTTTACCCGAGACCCGGGTATGTCCCTAAAGTGCCTACTTCTTCGCCAGGTCCTATCACACTGCAGGCCTTCTGTCCTCCTCTCTTCCAGGAATCAGGCCAGGAAAGACTCAATCTGCAGTGTCCAGTGCGAGCACTGGACACTTACATTCACAGAGCTGCCCAGTGGCATAAAGCAGATCAGTTTTTCGTTTAGTTTGGTCCACCTAAGAAAGGGGGTTCCAGTGACCAAGCAAACCATGAGTCGGTGGTTGGTCGAGACCATCACACTGGCCTACGAGTCCTCTGGCCTTCCGTCACCAATGGGGGTCAGAGCGCACTCGACCCGGAGTATGGTGGCCTCCAAGGCCTTATCAGTGGGCGTGGACCTTCAGGATGTTTGTGCTGCGGCGGGCTGGTCCTCTCCACACACATTCATCTGGTTTTACAGTCTGGACCTGACATCGACCCCAAGGTCCCAAGTCCTCTCATCTTGATGTGCTCGCGAGATACACACCAGACAGGGACTTGCTCGTATGGCGCAGTAGGTATTCTCGTTTCCAAAGCATTCGACGCAGCTCGAGTTCCTGAATGGGAATGTCTGAGGTTACATATATGTAACCATGGTTCCCCGAAGGGAACGAGACGCTGCATCTCATTGCCATACTCCCTGCATCCCTGCAGCCGCTCACTTCCGCAGAAGCTAACATGTGCGCTTGCCGAATGCGCTTTTATGCTTCATGGTTGCTCATGTCACCCCACTTGTGATGTCTCGCTTCGCTATTGGACTGATTTCACACATGCTTCAGTACGGTGTCTCGCCGGGGGCGTTCCCAAAACGTTTGACGCAGCGTCTCGTTCCCTTCGGAGAACCATGGTTACATACGTAACCTCAGACGTTTTACGCTACCATTCAAAAAGGGTCAGCACTATTTATTTATTTAATACTTTTATTCATTTGGGATGCATTAAGTTGTTAAAGTGTTTTCAATATTTATAATAATAATAATAATAATAATAATACAAATATTAATACAAATATTAATAATAATAATAATAATAAATGTTTCTTCAGCATCAAATCAGCATATTAGAATGATTTCTGAAGGATAATGTGAGTCTGAAGACTTGAGTAATGATGCTGAAAATTCAGCTTTGATCACAGCAATAAATTACATTTTATAATATATTCACATAGAAAACAGTTATTTAAAAAAAAAAAAAATGTAATCTAAAACAGCCATAGTTTAGATATAAAGCGTCATTTTTTTAACTGAATTTAACCTCTGAATTTAAACACACTGGAAGGGGCATGTCTGCTGTGAGACTTCAATGGAAACACCCACTGCTATGATTGGCTATAACATCTTTGCATGTGAAATCATCATTACATGCGGAACACCCTTGAAAACGTTTACTATGTTTTTACTACAACAGCTGCCAAGATTAACTAATGGTGGAAAGTGTTGATTATAGTTTTATATTTAGAACAGCGCTAAATATATTTATTACAGTGCTGCACTGTAGCCGAACACAATCATCTACTTATTGCAATTCCATATCTGCAATTTCACAAATACTTTCATATAACTAACACAGTGCAAACACGATGTAAATAAGACACTCACTGAGCAGTGTGAACTGTGTCATAGATTATAATGGGAGTTTTGGTGTAAATGCTGAAATTTCTCACGCTGGCTGCTCCAGTGATTTTAAAGAGATCGATCTTTGACTGTATTGTAGCAAATTAGCTCAAAAAGGAAATTGTATATACATAATTACAATTAATTATGATTAATTACAATTATTTATATCGGCTGACAGTAATAACTGTAGCAGAATTAAATTGCCATCAGCTGATCTGTTCGTCCAGCGAACATTTAGTGTAAGTTCATATCAACTCTAAGAAAGGATATTTACGTGGCCACAGAAAATACTTTCCTATTAATGCATTAGAGCATGTAGCGAGGGTCAAAATCGTAAAGGGACAATTATTTTGCAAGGCAGAACCAGAAACTCATGTAATTTGTGCACACAAATTTTATTAACTAAACGCTAACACACATAACTAATCTAAACAAACAAACGAATAAACAGACACAGTTATGGAAAGAGTCAGTTAACCACCTGAGTAAAACCATCAGCGCCGTTTATAACGGGGTCTATAGCTTATACTAAACCTCTGTTTTGTTTAGTTAAATGTACAGTACTCGCATTGCCTTGGTCGTTGACGAGTGTCCAGAATGCAGTCTCGCATGAAAGTTCTGATGTTTTGAAGGTTTGGTGGTGTTGGACTTCTCCAAGTTCTTCCGGGTTGAAGAGTGATGAATTCCAAAGATGTCCTGACTCGATGGTGATTGGGAGTTTCTTCCCAGGTAGAACGTGGAAAAGAGTTAAGAAAGAGATCTGCTGATGTCCAAGGATCGTTGGTTGAATGGAAAGTCAAGGCCGCAAGGCCTGGCGCAAAACTTAAAGGGTTGCTGAGGAGCTCACATCCTCCTCATCCTCTTAGGATCTAAAAGAACCACAGACTGGTTGTGCTGAGGCCTGCCAGACGCGGTGGCGTTGGCCCTGGGACCTAGCAACCAGAAGCTGGAGAGGGGATGGGAGACGAGTGAAGAGACTAAAAGACTAAAACTAGGCGGGTCACTGAAGTGAGGTCTTTTAAACCCTTTGGAGGTCACACCCTTGGGGGGTCAAAGAGTCAATGGTGACTTTCACTTTTGGAGGGAAAGTTTACGGCTCTTTGTTTTAGACCATGGCATTTTGCACATTATAATTTGCCTGGGGTTAATGCAAAAACTACTAAAGATTCTTAGGACACTAATATGTTGCATAGGTATCGAATTGATAGAGACCAAACATGTATAAGGTGATATTAACTAGTGATCTATCATAAGCATGCATAAAACAGTATACAATACACAAGAACAGTAGTAATCATACACAAAGACATGGGGATATGCATGGTAGGAAAGTCATAGAAAAATCTGTCTACAAATTAATGAACAACGTCATTTTCTATAGCAGTATGTGTCGGTTTTAGAGAGAATTGCTTAGGGAGGAAGATTCTCTCTACATACTTTTAAGTCTTAAAGCTTATCAGATCTGGCTGAGGTGTCCTGGCCAGGAGATCGTTCACAGACATATAGGCACCGAGTCTGGTGTTGGGTGAGGGGTCTGTGAATGTTTGTTAATCTAATGAATAATTGATTTGTTAAATCTAATAAACAAATGTGTGTCTGATTGGTCCAAATGCTACAGTATATACAGTATAAAATAATCACAATATAGAGAACAGATTGTTTTCAGACTACTAACAGGAACAGTGTGAAGTTGATGTCAAGCGTGAAGTTTAGTCACTGGCCTGAATCACTAATGCATAATAAAGCATTAAACCACGTCTGTACATGAGCCCTTATATATTACACCCATCATAAGTTATGATGCTTATGAAATGCAGTTTCAGACTTTTATATTATGTTTCTCGAGATTAGTTTCTAAAGTTTTATGTAAGCAAAGTTTTTGCACCAAAAAAAGTCTTTCATTAGCTAACAGCAATATCACTCTCGTGACTAATGGACAGACGTGAGTTGTTCAGAAAATGCCTCCTTGATTACATATGAAAATGAAGCATAAGGAACGTGTCAAGGAGAATTGGGATGTCATGATTCTCCCGATTTCAAATCCTGGTGTTTCAGAAGAGTAGAAATGAATAACTCATATGTTAAACTGGGAGTTAGTTTCTGAGTTCTGCACCAATCGAATGTTTTTATTGCAGAGTAACCTCTCATTTTTGTACATTTTGATTTTCCATTCAACAAGGATGAATCTGATAATCAATGCTCTTTTTCATTTTAACATGTTAACTCTGGTGATTAATAGATGCTTTCATTAGAAAGTTTCTCATGAAAGGCCGCATGGGCAATTTTCTGATTTCAAGGTTCAATGCGTGGGCACGGAGAAAGAAACATTGTTGTTCAGATGAATATTTCCCGGTGTTACACAATTCCGAAGGAAGCAATTCCGCCTATGGACCTTGAGAAGATTTATCATGTTACACTCCCACAGAGACATATGGACAAGAGTAGAGAGAGAGAGAGAAAATAGGGCTGATAAACTCTGAACACTATGAAATGACAGAGCCATTTTGTCCTCTATTAGTTGTGTAGGAGAGAAACAGAGAGAGAGAGTGCAAACGAGGAATATTTATAACAGATGAATGCAAGAGAGGCTTGGCTAGCTTTTATTAAGTCATGAGCAAAACATATATTTCTGAAGCAGCCCATGAGAGAGGAGAGCAGGGCAGAGAATCGGAGCTGATAACCTTGTGGTTTAATCAAAAGCTGGTTGTGGGCCGAGATTGTGCTGGCGTCGGGCCCGGCTGGCTGAATGCTCTCTCACAGACTCAGTGTGTGTGGAAAGACAAGAGGCTTCTTATAGCCAATTCTCCATCTCGCTCGACATGGAGAGAAGCATCTGATAATACTCAGCCTGGCTGCGGTCACCACAGGACCTGCGAGGTATGCGAGCACAGCGGTGCTTAGAGCGTTTAAAGACACCTCTTCATTTATTTCAAATTCAGTGATGAATTACTCATCCACATAGCAATCAAACATGTATGCTGTGATGTTTAATAAGCACTGAAATTATCACCCCTAGACTGTGGAGGTTTTTAACAACTGGGGGCTCTTTGTCTTTGTACACCTATTTGTTTGTTTGTCAATTAAGAGTGTGTTTGTCCACTCCTAGAAATTGAAAATTTATCCGTAATATGGCAATTTCAATATTAGCATTCATTAGCAGCTTCAAACTTGTGAGGGTGCAAAAGGTCCTGGGTTCAGATCCCAGACGAGCCCCCGATTGTTATGATCATAACTGGTCGCTCGTCCAGGAAAACAGTTGAGTGGCTTAATATTTTTTATGAAGACTGTGATAATTTTCAGCATTCTGTAATGAATAGAATGTTCAAAAGGACAGCATTTATTGGAAATAGAAATATTTTGTGACATTATAAATGTCTTAACTAAAGAAACATTAAGTTTCAGTTTCTACTCTTCACATTATTTACATGTACCAGCAGTTCTTGTTTATTTGTCCTGCAATGTTACTCTCTACTGCACCATTTCATGCCATATATATATTTTTTTTTTTTTCATTATTTACTATATTGTGACATCAGTTTGATTGCCCCACAGTCTTATCTACCACTCAAACATTTGACTTCCATTGGCTAGCTTTCTGCAGGATCACAGCAGCAGGAAATTAATTTAGATCTGGTTTCCTGTTTATGACAGCTCATCAGCGCTCACTGCTTTCTGTCACTCTGGCCCTCATATGCCCGACAACCTGGAACTGTCTTGTATTGATCTGCAGCAATAAACAAAGATAGCTTGTATGTGAAAGACATCAAAGCTGTGTTTACCGTGTCTCATCTGAGATAAGACCATTAAAACAGGACCATATGCACCAAGGGTCAAATAAAATAAAATATCAGATATTTGTATCAGCTATAGATCGTGAGGAGAGATCATGAATATTTTACTGTGATTAATTAACAGCCAATAACATGTTATATACATTTTATATGACAGATGATGTTATGTAATGTGAAAGTGTACTGCAATCTTCAACCACGAAGCCAAGAGAGACTAGATTTATAAATAGAAATTATTATTTTAAAGACTATTTTAAAGAAGTCTCTTCAGCTCACTAAGGCTGAATTTATTTTTAATATTGTGAAATATTATTACAGTTTAAAATAACTGTATTGTATATTGTGACATTTTAAAATGTCATTAATTCTTGTGACACAATGCTGAATTTTGAACATTATTTCAGTCTTCAGTGTCACATGATCCTTCAGAAATTATACTAATATGCTGATTTGCTGCTCAAGAAACATTTATTATCAATGTTGAAAAGAGTTGTGCTGATTCCTATTTTTTTTTTTTTTTTTTTTTTTGTTGAAAACGATACTATTTTTTTTTTCTTCTTCAGGATTCCTTATTGAATAGAAAGACTTTCATTAGGTATTCTATAATATCATGCAGACATTTATACATTTGTAATTGTGGCATAAGTGTCTTACTGGTGGTGCTTGGCCTGAATGTTTGAAAAGCACAGGTTTAATGTGTTTAATGCATGTTGTGAGTCTTCTTAAGAACCCTACAGACTCCACGGCTTAGCGCTCACACTGTATGTATGCAGGGCCTTTTCTAGCCAATTTGACGCCCTAGGTGAAATCCCTATTGGCGCCCCCCCAAATTATATATATATATATATATATATATATATATATATATCTATATCAGGGCCGTAGAATTAGGGGGGGACGCCAGGGACATGTCCCTACCAATATCCAGCAACTACCAAACTGTCCCTAGCAATAATTTTGATCAACCAATTAAATATATGTCTATGTTTTTGTAATGTCGAACTCATCTGAAAAGTCATACTATTGATATTACCCTAGAACTTAAAGTAAATACGTTCAATACGTAAATACGTTAAATGCATAATTAATACACTGGCAGAGTAGAACGTAGTCGCACACCGGAGGAGAAGCACAGCCGCATTTAGAATAACTCACAGCAGTCCAAAACGGTTAATACAAAAGTTCACTTCAGGAATTAGTTGCATCAATGAGTTTGAAGTACAGTGTTTGACCAAACAGAGCAAACGGAAAGAGAAAGTGTGATCTATGGCTATTAGCTCTCTATAAAGCATACGGACAGAAAGACAGAGGTTGTGTTGAAACATATAGGCTACATAATCTTCCAGCCTAGGATAAAGTCATTATGAACATTAACGATAATTTGGGACAAATATGGCTAGTGCGATGTTATGGAAAGCCATGTGAGTGGAGTCACCGCGGACAGTCTTAAACTTTGACTTCATGTTGTTCAGCTGAATGTACAAAGCAAACTGTTAGCTGAAATATCCACAAAATAAAAAACAACACTGAAATAAGAGCGTGCGCTTTATCTGTCAGTCAGATGCATGTGAAAGTTGTGTTCGTTACTACAGCAACAGCAGTGTATTCTTCAGAATCATCCTGGGTCCAATTAGATTAATATCAAAATAAAGTGATGCGTGATTAAGACACCTAGCGCTCTGATGCTGCTGTAATGTGGTTGGTTCAAAAAATCTAAATTGTGTAATTGTCTGTTAAACATAACATAAAAAAAAAACCTCTGTTTATGAATTATGAATATGGGGGGGACTTGGGTTTATGTCCCCACCAATGTCAAAAGCAAACCTACGCTTCGCCACCGCATCTTAATCCTTTGCTACTCATTAACGTGTGAACTTCCCCTTTAAATAATGTGACGCTCTGCCCTCTGTGTATGACCCTGCTCCCATTAAGTGCTGTGTTAGAAGTGAATGAATTAATTCAGCATTTTGACACCTCCATAAGGATGCATTAAACTCGACAAAGCGGTTTAATAAAGGATGTACTGATCTCGTGAATTAGCGAATTTTACTATACCAATATTTTTTAATTGGCTGTTAAAGTTTATATGGGAATATTACATGACACGCTGATCCTTTAACAATGTATTGGTGCAAGAACGCACACCTTTCGGACAAATCTCGCAACATGATTTATCAACTGCCACAAATACTGCCTAAACAAAATACTGATTTTGTGTACTTTATTTACTGTACCAGTATTTTAAATAGGACTTTGAACTTAGCTTAACTGCACGGCAAAAAAAAAAAAAAGCGTTACCTTGCCAAAGCACTGACAGAGCCCACTGATCTAATGGCGTTGATGAGCGCTCCAAATGCAAGCATGTAACAATCAGGCAGCAATTGACAGCGCTCTGATCCAATGGCATACAGGCATCGTCAGAATGACAGTACTCTAGCCCAATGATGTTGGGGATTCAGTGGGGGCGGCAGTCATATTTCAGGGTGACCGTGACACTCTTTATCACAACCCTGCTAAAATGTAGTGCCAGTAGGTGCGCTCATTGGCGCCCCTTCAGCTGGTGGCGCCCTAGGCGACCGCCTAGCTCGCCTATGCCTAGAAACGGTACTGTATGTATGGAAAGATAAAATATGTTGTTTCAATGCTGATGTCATAACATGAGTACCATACATTTATTTTCTTCTTTAATAAGCATTACATACTGCACAGACCAGTGCATGCTGTAAACAAGTTGAATACACTCAGATAATCCGAGTATATTCATTTGCTCAAATCAATTAAATGCTCTCTCACAATGTTAATAGGAGGTTTCAATTGTGGTGAAATTTAAAGGCTGTGGTTAGATCAGAAACATGGTTATTACACAAAAATGCTCTGCAAGTTGTTTAAACTATTAATGCATGACTGGAATCTAGATATGTAAAACTACTTTTGCAAATTAAAAGCTGATTTGAAACAGACAGGGTATATACCACAAAACGTACTCGGTTACTATCGTAACCTTGGTTCCCTGAGATATGGGAATGAGTACTGCTTCGTAAGACGCTGTATGGGAAAAACTCCTTTTTTCCTCTTCGACTGAAGCCTTTTCAATCACGCAGTGAAACTGCACATCCATTGGTTCGTGCAGTGCTATAAAATCGAACCAATGATTCGGCGGCGGCGCTGAGCGAGCCTATGGCTGAGCAGCACGCCAAAGCCCGCCAAAATGGGCGGGGTCTATGGTTATATAAGCGGCCAATTCGCCACCGCATCTCAGATTTCTTCGAATGAAGCGACTGAGGCGTGCAGCTCATAGCACGGCCAGGAACGCAGTACTCGTTCCCATATCTCAGGGAACCGAGGTTGCGATAGTAACCGAGTACATTCCCTTTCGATATTCCACTCAAACTGTGTCGTAAGACGCTGTATGGGAACCAGTACAATCACGCCGTGCTATGATGGGGAACGACTCAGAACCAAGACTCACTTGGGAGTAAGACCCAGGGGAGTCAATGGAATACACAAAGCACAGGCTGAGCCATCAGGGTCATCCGTTGCCTGTGTGTCGTCCCCTATAGTTTATACCTGGTATCCATATAATATGGACCGTCCAAGTGAAGGAGGTGCTTGAACAATGATGGTCAAGCGAATCCATAAGACTGCTAAACTAGCCGGAGGCAGCGATCTAAGCAAAAAGGACTCTGGCCTGTAAGGCAGGGACGTACAAGTTGTAAAACCTTACAAATGTGGACGGCGGAGACCAGCCAGCCGCCTCACAAATTTCCGAAATGGACACCCAGCTGGACCATGCCCAGTAAGAGGCGATGCCTCTGGTGGAATGGGCTCTGACTCCAATGGGGCACTGCAAGCCCAAGGAGGAGTATGCTAAGGTGATAGCATCCACTAACCACCTGGAAATTCATTGCTTCGTAACAGGGCAACCTTTAGCGTAGTTACCGAAGCTGACAAAAAGCTGTTCTGATCTCCTGTATGAGGCAGAACGCTCAATGTATACCCTCAGGGCCCTGACGGGGCAGAGCAGAGATAATTCCTGGTCATCCGTCAAAGGGGAAAGCTCGGAAAGCGCTATGACCTGGGCTCTGAACGGAGTGGAGAGCACCTTAGGTACATAACACAGCCTTGGTTTCAGGATGACCTTGGAGTCGTTAGGCTTGAATTCCAGGCACGCAGGGTTGATGGAAAGGGCCTGTAGGTCTCCTACTCGCTTAACCGATGCCAGCGCGAACAGCAGGGCAGTTTTAAACGAGAGTGATCTGAGGCTTGTGGATTGCAATGGTTCAAACGGGGGGCCTTTCAAGGCCCTTAGTACGGTTGGTAAGTTCCAAGGAGGAACTGGACGAGGATGCGGGGGATTAATTCTCCTGGCGCCTCGTATAAACTGTACCACCGCACTATTCCTGCCCACCGATCGGCCAGCAATAGGGGCATTGAAAGCCGCTATGGCTGCCGCGTAAACTTTGATGGTGGATGAGGAACGCTGTTTATCCAGCATCTCCTGCAGAAATGAAAGAACCACTGATATATCAGAGGTAACCGGATCTAAGTCGCGGTCTTGACACCAAGCCGAGAAAATAGACCATTTCAGAGCATAGAGGCGACTGGTAGATGGGGCTCTAGCTTCTGCCATAGTGTTTAAGACACGCTCTGGGAGGTCAAAAGGCTCCCATTGAGCGGCCTCACATGCAGGGCCCATAACTCGGGCTGTGGATGCCACAGCATGCTGTTCGCTTTAGAGAGGAGGTCCCGTCTCAAGGGAATGGGCCACGGGGCTGCTTCGAGCAGCTGGAATAACTCCGACACCCATGGCTGGTTCCTCCAGAGGGGGGCTATTAGAAGAAGCTTGTGCCGTTGTCCCCTGACTCGTCTGAGTAACTGCGGTAGCAGAGCGATTGGAGGGAACGAATAGAGAGGGAGGCTGGGCCACTCGTGGGCCAGGGCATCCATGCTCTTCATGAAAAAGATTGGGCAATGAGAGTTGTCTCCGGAGGCGAAGAGGTCTACTCGAGCTCTGCCAAAGACTTCCCAGATTTTCTGAACCGCGAGTGGGTGGAGCGTCCATTCTTCTGAGGAGACGTTGTTCCTCGACAACATGTCCGCTCCTTGGTTCATTTTGCCCGGCACATGCGTCGCCTTCAGTGAGCGCAGATTGGTCTGAGCCCACACAAGAAGGTCGTTCACCAGAGACGAGACGAGGCCGCCCTGGTGATTTATGTATGAGACCACGGACCTGCTGTCTGAGCATATTAGCACATGATGTCCCCTTATGTCTGGCAGGAAGAATTGAAAGGCACGGCACACTGCTAGCATCTCTAGGCAGTTGATGTGCAGATCCGACTCTTCTTTGGACCAAAGACCGAAGGTTGGTTTGCCTTCGCATAGCGCTCCCCAACCCTTGTTGGAAGCGTCTGTCGTGACAACCTTCCTTCTGTGCGCCATCTAAGATCACACCCTGCTTCAGCCAGATGGGGTCCCTCCAATGGGCCAGGGCTGATACACAGGCCAGCATTTTCTGGAAGGCCTTGAGCGGGGGGGCGGTCCCTTCCTTGAAGGAGGCTACTGAATTGTCATGGCTCGTTCCGCTGAGACAGTTGCTGTCATCTGCACTTAGTCGATAACTGTCCCCAGGAATGACACTCGTTGGCTAGGTGACAGTACGCTCTTGGCAAAGTTGACCCTGAGCCCAAGGCAATCTAAGTGGCTGAGGAGGAGGGTCTTGTGCGATGTTGAAACTGCCTCTGACTGGGCCAGAATGAGCCAGTCATCGAGGTAGTTGAGGATGCGGATTCCCATCTATCACAGAGGTGAGAGAGCCACATCCATGCATCGCGTAAAAGTGTGGGGAGCCAGGGACAGCCCAAACGGAAGGACCTTGTATTGATATGCCACCCCCTTGAATGCGAATTTCAAGAATCGTCTGCAATGGGGGCTACCTGGATGTGAAAGTATGCGTCTTTCAGATCCAGTGACATGAACCAGTCCCCTGGGCATATTTGCGAGAGGATCTGCTTCAATGTGATCATCCTGAACGACCTTTTTACCAGGGCGTGATTCAGGATCATCTAGAATAGGTCGCAGGCTGCTGTCTTTTTGGGGACGAGGAAGTAGCGGCTGTAGAAGCCTGACTATGGCTCCCTTTACCAGCAGATTCATCACCTCTTAATGCAGGACTTGAGCGTCCTCGCTGTGCACTGTGGTGGCGACCACCCTCCTCTTCCTGCCTGGCTGATCAGGAGGACTTCTGAGGCGCCGGATCATAGCACTTCGGGAAGGGGTAGCGTTTTGCCGAGCGGGAACGCCCTAAATCCTGCCGATCCTTAGTAGGTCAGGGCTCGGGAGTGGCCAGCGTTGACTTGGCAGGCTGCTGAGTCGGCGCAGGCTTGGGGCGACTAGAAGCAGCAGAAGAGCTGGCGCATTTCGGAAGGAAGTGTCGCATCGCTTGAGACAGCTTCTGAGCCTCCGTAAACCACTCCGCAAAGCCCTCCACAGCTGGCCCGAACAGGTTGTTCGACGAGACCGGAGCATCGAGGAAGGGAACTTTATCCGCCTCATTCATCTCCGTCAACGTGAGCCAAAGGTCGTTTTCCAACACTACCAGGCTGGACATCGACCGCCCGATGGCAGGGGCGGTGGCTTTGGTGGCACGCAGGGCCAGGTCCGTCACGCTCCTCAGGTCCCTGAGTTAAGCTGCATCGAGACCGGCCTCTTCACTGGCGAGCATCTTGGCCTGGAAGACCTGGAGTACAGCCATAGAGTGCAGCGCCAAAGCCGCTTGTCCAGCCGCCGAGTAGGCGTGTCCAGCGAGTGCAGACGTGGCTCTGCACGGCTTGGACGGATGGCTCGCCCTCACTTTCCATCCGATAGCCGTGGGTGGGCAGAGATGCACGGCCACGGACTCATCCAGAGGGGGCAGGTGCTCGTATCCCTTCTCTTCAGCGCCGTAAACGGAGGTGAGGGCAGAGGAAGCAGAAGGACGGATGCGAGACGAGTAGGGGGCGCCACGATTTAGTGAGCTTGTCGTGGACTTCAGGGAAGAAGGGGGACGAGCGTTGGCCAGGGGCTTGATGGCGCCCCAGGAGAAACCACTCGTCCAGCCTGCTGCGAGACGGCTCCTCAGGCGGAGACCACTCGAGCCCGAGCTCACTGACAGCCTTTGTCATCACACGGATGAGCTCCTCGTCCGTTCTGGGTCTGGCGCTGCATGAAGAGGACGGCGGCAAGAGGGCAGGGTCAGTCACCGAGCCCAATAACTCCTCCAGGTCTGAAGCCGCCAGAGAAAGGCTGTCATCCATCTCATCGTCACTCCCACCGAACGAGATCATGTCGCTCGCAGCCGCGGAGGGACGCTGATCAGGTTGAGTGAAGAGGATAGACCGGGATCTGCGAGCTGAGCGCTGCAAGAGGTCCAATCCGGCTGCTGAGGCGTTTCAAAGGCGAATCTCGGCGTCAGCGAAGAGTCAGCGAGTAAGAATCTTCGTCGCTGAAGAGAAGAAATCTGAGATATGGCGGCGAAGCGGCCGTTTATATAGCCAGAGGCCCCGCCTATTTTGGTGGGCTATGGCGGGCTGCATAGCCATAGGCTCGCTCAGCGCCGCCGCCGAGCCATTGGTTCGATTTTATAGCACTGCACGAACCAATGGACGTGCAGTTTCACTGCGTGATTGAAAAGGCTTCAGTCGTAGAGGAAAAAGGAGTTTTTCCCATACAGCGTCTTACGACGTAGTACGCGTGGAATATCGAAAGGGAACAACAAATATTAACAATAAATAACAATAGTACTTCATCAGCCCCCATGCTTTAGATAGAAACATTTACCACCAATGAACAGCTCAGGTCAGATTGAGTGTTTATAGTGTTCTCAAGCGTGGATTGTAAAGATACTTTGAGGTTGTTTATATCACAAAAATAAGTACATTTTCATTTTTAAACCACAAAATAAACATTACTTGTATACAATAAGTGGTGGTTAATAAGAACTGATTGTGAAAATGTAAGTAACCAAATAAATAGTACAAATCGTCACCAACTTCTGGTTTCTTGGCAAATAAATCTCTACTGATCTGTCCTCCTTCTGTATAAAGGAGTCATATGACCAATTGGCTTACTTGAATTAGTAACTTA
Source organism: Spinibarbus caldwelli (assembly GCA_039654775.1). Classification (NCBI taxonomy): domain Eukaryota; kingdom Metazoa; phylum Chordata; class Actinopteri; order Cypriniformes; family Cyprinidae; genus Spinibarbus; species Spinibarbus caldwelli. Next base: position 8,237,747 of record CM077223.1, on the reverse strand, counting down.
GAAATAGTGCTGAATATTTATTCAAAATATTAGTTTTGTCAGAATTTTCCCTTTGTTTTAGGTTTTTTTTTTTTTTTTTTAGCTTTCTGTTAACTTTGATGTTTAAAGGCCAGTTTTACTAACAGCTTATGCCAGCGCAAACCGTCTTTTGGCGTTAAAATAGTACTGTTAGGTTTTACTAAAGATGCGCAGTGATGAATTAGAGCTGAAAAGGCACGGACACAGTTAGTTTTGCGCCTGACATTATTGAATATGCATTTGTAGGAGTTTCTCTTTCAGATGCAAAATTTATGGAGGGAGAGTATTCAAATGAATCACGCAACGTGTTTTACTAAGGTTTACGCTTGTAACGGAGCCGGCGAGACATGAGGCGAGCAGATCCAAGTGCAAGCTTTTATTTATAAACATGGTCAAAACACAGGCAGGGTTGAACAACAGCAAATGGGTATGTCACAGGCAATACACAAGAGTAGTCCAGTGAACAGACGGGGTCGATAGGTGGCGAACGTAATCCAGGGGGGCAAAACAAAGAGAGATAATCCAGGAACACGAGCAATGGTCAGACAGGAGCAAACAGAGTCCAAACGGCAAGGCAAAGGCAAAGTCCATGAACCAGATTCGTGACAACGCTCATCAAATTACTGGTATTTCCGCCATTATTAACACCCAAAAAAGCATGTCTTAAACTATTATGCACTTAAAATGGCTGCAATTATTGTTGCTAGGAGAAGGCACTGCAGAGAACAGAGAGTGTGTGGTAGAAGGGAGAGGATTTTTTTCCACACGTATTAATTTATTTGAAATGCCAGAAGAACACATTATCCGAAAATATATTTGCCAAGCCATGTTACTTTTAATTTGCTTCAGGAAATAAAAGACGACTTGGAATCCTCAGCTAGGAGTCACGCAATACCAGGTTTATCAAAACTTCTTGCAACCATTCATATTTTGGCCTCTGGGTCTTTTTAACATACAGGGGCTTCTTTATTTCTTTATTCTTTATTTGCGACTAGGCTAATTTGCGCTGCGCTTGGTAGATTGTGCTGGTCATTATGGAAATGAGATGTTGCATCTATGTTCTTTAATTTGTGTGTTGTTTAATTTCCACGCCCCTCTGCACTGTTTTGGAATTGCGCTCTCGCGCTAATTTGCCCTGTTGAGTAAAACTGGCCCTAAATGAGATATTACGTCCCACATTTTCAGTATGCTTTGAGATTCTGGACCTCAGTGTATGTAATTTGTAGGTAATAGTTTAACCAATGCACTGACCAGTTCAGCTCAATTTTCCTTCACAACACAAAAAATTATAATAAATAAATATACAAAAAATATAATCGCACTGTATTGTGGGACAAACAGTTGTAAATTAACAGTGTTTTGTTTGAAAGTCATCATTACTGAGATTATTGTTCTCTTTGGCTGAGAACTTAGAGCTGATTAGTCTGGAGTTAATATGCTTTTAGCCAGTGTATTAGTGTTTCTGAACAGCACACAGAAACTGTTGTATTTAACTACTACAGTAATATCACAACCCCTGCTCTCTTAATGGCTATTAAAAGACTATAGACATTACTTATGCCTTATATAGCATAATACTGCAATATGTACTGTAGATTCAGAATTATGACAAGATTTACTTTTTTTATATTTATGCTCTGAGAAAAGATTAATTGCAGTAAGGCTAATAGTGACTTAATAATTATGCATTATGCTGATGCTATTTTTTTCTGAATTATTTTTGTCTTCTGACAAAAGAACAAAAAGATCTAGTCTGCGTTGATTTCACTGGAACAGTAATTAGAACACAGTACAACACAGTATGTAACTGTAAGAAATTGCTATTGTTTTTTTGTTTTGTTTTGTTTTTTGTTTTTTTTTGTCTACTGCCTGTTCTTGTAGTGCGGTGTATCTGCTATCATGCACACAAAGTTAGAGTGAAATGAAAAAAAGAATCCCATTGTACAGTAAATGAATATACTGCAATAAAATACTCTGCTATCTATACATGGTACATTGAGAAACTACAACAGAAGTTGAAGCAATGAACCAGTGACGGTTCCATCTGTCAACTCGCCTCTCCTGTCTCTTTATTCTGCTCCTGTTCTGATTAGACATGATTTCTGCAAGCGTGGAGTCTAGTGTAAATGGCTGAGTGAGCAGATGAAATAGAGATTCTAAGAGGACTCAACTAGTACAAGATGAAGAGAGTAACGCATCATCTCTTGACCGAGCGTTCAGCTGATGCTAAGCTCAAAATCGCTCTCTTTACGGAGCCGAAGAGATTAGAACTCTCTCATTAACATAACAATATCTCTAGAGCTCCAGTGCCATCCTCAATGCTTAAATATGGGAAAAAGCATATGGCATCAGGCAAATCACTGATTCCACACTATCATGAATAGATTTTTGATTGCTCTCCGAACCATTGACTCTAACAGCCTTTATGAGGAGCCTCTTCCGCCTCCTTGTTGAGAAAATGTCATTTAAGTCTTATAAATACTCTGAATGATCCAGTAAGTAAAAGAAAGATTGCCATGTGTTCATCGATTTAAATGAAACGTAAAATAAATAAATAAATATATAAATATTTATTTATAAAAATAGAATATATTACATTTATTACAATTCTATTATAATGTGATGTGTTGTGAAAGAAAATTAACCAGGCCTGCATTGATTTCAGTGTGAAAATCTGTATAAATTATTTATGTTAAGAACTTGCTGTTAAATCCTGGTCATTTTTAATGGTGCATGGTTAAACAATTAACTATGAATTACATCATTTAAACCTCAAAATAAATAGAAATACAGACTTAACATAGATCCATGTATATGCAAGAAGTTTTATGGACAAAATATACACTATAATGTACAGCTATATTCATTCAAAAATTATGTGAATATACAGTATCAGTATCTTTAGCAGAGGTATGTGAACATTACAGACTAAGACTTTTTTATTGTTTTTCTAACAGCACATAGTCTGTACACTCAGCTTACACATGCCTGGTATTTTCAGTAAATAACTGGGTTCACAAGGTGGCAGTGCTGGCACCAGCTGAAGAAGAAACAGAGGAAAGAGAACAACAAACTACCAGAAACCACAACAATAGACATATGGTGCTTCTTAATACTGAAACTGATGCTTCCTCATTTCTTTGCTCCTCCGTCCTCCAGCCCGTGACCCGGAAACCGATCGAACTGAGAAGGTGAGGAACAAGAAATGAGGAAGCTTCCTAAGGATTTATGAGCGAGGATACACAAGCGTATCCTTCCCTCACATCCTAAGGGGGTGGAACTAAGATGAGAGGAAAGGAAACGATGATGCACAAATAGGAAATGAGAATCACCCATAAAGTACCCAAGGTTTAAACAGACCTGCCACTCTAGTTTAAAAGAGCATGAAGACATTTTTATTGATCATAACCCATGGGGAGAAAAAGTGTAGACAATAGACAAAGACAACATAATTATATAGTTTACACTTAATCATGATGCATTATCCCTGGAAATCAAGCCAATGACCTTGTTGATCTTGTAAGCATCATGGAACAAAGAGGGCTGCACTCTATCCTGCTCTTGTCTGGACTATTGAAACTGTCTACTGGCTATCCTCCCAGTGTATGCAATCAAAGCTCTGCAGCTCATCCAGAATGCTGAGAGCCTGACTGATATTCAACCTCCTAGAGTCCTCCCGCAGTCACACCTCTGCTCAGCTCTCTATTCCTGCTGGGATCGATTCGAAATTCGACGGCAGACCTTGTCAGACCGTCACCTCTCTAGTGAGGCTGAGCACTTTGCCATTCATATGAGAAGCACTGCAGCCTGCAGAACACTTACTGCTAAAACACTGCTCACGGTATTTAACCAACTTTAACAAAGACTGGTAACAAATGCTCTAACATGGTCAAAGGTTTGGAATAATTAGAATTTCCTGTAAAACGTAATTTATTGAATTTTCAACATCACTGCTCCAGTCTTCAGTGTCACACGATCCTTCAGAAATCATTCTAATATGCTGATTGGCTGCTGAAGAAACATTCCTGATTATTATTAATGATATATTTTGCTGAAACTGTGATACAATACCATTTAAAGGTTTGGGAATAGATAGATAGATAGATAGATAGATAGATAGATAGATAGATAGATAGATAGATAGATAGATAGATAGATAGACAGACAGACAGATAGATAGATCTGCTTTCAACATTGATAATAAGTACCTCTTAATAACTGAGCACTATTTGCAGTACTCTCCATAATGAGTACATATCTTGTAACACTTAACAAATTCAGCAATTACTCTTGGAATACATATTAGGGTTAGTTAGAGATATAATGTTCCAGCAAGTCTTCTTGTTACCAAAGAAACATGTTAAAATTATTCAGGAAAATAAGATATTCTTATCAAAATGATAAAATGTTGTGTTGCAAAAATGACTACACCCTCCTGAAAGTCACAAAATAAAACTAAACAGTTTTTTTTTTTTTTTTTTTCTGGTGCAAATTAAAGGCAATTTTTAAGCAACAAGTGAGTATGTTTAACCAAAATGGTTAAAGAGGAATCATTTCTTGACAATTAAAAGTGTTACACAGCCCATTAAATCATTCTCAGACCTAATGCTGACAACAATGGAACCACTTAGCGGAGAATCATCAAGAGATTTATTTCTTTGCACAAAAGAGGACAGTTGTATGAGAGGAAAGCCAAACCATGGTTTTAAGGGTGAAAATACAGCAAGAAATTAAAAAAAAAAAAAAAAAAAAAAAAAAAAACAACAACGGACTTAAAATAATCAGGCTTTCGTGTTAAGCTTTCATTTTGTGATGAGTGATTTTTTGCTTGGAAAAAAAAAAAAAAAAGAAAGACAGAAAAACAGGGAAATGCCAAATAAGTGTTTTGGAGTCAGCAAGAGTGACTTTCATTTCACACAGTAAGATGCAATGTAGAGAAGTGACGTGCATGAGTGTTGTCCACACCTGAACTACCTACTGTAGCCAAAGCACAATAAACTTATTTAGCTTTTTCTAAAAAAAAAAAAAAAAAAAACATATTTACAAAATATAGTCTTCTGGGAATCCATACTCAAACATTTTCAATCTAACAGCATCTAAAAGGCTATGGCATTGATAGGTGAGGAGTACAGTGAGAAGTGCTTTGTTCCCACACTGAAGTTCAGTGTAAAGCTCTTATGTAGGGAATTATGAGTGCTGAAGGTGTGAGGGAGTTGTGCTTTATCAATGGTTATGATTCCATCTACCTACTTTTATGCAAATTTTGTGATATTGCATGAAAAATATGTTGAATGGAAACATCAAGATGCACACAGATTCTAAAAATGTGCATAAGAAAAACCTGCACACAAAATTGAGTCAGAATTTTATTTATTTATTTATTTATTTTTTTTATCCAATAAACTAAAAACTATGATGGAAACACAATTACCAAATAAATTCATCAAAAAAAGTCATGTGACTTTGTCTCAACAGATGGCAAAGTCCTCAACAGAAGTCTATCATCAAAATGATTTGGTATAATTGCCTCCCAGAACTGTCTCACACAATTGCGTTCCCAAATATCAGGCATCCAAACGCAAGATAACATGACAGCATTTGTTACTGCATTTCCTCTGTGTCGCTCTGAGGCGCAAATCATTTATTATGAGGGGGGAAAAAAAGAGCCACAGGCTTTCCTGGTTACAGCCACTTTCATTTGTATTATTGATACTTTGCACCAGTTGGCCAAGAAATTACCTTTTTTTTTTTTTTTTCTCTAGAACATATGGGATGGAAACAGTGCTTTATTTGCAAATGTTTTATGCCATAGTCTAATTCTGCACATAAGTTAAATATGCAGCTTTGGATGGAAACATCACAATTGTGTCATGAATTTACACACCAGTGTGTGATATAATGCAAGAGCCTCAAACAGAAGAAGTTGGGTGGGGGTTTGGTAATTTTGTCTACTGTTATGTCCCCACCAATGTCAAAATCAAACCTAAACCCCTTGTACAATCAGCGCCAAGAAGGGTCAGATAAGTACACTTAAAATTATGGAGGACATATTAATTACTAGAATTTTACAGGTTTGTTGAATTTAATCAAGTTGAGTTCACTCATTTATTCAACCCTTCGTTTAAACAAAATTGGCTAATTTATGCACTTTATGGATATTAATGACACATTTTCTGTGTTCTGTGTTTTTATGAAGCATATGTTTAATAAATGTAAAATTTTTCATGAACTGTACAAGTGATCATTAAGAAATAAATCTACAGAGAAGTAAAAAAAATAAAAAATAAAAAATAAATAAATAAAATAGAACAAAGTAGTGAAATAAAATTAAATAATGAAATATAAAATATTCTGCATGATCATATTTTAGAGTAGTTTAATCCTACCCCATACCTAAACTTAAGATCTACCTTACTATTAATAAGCAGCAAATTAGGAGTTTATTGAGGCAAAAATCATAGTTAATAGTTAGTTAATAGTGAGAATTGGTCCTCAAACTAAAGTGTGACCCAGTAAATAACAATACACCTTTGTCCTTTGTTTGTGGCTCTCTGTGTCTTTTGATAGTATTCCAATTTCACCTTGGTAATAGCATTATACATATTTTGCTTTCTGTCTTTCAAATGCTCTTTTCCTCCCAACACATTGCCCTCCACACACACCATTGCTTAGCTTATGTGGCTCTTTTTCAGATTGCCGTTCCTCTTGGTTTCCAGATTCACCTTCACATTTATGAATCTAATCTTCAGTGTTTATTGAGGTGGCTTCATGCATCACCATCGACTATGCATTAGTGATCTCAGCGACATTATGTGCTAAAAGCAGAAGGGATGTAATCCAATACAGGTTCATACCCATATACAGAAACTTTTTTTTTTCTCTCTCTACTTTAAGGCCAGTTAAAAGAGAACAAGAAGAGGTAGATAATTCATCTAAATGTCAGGTCACACAACACTGGCTTCTATTATTCACTGTGTTTAAAAATAAATGCAGACCTATACGATGAAGTAGAACTACATTCAAAGACATTTATAAGGACTGAGACCAAACAATGAAAGGAGCATCATGGGTTAAACAACACAGACATCATCTCCTCCCTGCTGCTAATTACAAACAGAGAGTAATTTAATTTCAGCGTATATAAACAAATGGGGAACATTTTACAGGAAATAAACACTACAATGTTTTTAACTACAATTTTGTTAAAAAGTGAACTTTGTCACTGTCATTTCCCTTGTATTAAAGAAGTGTGCTTAATTGTACTGAAAGTGTACTTGTAGTGTATTTCAAATCTTAAAAATATATTTAAAAATGTATTTGCAAATAAAATGAAATAAAATATAAAAGGTAACTTAAGTGTTTATACACTTTCATGTTTCTTACATAATATATAATAATATAAAATTAAATGCTTTACTTTAAAGTACATTTTAAATAATTTTGTTTTATTCATCTGTTGTGATTTAAAGAAGTACACATATTTTGATATGTTGACTAACAAACTAAAGCACATAACTATAATGTGGTATTTGATTTTAGTTAATACATAAGTTAATATATTTTAAATGTATTAAATTGCTACTTCTTACAAATATATTTAAATTGGTCATATTATTTATTAATATTAATTATTAAATTATATTTTAGTTTATCATAAATGCTTGTCAGTACATTCCGCAATAACTTTAACCATATTTCAAACACAACAGAAGTAAATATGAAATTACTATAAATGTGTACTTAAGTCCTATTCAAGTGAGTCAAAAAGCACTCTTAAGTTCAGCTAATTGCATTTAATATAAATTTACACTATAATGCATTTTTATTTAATTGCAATTATGGTTAAACCAAACAGTTGACAGTAGCCACTGACTTCCACTGTTTTCCCCATACTATGGAAGTCCATGGCTAACATCAACCGTTTGGTTTCATTTTCATTCCTTGGGTGGACTATCCTTTTAAGAATAACTCTTTTAAAGTATGTTGTTTATTCATCCATCATTATGCCACAATCAAATGTCTGTATTTTCACCCTGTGCATCAGACTAAAGAGCACTATGTGTTTCTGGGACCTGACCGTATTGCAAAAGAGCAGCTACAAAGACAGATTCTAGACAATAACTGTAAATGTCAAGCGTGATGGTCATAAGCCCCAGGTCTGAGACGTCACAGCGGACTTGTGTTATTCCCCTGATCCCCAGGCATCGGCATGCTTATCACACTGACGCCCTGCAAACCAGCTCAACCTGACTGAGACCTTGAGCCACAGATTACCACAGAAGGTCACGAGCAAATAAATGTATTTCCTTGTAAGTGTGGCAATCAGGCCTCAATACTGTACTTGTGTGTGTGTGTGTGTACAGGTTTGTCCTCCATTGTGGGGACATTTGGTCATATAAAAGGATAGTAAAACTTGAAATGTTTTGACATTTTTGTGACCAGCCAGTGGTCCCCACGAGGGGAAATAAATAAATAAATAAACAAACATAACTATGTTTATCTGAAAATTAAAAAATGCAAAAAAAAAAAAAAAGGTTTCTGTGAGGGGTAGGTTTAGGTTAGTGGACAGAAACATATTGTTTGGTCAGTATAACAACACTACAAGTCTATGGCAAGCTACCTAGTTTCATGATGAAAACGTACCTCTGGAAAATTTTTTGCAAAGACAAAATATGTACCAATAAGTACATATCACTGCAGTTTCCAACAGAAATTAACACTAGAGGCGGTCAAACAGCAAGCACTTGTAATCGTTTTCGTACACAGTTATAATTACAGCTCCATATGTTTCGCTTTCCGGACGTAACAAGCTTGCTCGATAGCTCAGCCGGCACGGAATTGGGCTTAGGATGCTGAATCCTTGGCAGGGCGGTTCTACACATTTGGAGGCCACCCCACCCCCAATAAAAGCACTTGAAACAAATATGATTCCTAACCTTTTTATTTATACATTTCATTTTAAAATGTGTATATTTATATAGTACTGGTCAAATGTTTGGACACATTACTACTTTTATTGTTTTTGAAAGAAGTCACTTTTGATCATCAAGTCTGCATTTATTTGATCAGAAATAACTATAATACTGTGAAACTTAAAAAAAAACAAAAACAATAATAATAATGGTTTTATAATGGTTTTCCATTTTTACCATACTTTAAAATATCTTTCTGTGAGTCATAGCTGAATTGTCAGCGTCAATTTAACACATCCTTATGAATAAAAGTATTAACTTCTTTTAAAAAAAAAAAAAAAAAAGAAAAAGAAATACTGACCCACTGAACTGCAAACTTTTGAACGGTATTGTTACAAAATATTTTTATTTGTAAAGTGCTGTACTTTGTAAGTTTGTAAGTTCCCAGAGGTACGTTTTCGTCATGAGACCAGGTTGATGGCAAGTCCACACAAAGACAGCCGTACAAATATATGTGTGTGTGTGTGTGTGTGTGTGTGTGTGTGTGTGCTCGTTCACTCACCAGTGTCCTGGTCACAGAGCTGTTCGCAGGGGTCAGTCGTTCTCTGGCCGCAGTAGTCTCTCACCCACTGAGTGGAGGTGTTGGTCTGGTAGTACAGGGTCAGTTTAGCTGGATTTAACCAGTTGGAGACATCCAGATAACTGCCCATGCTCACCACAAAACTGCTTCCTATATAAAAAATACAGAAAAAAGGACATGATTGAAAATACACATTTATCTTATGACCTTCAAGAAGAGCACACAACATTTCTACATTTTTTTCTTTCTTTATTTCTTTCTTTCTTACTTTTCCTAAGATGTCCTACACTGAAAAATATTTACTCTAGTATTTACTTTGAAATTTTCACTCAGAAATTGCTAGTAAATTATTAAAAATAATAATAATAATTACAAAAAAAAAACTGCAGTTAACATGGAATTTAAATAAATTAATTAATTAAATGTTACTTTTCAACTTCGTGTCAACTAACTCTCATTAATTTGCAACTACATGTCAGCTAACTCTCAATAGAGTATTAGTAGACTGTAAATTCATGGTTAGGGTTAAGGAATTAAACAGGAAGTAAACACGCACTTGCAAAGTTACTTATAGTCAGTAGAATGTCTGTTAGGGAGCATCAAAATAAAGTGTTAGATATTAAGCAGATAGTCTGTTATATGACTGCTAATGACTTGCAAAGTTACTTATAGCTAGCAGAATGTCTAAAGTGGACTATCAAAACAAAGTGTTAGCAATAAAACTAATAAAGAACACAGATACAAGTGCAAGAAATTCACAGCCACTTTTAATCTAAGACTGAGTGTGCAACAAAATCCATTTTAAGGCCTTGTTTCCACCAAAGTGTTTGTGTGAATGTGAGAGTTGGTGATAGTTGTCCCGGTCCTTCTCCACTGTAAAAAGTAACATTAATGAGTGTTGTTTTTTATCCAAAATTTTGAACGTGTGGTGCTCAGTGGGAAATAAATGCTCACTGGCTCATCATACTGCTGCAGCACTTTTTTTTTTTTGTGATGCTCACATTGAAAACAATTGAAAAATTCACTTTAGTGGAAACACATCTTAAGACCAGGAGGTCAGAATCTCTTGAAACTTCTCCAGGCCAAAGATCAGTGTTCATGAGTCCATCAAACAAACACTGAACAAGGACGATGTGCATGGCAGGACATGCTCTTCAATATCTGCCAAAGCCCAGATCTCTCCACAAAGCAGAATTAAGCAGTGTTTCTAAATAAGTTTCTCCTTCTCTTGTGTGTCCATCATCTCTCAGGATGACGTTTACACCTGTCCTGTTCTGCTGATGTGTGAATTCAGCACTTCCCAAAGATAAGGGTGACTTAAATTAAATTGCTTTGCTGCTTCATAATCCTCTCTGCCGTCTTAAACCTGAGAGTGGAGGCTGAGCGGGACATGTGGACGCCTGCCAGACTGACACCCACTCAGGAACGCCCAGGAACAGCGCAGAGACACAGGGATTTAACACAGCGTGGCAGCTATTGTGCCTGAACTTCACTACATGGTAGTATGATGAGATGCAGCCAGAACAAAGTTTCTGCTGGAGAAAGAAGAACCGTCTAGCACAACAGTCAACAAAAAACACATAACTATATAATAAATAATATTGTTTTGTTGGCTATACAAAATAATGTGTATCATAATGTGTATAATGAATATCAAATTATTTTAATGTCATTTTTATTTATCTATTGAATTTCCTAAAGATGTTATTCGTTAACACAGTTTTAACACTGATTTACTGATCATTCACTGATCATTTACTGGCACTGGTCATTATTCAAATGACAACAGAGGGATGCAGTCAATTAATTTGCTTCAAAAATAAATAAATAAATAAAGTCCCTGAGTAGAATTTCAAACACTTTAAATGCTTTAGTCAAAAATATGCAGGCAAGTATTTCTGTTTACTAATATGTATAATGATAAAGATGAATATGATTAAACATATTTCTTAATTGCATTTAGAAAAAGTTTTTGAATATTTATAGCAAGCATTTTCCTTATTGTATGTCTTATATTAAACTTTTTTTTTTTTTTTATGCTAAATGGCTGTGTGTTTGAAATTATGGTTCCTCTGGTTAATATTTTGTCTGTATTCGGAGAGAATTGGTATGGGTGAGGCATAAAAAGGAAGTGTGTCCAGGCTAATGGAGAAATTCATTCATTCATTCATTCATTCATTCAAAAAAAAAACACTTTAGCTTGCTAGATCATCAGCGTAACAAGTATTTGTTTCAATATTTATTACACTTTGTTATTTGTTCTGAAGTCATATTTTTTAATAAGGCATTCAAGTTTGGGAACATCCTACATAAACTGAAAACCCTCAAAAGACTGCAAAAAAAAAAAAAAACAAAGTTAAGCAGTGTTATTGCAAATAATACAGTGTTTGTTTTATTTTTTATTTTTGTTTGATTTTTTTTTTTTTTTAATACCACAGATATAATGCATATGGATGCACTCAAAATTTACCATGCATTATACAACTATGTAAAATCTGATTTAATTTTATGTCCTTTAAAAAATCCTCATAAACAGGAAGGCCCAATACAAGGCCGGGGGTTTCTGAGAAGCTGTGTGTTTCTCTGGAAAAAAAATAAATAAATAAAAAAAATAAATAAAGACATTTCTGATGACCTTCTGAATACCCCCTAAGAAACAATCAGCTGCTAAATCTCAGCGAACAGTTTAATTAGAAACCTGATGCTGGTGACTGTGACCTCTTCAAATTTCAGACTAATGTAAGAGCTTTAAGTTGATACTAATTATATAACCGTTACAGAAGCTATATGCAAAGTGTGGGCTAATACGAGTGATCTGGAATTTTAGATCGTCTGCATCTTTCTAAATCACCTAGAAAACTTGCTCTCAAATTAAGATATTTTTGGGTCCAAGAATGCATGTGTGTGTCTGTGTTACCTACTTAACCATATTTTGGGGACAAATTTGTACCCAGAAGTGTTGACCTGACAAAATCTCCTAAAACCACCTCACTTGTAAAATTTGAATAAAAATCTTATAAATGTTTTTTTTTGTTGTTTTGTTTTGTTGTGTGTGTGTGTCTGTGTGTTTTTCTATAGCGGACCAAATGTCCTCACTAATATAGTGGAATTTAATGACAACGATTTGTGAGAAAATATTATGTGTCCTCACTAATTAAAAGGCTCATAAATCAGACAAATCACACTTATGTTTGCATCTAAAGATGTGCAGGTTTCTTTGAGAGTTGACTGAGGAGTTGGGGTATGTGTGTGTGTGTGTGTTACTTCAGTTTTAAAAAATGAATCACTCAGTCCTGTAAAACAATAACCTTCATAATGAGGTTCCAGCAACCAGATAAAAGGATCAATGATAATAATATGTGGCACATATACAGCAGCAGTATGCTGCCCAGGTGGCATCTGCAATTTAGGTCGTCCCAATACAAGCAGCTGCAATTTCCCTATTCTCATCTTTTTTCTCACCAAACACTCAAATGTAGATTATTTAAGATAGATTCAAAACATATCATAGCCAGATCATCTCACAGCTTTTGTACTGTATGTGAGTGAGTGTGTTTTGGTCATGTTTGTTCTCTGAGGGTTAAAGCAGCCGACAGCGACTCTGACACATGGTCCAGCATCTCTGGACTGCAGCATCAGCATCACATGGCTTTAATTGGAGGTTTCTATGCTCTTCAGCAGTTGAATGTCTTCTGACCTTTGCTCACTCTCACCCTCACCCTCATCACTGTGCACAATCGCTGTGAGATCCAACATGTCCTCCAACCAATACGCCCGTATAGGTCGTTTGTCAAAATCCCTGAAATAGGACCCATCAGATCGTATACTACATTTGCGCCCGTATCGGCAACAGGACACTTTCATATTAATGCATTGTACTCTTTTATCTGTGTCATATTTTTCGGGTTTCATGTAGATCAGTTGGCAGAGCATCGCGTTTTGCAACAATATGCAATCATGTTATCATGGGTTCGATCCCAGAGAATGCACATGCTCATAAAATGTATATGCACTGTAAATCATGATTTTGCATGATTTCTGTGAGGGTAGGTTTAGGGGCGGGGTTAGGTGTGGTCATTCGTACAAATTCGTATGAATTAGCCACCTAGTAAAATATGTACAAATTGCTGAGAGAATGGGTTGGACCATGTAAAAAGACCATAAAAAGTGCATTTAAATAAATGCGCATTTTGATTGGCAATGACAGTCATACATCATTTCATGATGACAGACACAATACAACATTGCTGCAGATTTGTCGGCTGCACATTTATGATGCGAATCTCCCATTCCACCACATCCCAAAGGTGCTCTATTGGATTGAGATCTGGTGACTGTGGAGGCCATTTGAGTAAAGTGAACTCATTGTCATGTTCAAGAAACCAGTCTGAGATGATTTGAGCTTTGTGACATGGTGCATTATCCTGCTGGAAGTAGCCATCAGAAGATGGGTACACTGTAGTCATAAAGGGATGGACATGGTCAGCAACAATACTCAGGTAGGCTGTGGCGTTTAAACGATGCTTAATTGGTACTAAGGGGCCCAAAGTGTGCCAAGAAAATATCCCCCACACCATTACACCACCACCACCAGCCTGAACCGTTGAGACAAGGCAGGATGGATCCATGCTTTCATGTTCTTTACGCCAAATTCTGACTCTACCATCTGAATGTTGCAGCAGAAATCGAGACACATCAGACCAGGCAACGTTTTTCCAATCTTCTATTGTCCAATTTTGGTGAGCCTGTGCAAATTGTAGCCTCCGTTTCCTGTTCTTAGCTGACAGGAGCGGCACCCGGTGTGGTCTTCTGCTGCTGTAGCCCATCTGCTTCAGGGTTCGACGTGTTGTGCGTTCAGAGATGGTATTCTGCATACCTTGGTTGTAACGAGTGGTTATTTGAGTTACTGTTGCCTTTCTATCATCTCTAACCAGTCTGTCCTTTCTCCTCTGACCTCTGACATCAACAAGGCATTTTCGTCCACACAACTGCCGCTCACTGGATATTTTCTCTTTTTCGGACCATTCTCTGTAAACCCTAGAGATGGTTGTGCGCAGAAATGGGCAGTATTTGAATTAAATGTATTTGAAATACGTATTTAATTACAAAATACATATTTTGTAATTTGTATTTTTATGGACAAAAAAAAACAAAAAAAAATCAAAAGTAATTTGTAATTAAATGCTTTGAGAGACAGTAGTTTGTATTTGAAATACTCAAAATACATTAGTTAATTTTTTTCTCAGATAATACAAAATCTTTCTTTATTAAAAAAAACAAAACAAAACACTATTCATACATGCATTTATTCAATACACCAAGCTTCTTATTTACATTGCCTTGCATTTGTACATAACACACCTGTACACACAAATACCATATAATTTTTATTTTGTATGTTGTGTTCTTTCAAAAATTGTTATATATTATTTCCTATTTACTTATTCTGTTTTTATTATCTGTGTCTTGTCACTGTCATTCTGTTTGTGCTGTGGAAGCCTCTGTCACCATAACAAATTCCTTGTATGAGTAAACATACCTGGCAATTAAGCGCTTTCTTCACCTGTGTTAATAGTACTGCCCCATAGCCTATCAAATTTGACCACTCTTGTGAGACCTTTGTTTATCTTTGGAACATAACTTTTATTTTTGATGAAATCCGAGAGCTTTCTGTCCATCTACAGTCAGTCATGCAACTTACATATTCAAGGTCTAGAACGGTAGGAAAGACATCAAGTAATCCATGTCATTAAGTATATCATTAAGTAATCAAATTTATTAAGTGACGTGAGTGCTTTTTTTTGCACAAAATAACATAATTTACCACTTTATTTCTGAAAATATTATACAAACACGTGTTGTGGTACTCGAACACTCACTCGTGTGCATTGTGATGACGCAAGTCTATGGCATAAACACAACACAAATGCCTTTTAGCACTCTAGTGAACACACAATGCAGATCAGTGTTTTCATAAAGTTGTAAATTATGTTTTATTGTGCAAACAAAGCACTTGCGTCGCTTAAAACTGAAGTTAAACCAATGAAGTCACATGGAGTACTTTAACGATGTCTTTCCTACCGTTCTGGGCTTTGAATGTGTAAATTGCGTTGGTGCCTATGGAGGGAAAGCTCTCAGATTTCATCAAAAAGATCTCCATTTGTGTTCGGAAGTGGAAAGAAGGTCTTACAGGTGTGAATCGACATAAGGGTGAGTTATTAATGACAGAATTTCCATTTTTGGGTGAAATAAACCTTTCATTTATCCATGGTTCCAACTGGAAAAAAATGAAAGAAGCTGTTTTGGTGCTCAGTGCAAACTGGCTATGTATTAAAATGTATACTATCAGATATTGCTCACTGAATGTTATTACAGGACAGAAGAAAAAGCTGCTCTAGAACTTTACTTGCTAGCTGACAATGTTAGCTTGCTTGGCAAAAGTTAGCTAATTGTTTCTATAGATAAACTTATTTTTTTTTCAAGTATTACAAAATGAAAGCCTGTAGACTAATTATTATGTGGTTTTGCTAGGAAAATCCAAGGGAAACTGTCATTACAGTATAATTTTAATGAATGTCATCTGTTGATATGATGTCGGTGAATCCCACTGGCCGTTGTTCGCTCGCATTAGGCTTACTATGGAGTGTGTGCAAGAGCATGAGCAATAAGTTACTGACAACAGCTCACTTAACGGCCACCAGTGTCGCTAATAAAAGGGTTTCTGTATTCTACATAGAGCCCTTCAGCAGCTAAATATCAACATTTTCGGGAGTTAATCTTTACTGTTGACAGTGAAATAGCTTGAGCCATTCTCTTGAGTAGGATTAGGTGGTATGACAATACAGTTTCACAGGACTGCCTAATTTTTGGCATGCTTATAAAGAAAAGATAAAGGAGCGATAAAGAAACATGAACAAAGTGTAGAAATGCTTGATGGTATTCAAGTAAACAGAATTTAGAAAACAAATATGGATAAGTATATATTGTCTAGTGTTAGGGTTAAAGAATATGTTGTTTATAAATATGTTGTTTATAAGTTGTTCAAGGAGGGGAAATCACTTATCTTTCTCTTATATGTGTATCTAAATGCAGTGGCATTGTCTCTTGCACTTGATTGCTTATAAATATAGTTTGTATTTTTGTATTTTAAAATTACAAATTACTTGTATTTTAATTAAATACATTTCTCACACCAGTATTTTTGTATTTTAATTAAATACATTTCTCACACTAGTATTTTTGTATTTTAATTAAATACATTTGATGAGCTTGTATTTGTAATTTGTAACTAAATACTTTTTGATGTAACTGTGCCCATCTCTGCTTGTGCGTGAAAATCCCAGTAGATCAGCAGTTTTTGAAATACTTAGACCAGCCCTTCTGGCACCAACAAGCATTCCACATTCAAAGTCACTTAAATCCCCTTTCTTCCCCATTCTGATGCTCGGTTTGAAATTCAGCAAGTCGTCTTCACCACATCTAGATGCCTAAATGCATTGAGTTGCTGCCATGTGATTGGCTGATTAGCAATTTGTGTTACCAAGCAATTGAACAGGTGTACCTAATTAAGTGGCACATAACAGTGTAGGCTGTAATAAGGTGCTTGTACAAATGACCTACAGGGTTGTTTTTTTTGTTGGAGGACAGTCTGGTGCGATAAATCAGATTTGCTCTCTTCTTTCTAAGAGACTTGGAATTTCAGAATTATGTAATTCGTTTAGAATTAATTAAAATAATTAATTTGAATCTCTTGAGCAGATATGAACTCATATATCCATGGCAGAATTTTCACTCAGTCTCTCTCTGATACACTGACAAACTGTTCAAGCTAAATCAGATTAATTGAAAGCATGCAGTTTCAGAAAATGTGTCAAAATCCATTAATAGCCGGGTTTTTTTTTTTCTCTCTTTGTTTCTCCTAGACAGCAATGAGATTACAGTATACGAAGATCAAACAGAAATTTCTTTAGAAGTGTTCTATTTATTTTACTTATTTTTTGACAACACAAATGACTCATTGCTTGCTTTTAAAATATATCATTTTAACCTATAATGCATATCTCATGAGGACGGACCAAGGCCCTGTCCCAAATGGTGCACTTGTGGTTTTGCGAAGGCTGCTGCGTGCACATGTCAGACTGCAGGGTTTCCAATTTTACATTCAAATGTTTTAGAAGAGTCCTCACAAGTGCCACATTTGTGACCACTACATGTCCTTGATGTACATGTTTGCAAAGGTTTAGGGCGACATTTGTGACAGAATCAAAAGGGTCAGGGTTTGAATGGTTAGAATGGTCATGTTGTACAAGTTCTTGCGGCAACATCATCCAATTACACTGGATTTATATTTTGGTTTTGGGAGTCCCCGACAACAGGTTGACATGCATGCAAGGTCAAAAAGCACTTTCAGTGTCTTATAATATGCATTTATTTTTACCTTAGGCTGGCCGCACACTAGACGATTTTCAAATCTTAAACAATTTTAAAACCATGGGAGACCACAGACATGAAGACAGTTTAACCGATTTTTAGCCTTATAATCCTCTGAATGCGCACACTAGATGATTCGACCAGACCGCGAGACCACACAATTGCCGATTGTAGGAACAATTTCACGGACACTCGCGAGATCAAACGTGACTTGAGAAGAAAAACAAATAGAGGACAGTTAACATAGTCAACTGGCTTTCCTGGCACGTGTTCTGTTTCACAGTGAAAAACAAAGTATAGAAAAGAATATGGGTGATATCGCTCTCATTGGCTATCGTGGGTATCACGTCAGAGGTAGCCCGATCAAGAGTCGTAAATATCAAACGTTTGATATTTACTATTTGAGTTCTGCGACGCTCCATTTCGATCAAGAGCAGATAAATAATCGTAATGACACCACACAATAGTGAATTTTTTGCACAAAAAAATCGCTTGCGACAAGCTTCGAATCTGGCCACACCCCCCGATCGTTCGGGGGTGCAAATCGGCCTTAAAATCAGCCTTAAAATCGTCTAGTGAGCGGCCAGCCTTACTTGCTCAACGACTCCCAAACAATTCGCTCAACGATTAATTTTTCCAAACCCCTCCTTTGCATGACACTAATCTGCAGTGATTGTTCCGATTGGTCTCATTTTCATTTCATCATGCCTGTTATGCCTGATAAACCAGCGTTTGTGAGCGCAGTCAGAGATTTTCTTACTATAGGGAGGTCTGTATTACTTACTATTGGAGAAAGTGTAACCTCTAACTTGGATCATGTGTCCCTTAATAACCAATCACATTACAGTCTTGACATCACTGAATTTCAGTCAGTGTTGTGCGACACTCAGTCGCCGTTTACGGATCCCATAGGAATGAATGAGAAAGTAAAGCTGAAAAAAAAAAAAAAAGAGTAAGCTGAAACCCACCTGTCGCAAAAAGTCAGTGACTTCTCTTATAAAACAGAATTTTTTTTTTTTTTTTTTTTTTTTTTTTTGTGGTAAACTCTAAAAATAGTTCAATCCAAAAGTATTGTTTAGTGTAAAACATGTTGAAGATTAGCAGATAGGCTGTCGCTTCATTAAATAAGCCGTTTCCTCTAAAAAGTTGTTTATTCAGCGTAGTGAAGCCTCTCCTCCATTGACATCCATTCAAACAAAAATGGCCTCTGGTCTCCTTTCTCACGTACTGCCAGACCATAAGCGTTAGCTTTAGCCATTATGTTTTTTCAGCTAATGGTTGCAGGCTTGCCTTCTAGTGGCTTTGGCACAGTGCTGCTTTGTGTACAGCCGTTACCGGGGAAACGGCTATTTTTACCGCTCCAAAACCGGCACCTAGTGGCAAAGTGCATTTTCAACCTAGTGCAGTTTCATTCAGACCAACGTGAAAAGACCAACAAGTGGGCGGGCAATATGCTTGGGATTCGTTTTAAAAACGACTCGTTTCAATGATTCAGAGTCGACTCTTTCTTTTGAGAGACGATAACTTCATACACGGTGAACTTTCAGATTTAAAACTTTGCTGGATGTTTTCATTCACTTAGAGCTGTGTTACACACTGCATGAAAGGTCATTTTCAAAAATCCATAATAGGGACACTTTAATTTCGCGTGATTCCTTGAACAATACTATGTTATGAGCTTAAAACACTTATACCATAGTGTATGATTTGTAAACTAATACCAGCTAAAACCAGCTCCATATATATAGCTTTTCTGACATAGTAAACTTGCTTGGTAGCGCACCCAGTACAGAATTACGCTTGTGATATGAAGCACTCTGGTACGAGTCCCGTAAAACACAAGTGACGATAAAAGAGCTCAAAAACTTGTAGAAGCAAGATAAAATGGCATGGTTGATTCAGCAAAAGTTTTCTATCGCACAATTTCTGTTGTTAACACTATCAGTTCAGTTTAAGGTAGGTGTAGGTGCTACATTATTTTCAAACGTGATAGAGAATTAACCTTTTGGTACCACTCACCGGATATTTTATTTCCAAAATGCCACCAACAACCAGCATAATAAGGCATTGCCAGATTGACATAAATCTGTTTCAGACTCAAGGCACTGTTAGCGCCACACACTGGACATTTCACTTTGAAAGTGTTGCGAAGCAGCGAAATCTAATTTTGTCTTCTGACACCAAGGTTGTTCATTCAAATGCATGAACTAATCAAATGTGTAAAGATACTCTGAACATAATATAAGTCACTTTAGATACAGCTGTCTCTTAAATGCATCACACCAAAAAAAAAAAAAAAAAACTTCAATTCACCAAGCTGGTATCAGGTAAATGAATGTCAATATCATTAACTATGATGCTATACTGCATCTATTTTAATGCAGTAAAAGACAGTACAATAAGAAAAAAAATCCTATTGGTCTTAAAATAATACATTGTGGCTGTCTATGGACTGCTCACCATCGGCGATGAAGTGTTCAGGAACGTGGAGCGTGACCATGACAGTTAGAGGACAGGACGTTTGCGTGCCGTACACGACTGCCACCACACATGTGCAGACGGTGATCAGTGTTAACGTGGCCTTGCTCATGGGACTCTGAGGGCAGCCTGTGGGAACAAACAGAGGAACATGATTATACAGTTCAGACTCCTGCTGTGATTTCACATGACGTCACACCTCTCCCACTCACCATCACATGGACCCCTCATTGAACTGCTGCCCTCCACTATTATTAGACGTTTTTTTTTTTTTTTTTTTTTTTTTATATTATATATATATATATATATATATATATATAAATAGCTGATTGCTGTGCATTATTCTCCACATATAGCACGATCTGAACACTAAACACGTTTTGTCAAAAAAGCCGGTATTGTCCACTTTCAAGGCATCGCGAGTTCACATTTTACTGCAGAAGCCGACAAGCGCCCTTGTTGTTTTTGAACAGAAGCCGATAAGTCCACTTTAGCGAATCAACGTGCTGTATTCAGGTCAGGTGACAAGCAGTGTTGCCAGCTAAGCAATTTTTTTTGCTAAATTTAGCAACTTTTCAGACTACCCTAGCAACTTTTTCTTCCAAAAGCACCTAGCAACAATTTTAGCAATTTTTAAAATTTATTTGGTAACTTTTAGCAACTTTTGATAAGTGACTCAGACAATAAATTAAAGCACATTGTCTATCCAAATTACACAAAAAGAGGAAACCACAGCTGCCTAGCAGTACACACATCACATGAACTGAGTTAGCTGCTATTTGCAGTTGTTTAATTTAGTAATAATAATAATTGAATAATTGTTCATTTATGATACACTTTGTTAGCTTGTACCTGCAATTGTTGATCAGTTAGTACACTGTAAGTAAGTGGAAAAGATACTAGTAATTTTCCAGGACATTATCCATTATGCATTGTAACCCGAAAAACACAATGTGTAATTTACAATGCAGGTAAAAAAAAAAAAACAATATAGAAAATTCTTTCATATTAACATAGTAGATTGTGCCCTATTTTTACAGACTTTTCTTAGAGTGTAGCATATTAACTACTAATACACTGCTTAAAGCATAATTGTTGAAAAAGTGTAGTATTACTAGTTTACTAGCTATTAAAAATACTTAAATTGTAATCATTCAAAAATGTGTAAGTGTTCAATAATTCAATGTATTTAAAAATACAGTTATTTATATTTTAACATTACGCATATTATTTTACAATCAAATTAAATTAACATATATAAAATATATATTTTTGCTGAGATTTGATGTCAATTTTGTGTCATGATTACGCAATGAAATCATCACGCAATGACATCACAACGTCATTTAGCAACAAATAGAGCTTCCTTTAGCAGCTTTCTCTGAAAATTAGTTGGCAAAACTGGTGACAAGACTACTTTCACTTTGAAAAGACATGCTAGCTGAGAGGAGTTTCGTCAAAACTGACTAAAAGTGATCGAGGATGGATAATTTCAACGAACTAGGTATTAATACGTAACATTTACAAGCACAAAACGTACATTTATGTACGTATTTATTGATGCTAAAACGTACAATTTAGAAGTTATTTTACGTTTAAAACGTACAAATCGATACGTATTTTTAGCTAAAAAACGTAAAAATATTTACGTATCTTTTATATCATTAAGATATTCATATCAATGCATTTTTATAATTTTATCAATAAGCGATTTTAGATTTTAGACCCCTTATCCTACCCCCAAACCTAAACCTACCCATTTTATAGAGAATATAAAAGGATATAAAACGCAATTGACCAAAACATTCAGGAAAATAACAATTTTATTAACAATATAGCGTTACAAATGTTTTTATAGTCGATAATCCCACTCCTACATCTAAACCTAGACATAGCTATTTCTGTACAGTATAAGAAAAACATGACAGACAGATAAATGCAATTACAATCATTAATTTATTGCAAAAATGTCAAAAGCAGTACCATAAGTAATCTAAATGACGATGCGTTGCAGCCGCAGTCCTCTCTGGCGGAATACAGTAGGTTTGTGTGAGGTGCAGAGCAGAATTTAGGTTGTTAATCAATGAAAATATTATCCAGATTATTTTCCTGATCCTCTCGCTCTCAGTGAGTGAACTCGTGAAGGCGCGCGCGCGTGCTCGGCTCGCATCTTTCAAACACACACCTCACCAGAAACACGGCATGTCGCAATCTGTGACGAATGCAGGCGAGAGCCAATGAGTTTTTTTTTTTTTTTTTTTTTTTTTATAGTTCTATTGTCAGCCACAGCATGTCGGAGAAAACGCTTTTTGTGGCCCATGGCAAACAAAGTAAACATTACATGACAAGTAAAGGTTAAACGATTGCAGAAATGTTATTTATTTTGAGGGTTTAAAGTGAAGTCTTGTTTAACATTATGTAGGCCTATTCTTGGAAACGAGCAGGCAGAAATCACACAGAACAGAACGAAATATTATCATTTCATATTAAGTAAACCGTTGAAAACAAGGTAATTGATGTGACAACTAAAAACAACTAATAATAAAATTAATGCCGCGTTATCAGTATTCATAAGGATTCGTTTTTAACGTTTAAATGCTGAAAATACGTAAGTATTGTACGTTTAGATGCTGAAAATACGTCAGTATTGTACGTTTTAGTGCCTCTAAAAACGTAAGTAAATGTACGTTTTATAGAACCACATTTTACGTAAAATACATACGAATTATCATGAGATCACGTTGACCTGTGATATCTTCTTCAAGGCATAAAGGAAAATAAAATCTGAACCGTTTTCACGGAACCTTGCAAAAAGCAGCGTTACAATGGTGAGGAAAAAACTCTGTACATCCATTCTATGATCACAACAACAACAACCTTTGTCAGGCATCTACATTGTCAGCTGAGGAGATTACAAAGATTAAACAAGTGTTTTCATTAACTCTAAAACATGTGGAGTTATCTGCTTTTGCCAAAAAACGACTTGGAGTTATCTGCTTTTGCTATAGAACAAACTTAATATGTAAAAAAAAAAAAAAAAAAAAAAAAAAACTTTTAATTAACTTTAATTTTGTAAATTACCTGTATTTAAGTTATTATTACTTAATCAAAAAAAAAAAAACAACTGCAGTTTGACTGATATTACTTGAAATGCGTAATAAAACGTCATTTCTGGAAAAAATAAAAAGTTGTTTTTTGCAAATGAACTCTTCATATACACTATTGTTTAATAGTTTGGGCTCAGTAAGACTGTTTTTAAAAGACGTTTCTTCTGTTCACCAAGACTGCATTTATTTGGTCAAAAATATAGTAAGAATTGTGAAATATTATTAAAATTTCAAATAACTGTTTTCTATGTGAATATATTGTAAAAATATAATTTATTTCTGTGATAAAAGCTGAATTTTCAGCATCATTATTCTAGTCTTCAGTGTCACACGATCCTTCAGAAATCATTCTAATATGCTGCTCAATAAACATTTCTTATTATCAGTTTAGAAAACAGTTTTACTGCTTCATTTGTTTGTGCAAACTGATACTTTTTTCAGTATTCTTTGATGAATAGATTTTTTTTTTTTTACAAATGTCTGTACTGTTATTTTTGATCAATTTAATGCACCCTTGCTGAATAAAAGTATTAAAATTCTGTTCACCAATCTCAGTGTTTCAAAAGCTTTTCTTTTATTAGTTGATTGTGATTTTTTTTTTTTTTCTCCTTAATTCTGAACCAGTCTCCACAGATTAATCATGTCACTGTCTAATATAACAAAAACAGCAGACAACAGTTTTCTTTTCCAAGCTGTTCTTGGAATTCTCCACTTCATTCCAATGAAACGTTCTATAATGCTTGCCTGAGTGAGCAACAATAACCAAAGAAGGGGCGGAGCTTAGTAAAAGCTCAATTCCGACCACTTAATACAGCGAGAAGCTCTAACGCTACAATAAAATGAGTAACGACAAGCATCCTGATGCTTTCTGAGGACAGCCTGACTATAAATTGAATCCTCGAGCTCCCTGTAGAGTGGACGTGGGAGTGAGAGTGTTTATTCCCATGTCCCAAAGCTCTATGATGATGATCAGATTTATGTAACATAGAAAGAAAAGCTTAAAGTCCAACAGGAGCAATTTGTCTGTGTGACAGAGGTTAAACTAAAACTCTGAAACCTCCACATCTAGTGAGAAATGACAAATAGGATTTGACAGCTTTAATGAAGATCAGATGCTTTGAAGTCAAAGAACAACATGTAATAACAAGCAGGTAACAATTAATACCAGCATCAGCACCCAACAAGCAAGAAATATTATTCTTACAAACATAATGGTGACCTTCACAAGCAAATGAACTCTCTACACTATTTATTCTGCTCTTTAATTAGCTAAGTTTAGAAAAGTTCTTGTTAAGACTTGACAGATTTCTTTGTGCAGATAACGGGTTTTCATCATTACCCAACATGACTTAGATATCAGAGTTAGCCTAAAAATAATATAGAATAACTGTTGTCTTGGAAACTGTGTTGAGATACACCCGACTAAGTGTTATAGAGGGCCCAGTGGGGTGAAATAAAAAGTGAAAGTAACTCCTCTTCAAGCAACTTCAAGAACCTGAGATTTCTGTAGATTGCATCCAAACATCTCACAGATGCTTGTATTTGTTTTGTTGTCTCAGCCGTGTTCAACACTCCTCCGAGGGGTCACACCTGGCTTGTTCCTCACAATGCATTCACAGTATCTCACGTCTCTTCCAGAACAATCTGTTCCTTACTGTAGCCATCGGTGAACAGCCCACGATTATTAGCTCCATCTCAACTGGAGATCCAGAAAATATTTTCAAAAAACAGACGATGGGCGCTGAGCAAGTGGATTAGAAACAAGTGTACATGGAAACAGGTAAACAAAAGAGCAAAATAAACAAAAATGAGATGGAGTCACCATCTGGAAGAGGTTCTGAACTTACGACAACAGAAACAGGATATGCACACAATATAGATCTTAGTGTGGACTGCAGTGTTGTACATTATTTGTTAAGACTTTATGATTAGTATTAACATTTATTAATCTTTGTTCAAATTAATTGTTAGTTCATGTTAGTCTATGAATAATATTAACAGATACAATTTTTGATTGTAATAATGTATCAGTAAATACTGAAACTAATGTTAGGTAAGATTAATAAGTGTTTTAGAAGCATTTTAATTGTTAGTTCATGTTAGCAATGCAGTTAACTAATGTGAACAAATGGCACTATTTTAAAGTGTTGCACATTCTTTTATGGTTGTTTTTATAGGGATATAATCTTTTTTTTAATCTTTATATTATATATAATGTGTATACATTTTACATAATTTTATACAATAGTAATGCCTGTTTTTATTGAATTATTGTAACAAGGGACTCGACGTGACAATGATGATAGATCCAAATGTAAGCTTTATTAAAAACAGTTATATATAAGGGCAAGACAAAAGCGTAATGCAGAAACAAACGATGGTCAGGGCAGGCAGCAAAACATCCACAAAAACAAAAGGCAACAGTCCAAGGTCAAAAGAGGATGGTGGAACAGAGGTAGACCAGGGGCTGAGACAGAGGGCCAGGTCCGTGTAATGGAAGTGAACCTGGATCGTGGAGCAAACGAGGACCTGGGCTGTGGAGCAGTGGCAGAAAGTGGACCAATGGAGGACCTGGGCCATGGATCAGATCCCGAGGAGCATGGAGCCATGGCGGAGCAGGTAGGGCAGGGAGCCACAGCGGAGCAGGCAGAGCAGGAAGCCGTGGCGGAGCAGGCAGGGCAGGAAGGCATGGGGGAGCTGAGGACCACCAGAGCATTGCTGAAGGCCACCGTGGTGGGGCAGACGGAGCTGGAGCCCACCAGGGCGGAGCAGAAGGAGCCGGAGCCCACCAGGGCGGAGCAGACGGAACTGGAGCCCACCAGGGCAGAGCAGACAGAGCAGGAGCCCACCGGTGCGGAACAGACTGGGCAGAAGACCTCCACAGCGGACAAGAAGAGCACCACGATGGAACAGACTGATCAGGAACCCACAGGAGAGATTGGAGCCTAGGAAAAACTGAGACGCAAAAACCAGAGAGAGCATATACGGTCTCAAGGACCGAGGCAGGGAACACAAGAAGTCCATCAATATATTTCCTGGTGACAACTGAGCGGGCAGACGGTTCATAAGCAGGCTCACTGATCGAAACTAGACAGGAAGACTGTTCAAAATGTAAACCATTGAATGGAACTGGACAGGAAGACAGTTCATAACCGGACTCCCTAACTAGGACTGGCAAGACAGACAGTTCAGACACATTTGAAGAAACAGAACAAGCAGACAGTTCATGAATGGTCTCTATGGCAGTGACAGGGTTAACGGGATAAACATGTAGTGCATTTACAGCTTCTGGGCTCAAAGACTAATGGGGCAGATAACAGGTTTCTTGTTTGGAACTGGACAGTCAGATGGTTCAACATTAGACTCATTAGGGGAAATGGGACAGACAGACAATTCAAAAACTGATTTATAGGTTGATCCTGGACAGACTGTCAGTTCATGATCAGACAGATTGACAGAAACGGGTGAGACAGAGAGTTCAAAATCAGCATCTAGACAGACAGACAGACAGACAGATAGATCGCAATCAACCTCCAAGGCTGATTCAGAACAGGACTAGAGTTTGAGTGGATACCACTGACACCTCCATGGTTGTGACATATGGCTCAGTGAGTTCGTGAATGGCCTTCTTGGCTGTGACATGGCAGGCAGAGAGTTCAAAGTTGGCCTCCATAGCCGGTTCAGAGCAAGGCAAGAGTTCAGAGACGGCCTCCCTGACCGGGACAGGACAGGACGAGGCTTTGCAGATGGCCTCCATAGCCGTGACAGGACAGGACGAGGATTCACCGAATGACGCCACCATTGTGCAAGGAGCTGAAGCGTGTGCCACCGCCTCGCGAGGTTCTCCAGCATACGCCGCCACTTCTGGAGAAACTGCAGCAGGCACCATCGCCTCAAGGAACACAGCAGCAAATGCCACTACTTCGGGAGGTTCAAATGCCACTACTTTGGCTGCCACCTCTGGAGACTCGGCAGTGGTGTATGCGGCCCAGACACACCATAAAGCAATTCCCGTTATGGGAAGCGCTGCAGACGGAGGAATCAGTTCACAAACAAGAAGGGTTGAGAGCGTTGGTTTGGGGATACAAGCTGCACGAGCTGACACCAGCGGTAGGTCCTCCACCCTGGATGCCAGTCTGTGATACTGGAGAACTGATCCTGAAGATCTGGGTTCAACAAACAGGACGTGACAAGACTCTGGACGATCAGCTGTGACATGACTCTGGACGATCAGCTGCGACATGACGAGACTCTGGAAGATCAGCTGAGCTGTGGCGAGACTCTGGGAGATCAGCTGATAACTCTGGATGATCAGCTGTGATGTTACGAGACTCTGGATGATCAGCTGTGACGTGATGAGACTCTGGAAGATCAGCGGGAGACATGACGTGACAATGGGAGATCAGACAAGACATGATGAGACTGGGAGATCAGCTGATAACTCTGGATGATCAGCTGTGACATGACATGATGAGACTCTGAAAGATCAGCTGAGATGTGACTTGATTCTGGACGATCAACTGTGACATGACGAGACTCTGGGAGATCAGCTGAGACGTGACGTAACTGGATGATCAGCTGTAATGTGACGAGACTCTGGAAGATCAGCGGAGACGTGACAAGACTCATGACGATCAACTGTGACTTGACATGGCTCGTGACGATCAACTGTGACTTGACTTGGCTCATGATGATCAACTGTGACTTGACTTGGCTCGTGACGATCAACTGCGACTTGACTTGGCTCATGACGATCAACTGTGACTTGACTTGGCTCAAGAAGATCAGCTGTGACTTGACTCACGAAAATCAGCTGTGACTTTACTTGACTCACGAAGATCAGCTGTGACTTGACTGGACTCTGGAACAGTAGCCATGACGGGACGAGATCCTGATAGGACGGCCTTGGCATGGTGAGGCTCAGGCGTGGTGCATTTCAGACATGATGTTAGCAGGCTTTGGCGTAGCAGACATGACGTTAGCAGGCCTTGGCGTAGCAGACATGACATTAGCAGGCCTTGGCGTAGCAGACATGACATTAGCAGGCCCTGGCATAGCAGACATGACGTTAGCAAGCCCTGAAGTAGCAGACATGACGTGAGCAGGCTGTGGCTTGGCAGGCGTGACGTGAGCAGGCACTGGCTTGGCAGATAGGATGTGAGCAGGTGCTGGAATCGCAGATATGACATGAGCAGGTGCTGGAATGGCAGATATGACGTGAGCAGGCGCTGGAATGGCAGCCATCTTGTGAACAGTCTTTGGGATGGCAGCCATCTTGTGAAGAGGCTCTGGCATGGAGGCAGCCATTTGATGAACAGGCTCTGGTGTGGTACAAACTATTCCCGACATGACAGTCCTCGTGTGGGAAAACACTGACGTGGGGGCTACTGCAGGATTGAGGGGTCCCTCATCCGCAACACCCACAGTAAATGCAAAGCCACTCAACCGCAATGCAAAGTCTATATATTGCTCAAGAGTCCAATGTGAGGTATTGCGTGGCATAAAACAAGATATCTCCCTACTCAAACCATAACGAAAAATGTCTTTTAAAGATTTTCAATGAAAGTATCATTGAAGTCCACTTGATAGTAAAGGTCACAAAATTCTGCCACATATTCTTCAGTGGAGCAATTACCTTGACGGAGGCAAACGAGGCGTGATGCTGGATCCATGGTGATCTGTGCCCGGTTGCATAAAGCACCTTAAGTGTAATTTTCCCTTAAGATCGCCCTTAAGTTTCCCTTACAATTAAGGGCGTTGCATAAAATATCCTTTAAATGACACTTAAGGGTTTCTTTAGGTGAAACGTCATAAACCCTTAGAATTTCTCTTAAGTATTCCTTAAAGCCCATTAAGTGTTGCATAAAGCCCCTTAACTGTCCTTTTCCTAAGTATAACATAAGGTATGGAAAATGTCACCTTAAATGTTACACAGCGAGCAGATTCAATCCTTAAGTCTTCTACAAGACACAATCGGCCGCTTTATAAGAGGTTTTAGTTTAGGCATTTATTCACATTAATCAAGTTACATACAGCTAATAGCTCAAACGTGAGTGCGTCATGCAAGAACACATTTATATTCTATAATATTTTATTCCAGTATTTTCCTACATATTACCTGGAGATGACTTGAAAAAAACACGCATAAACCATATATTGTCGCAATCGTGTATTTGTTGTGTTTACATTTCTGCTTTTTATTCAGCTTAGCTGCAGCGATCGCTGCTGTATTCCATCATAAGATACTTCTATGAGTCTGGATTGGACTTTCAGCGCGATAGCCCCCTCCGGCTTCGAGTATGAATGAAACATACACTGCATAGGAGTGTTTAGCGCTTTATAATGTTCAAATCGCCTTGTTTTGGATACAAATAAAATTACTATCTTGTCTCTTTGCATTTAAATATAGATTTATTCACATTAGTCCCTGAAAATGTTGTGTTTCTGTGAAAACTTACACCACTATCTGCATTAACAAATAACGTGTCCATGGCAACAGTAGATTTTTTTAACGGCAAAACCTGGGTCGCTGTCATGAAATACTTAACGGTTTCCCTTAACTAAGGGAATGGTTTAAGGGACTGTATGCAACACCCTTAAGTCATTCCCTTAGGTAAGGGGAAATCACGCCTTAAGTGTCATACTTAAGGGAAAAACTTAAGGTGCTTTATGCAACCGGGCACTGGTGTTTTATAAAGCTGCTGGATCTGTGGTGGGTGAAGTATTCTGTAACAAGGGACTCGACGTGACAATGATGATAGATCCAAATGTAAGCTGTATTAAAAACAGTTATATCTAAGGGCAAGACAAAAGTGTAATCCAGAAACAAGCGATGGTCATGGCAGGCAGCAAAACATCCACAAAAACACAAGGCAATAGTCCAAAGTCAAAAATCCAAGAGAGCAGTACAAAATAACAAGTAACAAAATAAACAAGGCAATGACGATGAAAAAGAAACAAGACTATGCAAAACAAGGGAAACACTCAGTAGAGTCCGCAACAGCAAAACAATACTTCGCAAGGCCTGTTTGGCATGGCCATTCTTATATGGCGGCCAAACAGGAAGTAACCATAGAGGGAGCAGAGGGAGCGGTAACAGTCAGTACTTAGTTGAGAGCTCCCTCTGCTGGTGTGGTGTTACAATTATTCACTCAACCAATTTATTCAAAAACACTAAATCATTCAGGAACAAAACATCATTGCTTCATTTTATTTATTTATTTATTTATTTATTTATTAAAAAGTTTCCACAGACTTCCTTGTTACTCATATAAATTCACTGAAGCAATTATCACTGCTAGTTCAAAGATTTATTTATTTATTTATTTTTATTTATTTATTTTTTAATGCAGTTGTTATGCTGTATGTTTTTGATTCACTAAAAAGAGTTGGCTCATAAGAGTCATTCTTCGGGAATCACACTGGCCACACTGTATGTTTTGCTCTGAAGATTTCATGGTGCGGCACCATTGCATAGTCATGAAGAAAGCATTGTCTGTGTATTTTAGTATGGTGACTCTTGCACACTGGCAGAAAAAATGCACATGTGAGTACTGTTCTAGTAGTTTTTACAAATAAGAGCTGAATTCTGAATAAGATCCCTAAATTAATCCCAATAGTAATTTTGTTATTGGACCAAAACACAAGAATATTGACTGTGAATTCAGTGATGTGGTGCAAAAGCATTTAACAGGATTCTTTTGAAATAGTTTATCAATATTGTCTCCCAATCACATTGTATGATTTATAACAAGACATGCACACAGAAATGAAATGATACTACCAGAACTTACTACTAATGTAGCCTATTTTCAATCTTAAGTACATCAATTCCAAACCAACCGTGACAGGGTTGAAATAATGTAACACATTTGATTTTGCAAGGTTTATATAAATAACTATTACTACCAACATATTTAGGTTTAGGATCACCATTTATTTACCCATCTTTTTTGACCACTAATCTAGAATGCATCCACCTGTTTATTTATTAGTTTGCATAGCATTCATTTAAATGGCACATTTTTGTGCTGAAGTAAGAAATTCCTTCATACTGACAAATTGTGTTAAGTATTTCAACGATTCATATGTATGACTAATACATAAAGGACTTATTATATTACAGTGTTTAGTCATTTAACAGTCACTGAAATAATGGGTTACAATGACACATCTTTAAACGTGAAACTGGCCGCAATCACTGTGAAAGACTTAAGAGCACATTAGCATATGTACCAACACAACAGCATATGAACACCGAACACACACTCACTCGCTCCCTCTCTCTTGGCTTTCAGAAGTGAATGAGCAAGTCCTTGACAAAGCTTAGCAGAGCTTCTCACTTGTGTGTCCTTCATGCTAGAGAGCATCTTCCACACAATGCTCAGCAACACTACTGGCTGTGCAATGGTAACGCTCATGCATACATATAAAACATGACAAATACTGATTAGACACCAAAACATATGTACATATAAAATGCAGCTCACCCTTCTGTTTATTTCTGGTGTACTTCTGTTCATGTTCTGTGTCTGTCTGCAATGCAATAACTCTAAGGATAACTTCAGTCTGAGCTGTTTATTAATGACCATTTTCAAACTGAAAATCGCTGCTCGACAAGAAAACAAACATACGCAACAAAACCATAGAGATGGATCCTCTCTGAACTCTGATTATGACATATATATTTTTGCATGTCCTTGAATGCATACCCACAACATCTTGAAAATAGCTCAGCTATCAGCACAGATGGAGTATGAGGGATAATTCATGGCTATAGCGGCCCAGAAGAGCAAACAGTGGCCTTGAGGAATCAATAATGAACTCTGTTCTGTCCCTTCTGCCCAGAGCTCCTGGTTTGATAGTGAGCAAGTCTTCAGCAGTTCTACCACTGCAGCTTTTGATACAGATCGATTTAGACCGACACCACCACAATGAAAAGGGCTGAAACTCAGTGAAATAAATTTCCTAGGCAATTTCTTCTTCTTATACCTTTTATCTTTGAGTTTTGCAATGGAAAATACACTGAAAAAGATAACGGTGAAAATAAATAAATGAGTGATGCATGAATGTGCAAAACCCACCACCACAATTTTTTTGCCTGCCCCAGATCTCTATGATATATATTAGGGTCTGTAGATATGGCTTGGGTTTAATGTAGGTCTATGGGTTTTATCATCCTCCTGGTAAAAATTTCAAGCCTGATCATTCAGAAAAGTAGCAACAAAGCTCTCACAAGCTGTACGATTTAAGGTTTCATTCACATCCGTAGCACAAAAGGTGTGGGAAAAGGTGTAGCTGGAGTGGGTGGAAGAACTAGAAGTAATAACAGTAGTGATGCTTGCCTTGGGAGGAGGACTATAATATCACAGTCCCAAGCCTTTCACTGAAAGGGAAAAGTACAAAACAAGTCCATTTCATGCTTTTAAGAGTCTTACAAAACAAACAGGCAATATGAATTTGCAGCCGGGAAAAAAAAAAATAAAAAATTGTTTTTCTCAGCATTCAGGGCAACATTTGAAAGGCTATCAAAGGAGAAAGATGTTTACTGCCTGCAGTCATAATATCTATAATAGTCACAGTATCTACCACCTCAAATAACTGCACAAGCTAACCAGCCTTATTTTATTTTTTTTTTTTGTGTTTCCTTATTTATTGATTTAATTAGTTATATATAGTTATATCAATAACCTGACTTTCAATCTTAAATTATGAAAATGTATTATATGGATTATTGGTCACACTTACCAGTAACTATTAACTATGACGCTTGCCTCAATAAACTTCCAATTTGATGCTTATTAATAGTTAGTAAGGTAGTTGTTAAGTTTAGGTACGAAGTGGATTATGGGATCTAAAATATTGTCATGCAGAACAAGGCATTAATATTTGCCTTATAAGTAATAATAGACATCAAATATGCTAGTAATATGTATGCTAATAAGCAACTAGTTAATAGTGAGAATTGGTTCCTAAACTGGTGTTATCATATTATTAGATGGAAAAGTTATTAAGGTCATTAAGGCTGTCCAAAGTTCACATCAAAAAGTATTAGTATTAGTAATTAGAAAAGTATTAGTAATCTCAGTGACAAGCATTTATTTATTTATTTATTTATTCTTATGTGTATGAGCTTGTGTTTTGAGCTCATAACATAGTATTGTGCAAAACAACGCAAAGTCTTTATTAATCAATAATCTGCCACGCAAGCATAATTTGTGTGAAAAAGAATAAAAGTTGTTGGTGTTTTACTGCCACAAATGTTTATTTCAGCTGGAGACTCCTGTATCTATAGTATGAATAGGTACATTTATTGAATTGAAAACTGATTTTTTTTTTTTTTTTTTTTTGAGTTCTGCAAAACTGTAGGTAGAGGCACAGTTTTTTTATTTTTTTGTTAATTATTTATTTATATTTTTTTCCAATGAGCCTAGGTTGAGTGGAAATGTTAATGACTTTCAGAAAATGCTGCCTACCTTTTTTAGAATAGTGTTCAGCCTTGAATGCTATCTAGCACAGGTACACTGCTCACTAGGCTTTGGAACACAGTTACAGTTTATAGGATATATTTTGGTATTAAATTCATCATTGTGCGATTAAAGAGTCTGAGAGTAATGTCACTGTGAAGAGTGATGTTTGGCTCTTGTGAGGTGCTGCTTTGTGCACCGTCATAAATTCTCAGCGGGCCATTCTGAAAGCTGGTGATAGATGAGTGTGACTGCAGGACTCTGATGCTACACGCTGAGCTAATCATCTCTACCAGGAGTTGTTTGTCTCTCAACCCTGATAAAATAACAACAGGAAGTGACTGATTTTTCCTCCTCCACTTTTGCAGACATGGTGAGCTGCTTTGCATAGAGAGATCTTTGTTTCAGAAAAATCAATTTCCAGTTTGGCTTCATTTGAAATGTTCCTTATGTGATTTGATCTAGTGCATGCATTCATGAACCTCAGTTTCAGCATTAAATAGTGGACATTTAAGTCAGTTTTATTTTAATATCATTGATTATAGTTTTTATTAATATTTTGAATTTAATTTTTTTTAATGGTTTTAATTTCAACTTTAATTAATTATAATAACCCTACTTTGTCACTTTCCAAACATACAATAAAAAAAAAAAAAAAAAAAAAATGGTGCTCCAATACATTTTTGAAGCAATAAAGGCATAATCAGATGCTCTTTTCAGACTTTAGACATAATATAAACTATAATGTAACCTAAATTAATATTTGGAAAAAAAAAAAAATTGTTTGAAAGACACATTATGATTCAATAATTTTGCATGAAATTACACCAATCAAGTTCATCACGTTATTAGAGAAGAAGATTGATATCATTGTATAATTGTGTCTGGAATAATATATTTTAAAACAATACACTTAAGTGCAAACTGAATATGATGTTTTCAGACGCTTGCTTTACACTGTAATAAAATTATATGACAAATAAATAATGCCAACATATGTTTTTCCATTAGTCAATTTGATTATACTTAAAAATTAAAGTGTTTTATAGTTTAAAGTTATATTAAATGCAATTAGCTGAACTTTAGAGCACGTTTTTTGACCCATAAGAATGACTTCAGTACATCTATATATGTAATTTCATAATTACTTCTAATGATTAAAGTGTACTGCTGAATGTACTGACAGGCATTTATGGTACACTAAAATATACTTTAATGTCATTTCCACTGAAAATTGGGTAACAGTTTATTTTACACGGCCGTTGTTACATATTATAGGTACAGCACTTACTGCAGTAATAGCAATAAATTATGCATAATTACATGCAGCTACAACCTAAACCAAACCATCATCCTAACCCTAACTACATAGTACATAAAGTTAATTAATATTACTCAGCCCTTAAATTTACACTGTAACAAGGACACCATAAAATAGTGTAACCAAAATTTGTATGTCATGTATTCAAATATATTTGTAATTATACATTTGTAATAGTTAAGTTGCAATTCAGTACATTTAAAATATTATATTAAAAAAAAAAATCACAATTTAATAATTTCAGATGTAATTTTGAATAACACAATACAGTTCAAAACTTTGCATGTGCTTCAGCATGTTAATAAACACATCAGAATAAGTTGACATCTTTAAAGCATGATAAAAGATAATTAAAACATAACTAAAAATGGTTGGTTGCTTTGCATGTCAATTAGTGTCTCCCGTCTGGCCAAAGTGGACCAAACTTTGCTGAAAACGAAAAACACCACTAAAATGTTGCTCTTATAATGTTTTTTGCTCATTTCAAAGACTTTTGACAAGTGTCTGTGATTTCAGGACCATGTTTTCGATACAGATGTCTTTGGCTGTGGCTTCTGATTGGGAAGTATTCAAGTAAGGTTGCTGTAAATGTTTGTCCTGTTACATGTATGATTTTTATTGCAAACTTTCACATATTTCAGCTTGTTTTCTGTGCATAGTACAGTATGGTTATGTGCTATATTTGACTGCAGTGTGCAGAACAATCACACATACTTCACGCAAACACATTTTGGCTGACTGTTGCTGAAAATAAAAAAAGAAAAAAGACTCACTCATTTTAATATTTTCAGGCTCTATTTTGTGTGCTTTATTCATGGAAGGTGCCTTAAGCTCTTTTTAAGATGACAGTAAAAGACGGTACGGCACATTCTGAATTTATTGACTCAAGAAAAACAAATGAGAAAGTCTATATTGGCTACTATTTTTTGTTATTATTTTTTTTCCACAGATGAAACCTTTATTATATCAAAAGTATCATGAGATTTTAAAGTAATATTCAAAAAGCATCTTTTATTTATTTCATATTTAACTTTTTTTTTCTTTTCTTTTTTTAGCATGCATTATGAGACTAGACAGTATATGGCAGTAGTTGGACGTCTTTATTATGGTTTTATGTGCAAAATGACTGATGTAAGTGAAAGTGGTTACCTTTGCTGCGGCGACGGCCCCTATGCTCCGTGTAGAATTTGAGTTGAGTGTCATCATCCATTTCTGATCCAGAATCTACCTGACGGCCAAACACGCCACCAGCTTCAAACAAAAACAAACAGAAAGTTTTGTCATCTCACACATCTGTGACAAACACATTATGCACTTACAAAATATTTGCTATCATCTATCTATCTATCTATCTATCTATCTGTCTATCTATTGTTATTTTATTTGAAGTTTTTGTGATATTCTGGTGTATAGATGTGCAGAATGAGCTGCACGCTAATAGCGGTATTTGCTCTGTCAAAGACTGAACAAAGTAACTATAAGCAAAGAACTGAACAGAGATACGAATATTTCTATATGCAAACAAGTGTTGTGCAGTTATATTCATACTTTGACAAAGACTACTCAATGTCACCTTGGATTTCAACATTTAATGACCCTAATAAAACAGAACGGCAGTTGTGAAACTGTTCTTCATGATTCGTCTGTGCTTATTGAATGCCGTGACATCCATAACGCGGTGTGATGTGTCATTATACGTTGAGACACGCTCACGTCTCTGTGAGCAGGATCTCACCTCACTAACAGCTCAGCGCTCTGCAGAGACGCCATCTGGACCTTAAAACATTAGACATTCAATTTCAGTAATTCAGCGATACACGTGTAACACCTCCCATTCAACAACAGAGCAGAGTGTTTGCTGAAGTGAACCTGACTCGTGTTTAGGGAGATGCAGATCGCGTGATTAGTGATGCCTGGTTTAATTAGCGGTCAGAGCAAGTCAGATCTTGTTTGGTCAGTTGGTTCGTCAGTAGGTAAAAGTGGAAATCAGGTTATTGGCATGATACGACACACACCGTGTAATCAAAAGTCATCAATGCGAAATAAGACAAGGATGAGAGAATACTGTTTATATAGGTCTAAGTTTATATTGCAAAAGCATCTAGAAATAACAAAGGGGAACATTTTAGTTCAGGGACCAATTCTTACTATTAACTAGCTGCATCTAGCATATTGGCTGTTTATTAGTACTTATAAAGCACATAATAATGCCTTCTTCTGCATGACCATATTTTAGATCCCTTAATACAACCCCATACCTAAACTTAACAGCTACCTTACTAACTATTAATAAGCATAAAATTAGGAGTTTATTGAGGATTTGTATTTAATATTTAGTTAACAGTGAAAACATAACCTTAAAGTAAAGTGTAACCAGTATTTTGCATCCAAAAGTGGAAGCTCTTCAAATATTTTGTATTTATAACAGCATGATAAAGAATGTGAAGAGTTTGTTGCAGCAGTATGAATATATTTAAAGACAGAGCCAGTTTATTCAGTAAACCACTGTTTAACACAGACACACACACACACACACACAATTTAATGCCTGCTGTACCAAAATCATAATTTTTACTGAAAACTCTAGATTTCATACACATATTGCCAGGCTTGTGTTTGTGGTGTCTTGTAGTTTTCTGTCTCCTGCTCCCCTTGACTTAGTTTTACCTCTTGTATGCCCATATTTGGTTATGTTCCTGTTCCTGTCTTTTCTGGTTCATTATTAGTTAATTCAGTCCCACCTGTGTTTGTTTAATTCCCTCGTTTAGTTGTGTATTTATAGTGTGTTCTGCCCCTTGTTTCCTGTCCGGTATTAATGTCGATGTCCTGTTTCTTGTGTTTCTCTACCTACCCTGTGTTCCCTGCCTTGTGTTACCCTTTTTGGATTTGATTAAAGGCTGGTTATTTTGAGTTACTCCTTGTCTCCTCGCTTCCCTTGTGTCAATCGTGACAGAATACCGAACCTAAACAGTAAGCGGCGCCCATTCTCCTCGTTTTTGTTTTTCCCATTTTTTGAAAGTTTTTTGTTTTCCCCGTTTTTCCCCCGTGGCTTGGAAGTCGCCGTTCGCTATTCTGCCCTAGCCCGCAGTGGGTAAGCGTGGGAGCGGAATCGCCTCGAGTACTGTGAGTCTGCAGGCCACTCGTCAGTCAAGTTCGCCGGCCTCTCATCAGTCAAGTTTGCGGGTCGCTGCGAAGTCAAGCCTGCCGGCCACGACTCATTCAAGCCTGCCGGTCGATCCTCAGTCAAGTCTGCCAGCCGTTCATCTGTCCAGCTCGCCGGCTGCGACTAACCCAAGCCCGCTGGCCACTCATCAGTCAAGCCCACTGGCCGCTCATCAGTCAAGTCTGCCGGCCAAGCCCGCCGGCTGCGGCTAACCCAGGCCCGCCGGCCGCTCATCAGTCAAGTTTGCCGATCGCCGCTTGCTCAAGCCTGCCGGCTGTGGCTCCCTCAAGGCCGCCGGCCGTTCCGAAGTCAAGCCCGCCTGCTGTGGCTCCATCAAGCCCGCCGGCTGCTCCGACGTCAAGCCCGCCGCTCCGACGTCAAACTCCAAAGTTCACTCCAGTGTCCCGACCAAGAGTGCAGTGCAGGCTTGTCTTGTCTGTGGGGATTC
Source organism: Spinibarbus caldwelli (assembly GCA_039654775.1). NCBI lineage: Eukaryota > Metazoa > Chordata > Actinopteri > Cypriniformes > Cyprinidae > Spinibarbus > Spinibarbus caldwelli. The sequence goes on along the minus strand of CM077223.1, from coordinate 8,198,824 downwards.
TTCAGAAGCAGGCTGCTTCTCCTGTCATGGTCACGGAGGCCATTCCCAAGCCGTTTGTTTCTGTTGTTGCCTCGATGGAAGCGGTTCCTGAGTTCACCCCTGAGAGGGCCCCTGTCACCACGTTCAGCCCAAGGAGGGCTGTTGGTCTCATTTTCAGCCTAGAGAGGACCTCAGATTCCGAGCCTAGCTCTGAAAGGGCTCCTGTTCCTGAGTTTAGCCCAAAGAGGGCTCCTGTTCCTGAGTTTAGCCCATGGAGGGCTCCTGTTCCTGTGGATAGCCCCGAGAGGGCTCCTGTTCCTGAGTTTAGCCCAAGGAGGGCTCCTATTCCTGAATCCGGGCTCCAGTCCCCAGATCCAGCCCAGTGAGGACCTCTAGACCTCGTAGGGGCCAGGCCATTGGCCAAGGCCACAGAGGCTGATCCGCGATGGGGGGGGTAATAGAGCTCCGACCGCTGCTCCGCCATGGCCGCCGAAGCTCCCAGCTCTGCCATGGCTCCCCGTACTATTCATCCACCATGGCGTCTTGAACTCCCTGATCTGTTATGGCCTCCTGATCTTCCTGTTCCACCAGGGTCTCCCGGAACGGGTCCTGCTCTGGAGCACAGCCATCCCCGTCTATCACGTCCTGATATATATACTGTATACAGGTGCATATCATGAAAAACTTTTTCATAAATCATAAAACATTTTTTTTATAACATTTCAAAAAGTGAAACTTTCATATATAGTTTATTCATTACATGTAAAGTAAAATATTTCAAGTTTTTATTTATTTATTTATTTTTTAATTTTGATGATTAGAGCTTACAGCTTGTGAAAGTCAAAAATCCGGTATCTCAAAATATTAGAATATTTATATTTGAGTTTCATTAAATGACAATCCTTACAGTATAAATTCCAGGTATCTCTTGTTCTTTGATACCACAATAATGGGGAAGACTGCTGACTTGGCAATGATCCAGAAGATAATCACTGACACCCTCCACAAAGAGGTTAAGTCACAGAAGGTCATTACTGAAAGGGGTGGCTGTTCACATAGTGCTGTATCAAAGCATATTAAATGCAAAGTTGACTGGAAAGAAGAAATTGGGTAGGAAAAGGTGCACAAGCAACAGGGATGACCGCAAGCTTGAGAATACTGTCAAGCGAAGCCAATTCAAACACTTGGAAGATCTTCACAAGGAGTGGACTGAAGCTAGAGTCAGTGAATCAAGAGTCATCATGCTCAGACGTCTTCAGGAAAAGGGCTACCAAGCCACTTCTGAAACAGAAACAATGTCAGAAGCATCTTACCTGGGCTAAGGTGGTTGCTCAGTGGTCCAAAGTCCTCTTTTCAAATAAAAGTAAATTTTGCATTTCATTTGGAAATCAAGGTCTGGAGTCTGGAGAGGCACAGAATCCAAGCTGCTTGAAGTCCAGTGTGAATTTTCCACAGTCTGTGATGATTTGGGGTGCCATGACCTTCTACTGTTGTTGGTTCATTGTGTTTTATTAAGTCCAAAGTCAATGCAGCCGTCTACCACAAGATTTTGGAGCACTTTATGCTTCCATCTGCTGACAAGCTTTATGGACATGCTGATTTCCTTTTCCAGCAGGACTTTAACACGTGCCCAAAGTGCCAAAACCACTTCCAAGTGGTTTGCTGACCATGATATTAATGTGCTTGATTGGCCAGCCAACATGCCTGACCTGAACCCCATGTGGAATCTATGGGATATTTTCAAGAGAAAGATGAGAAACAGTCGATCCAACAATACAGACGAGCTGAAGGCTCATTAGTGACTCAGCAGTGCCACAGGCTGATCGCTTCCATGCCACACCTCACTGATGCTGGAATTTGTGCTAAAAGGAGCCTCGACCAAGTATTGAGTGCATAAATGAACATACTTTAAAGAACTTGAATTTTTCTGTTTTGCAAATGCTTTTTTTCATTGATCTTAGGAAATATTCTAATATTTTGAGATACATGATTTTTGACTTTCATGAGCTGTAAGCTCTAATCATCAAAATTGAAAAAAAAAACAACTTTTGAAGTGTTTTACTTTTCATGTAATGAAACTAAAATATATCTGAAAAGTTTCACTTTTTGAAATAAGTTACAAAAAAAATGAAGTTTTTCACAATATTCTAATTTTTTGAGATGCACCTGTATGTGTATATATATATGTAACCCTCTTCGTCGGTGTGCTCCCCCAAATGTCTCTGCGTTGTGTTGAGGTGAGGGGTAAATGAGGAGGACACCAAAATCGTTGAGTCAAACAGAGCAGCTTTCTTTTATTGGGCTCCTTTCTCCATACAGCCACTCTCTCAGCAGAACGGGATGGCGACAGCCTTTCACCAAGGAAATAGAACTGTGTTCATTTCAAATGATCTCAAAGTTACAATACATAACGAATTATAACAGGAAATAAGTAAGCTCATCGTTCACAAACTCCCTAAAACACAGGAAAGATAGACTACAGCATATGACAGACAAAGATAAATGCTGGATGTAATCAAAATAGGGAGAATTAGACCATAAAATACACAAATAGACCTTAAACATAATATAATATACATGAAAATATGCCCAGCCACATGGAAGATAGGAAACATGCAATAATATCAGAAATACAAACCAATCTATCAAAAATAATGTCTGATACACATTTGCCAACCTCTCATCAACAATATATTTCTTCTAATAACATGGATGGCTAATATAATTATATAAATTTAATAGATATAGTGGAGCAACGTGATAACCCTCCTTACCTTTCACCAAGGAAATAGAACTGTGGTGAAAAAAAGGGCTCACTCCCCTAATGAGAAACAACGCACAGCTCCCCCAAAAGGACGGGAGAACACATTACATCTTCCCTACATCCACCCCCTCTTTAAATGATGTCGTCCCTGTCATCACTTAATTTAGGATAAATTAAACCCCAAAATAATTGCACAATTTAAATCTCACGATTCTCTTGTAAGTATTTGTGTGGAATGTGTATGGTTGAGTGTGTTGCTAAGGCAGTTCTTCATTGCTTTAGCCTTTTCCCACACTTTCCTTCCTCTCTCTACTTTCTCCTGGTCACTTTCACTTTGGAGGGCATGAATCTCCAATGAGAGTCTATTTGGTGGGCACCTTTTCCGCTCAGGATATCGTCTCTTTGGAGGGTCAGGATTTGAGACTTCCAAAGGTGTTTGCTCCTTATCCTCTTCCTCTTCATTCACAGTCTCTTTCGACTGACTCTCATCCTGTTCACACTCTTCGCCCGCTACATCTGTGATATGGCCTTCCGTACCTCTTGGTACTGAGATGGGGGTATTTTCCGATAAGGGAGGCGGAAAGGTTTTGGGTCTATAAGGGGTATCTCGTGTTGCACAGTGGTAGTATGTCCATAGTCCATGGAGTGTTTGGAGAAGACATCCGCATTTCTCCTCATTAAATCCCGGAGCAATGTCAACTGCTCCTCACCTTCCACTGCTGCAGCACTAAGATCAACTCCACATATCATACCATCATTAGACTCAACACTAGTAGTCTGCTGATGACTTTGAAAAGACACCATCACTGAACTCCCACATTGACTTTGGCCCATGAACTGGTTATGACAGGGCATTTGGCACTTTTCTCCTTCTTCAACGACATTCTTGACCAGGAAAGCATCTGCAAGTAGTGTCTTTGGATTGACGACTACATCCTTCTCAGATAGATTCAAGAGGCGGACCGGAACACAACCTTTCTTCACATTAGCAAGCAGCCTGGCAACCATAAGGCCTTCTGGTAGCCTTTTGGAAGAATCACTTTCCACCAGAACTGTGTACTGTGTTTTCTTTTGTCCACCCATAACTCTGCCGACAACATCCTGCTCCTTACCAGCAGGTATTCTTATTCTGTGGCCAGCATACTGTACTTGACCCACTTTACCCTCAGCTCCACCAGGTTCACTTTTACTAACAGCCACGAGTGAAGAGTGCCACTCTGGATTAGTCATCTTCACTCTGGCCAGATATTTTCTGCCATATGATGCTTGGAGGTCATTTCTGGAAACCCGTATTACATTAGTTCCAATAAGCAATGGAACACTAGACCGGTACTCTGTTACAGGGACAACGAAAACAGGAACATTTGAGTAGACCCTTCCCAAAAACTTTAGGTTGATACAAAGCACACCAACATAAGATACGGGTTGGCCAGCGGCACCTTCAATGGGGATGTCTGATGGCTGCAATTCCTGAGTACAAAGGACAGGATGTTGTCGCCAAAACTCATCAGTAAGTGTGGTTACTTGAGAGCCAGAGTCAATGAGAGCCTTACACAGCTCTCCATTCACTTCAACCACCCCTTCATTACACGGACCTACCAGCGGTGTGCCAGCTGGTTTAGACGCGGCCATCTCATGTTGCTGGGGACTCTGTTGCATGCCTGTGGTTGCCCCGGTAACCACAGGCCTTACACATTTAAATTCTGCCTGGTCTCTGCTCTGTTTTCAGTTGGGGCCACCTCATCAATCATCAACGTCCGACACAGACGTGCAATGTGTCCGGGTTTTCCACAACGATAGCATACTACGTCCCTTACTTCAGTGTCAGTACTCCCTTGAGATCTCTGGGGCTGAGGAAGCACAGTGCGTGGTGAAGCTCCAACTCTAGCTTCTAGCTGGATCAACATATTGACCTGATCTTCTTGGCTGCTCATCAGTTTCTTTACCATGGCTGTGAGTTCAGACAGATCTGAGTTCAGTTTGTTTGCTTTGTCTGTTCTTGAGTTTTCTCCACTCTGGTTAAAACTGGCAGTTGTAAACTGAGCCTGGGCATACGTCTTTTTAGCCTTAGGCTGTGACTGACACTTCTTTGTTTCCCGTGCAAGGTTACGAAGTTCCGCTTGAAGTTCACGAAAACTCAGAAGCCTTGGCTTCATTGGCGCAAGCCTGTGATAAACCTCTTCATCGCTCAATCCTCTCATGAACTGACGAGTCAGTTTGCTATCACGGTCTGGAAAAGGTTGGCCTCCATACTGCGCCTCTTCTACTGAACGTAAAGTGGCCTCCAGGGCGATGGCATATGAACACACCGATTCACCATGGCGTTGGCATCTCTCATAGAAATCTGCTAATGGGTCCAGAGATGTCTGCATATCACTATACTCAGCTCGTAGTTCTTCAAAAGCTCTGCCAGTAGTCTGCTCATTAGGTGGGAGATTCAGAACTAGCTTCCTGGCTTCACCACTCAAATGTCGCACCACTGTAGCAAAACCCAGATTTGCAGGCATCCCTCCAGCATCAAGTAGATACTGCATATCCCGTATCCAGTCTTCGATAAGTATCCTGCAGTCAGGACCAGCACTGAATACTTGCACATTTCGTACTTGGTGTGTCTGTGTAAAACTGGGCTGTGGCATGGTCATTGCAGAGTTATGGGGGTTTGCGTATTGCTGATGAGCCACACGTGGAGGTGCAATCTGAGGCTGTTGCATGGGGATCGGTTGTTGTGCATACATATTTGAACCTCGATATACTGGCACTGTCATAAGAGCATACGCAGGAGTTGAGGAGGTTGGCATAATGGCACAACTTGAATGTAAAAAGTGCTGCTGATCATTGAAGGTTTGGTGTGCTTGAACGGGGTCTGTTTCATGAGGAAAGCCGGTTCCAGACAAGACAGGAGGTGCTGGGGGCAGAAATGAGTCAGAAGTTGTTGAGTACATGGCATTTGGTACGCTATAGCAGGAGGATACAGGGGCCTGAACGGTCATTGGATGGCCAGTCAAGTTAGATTCAGATGAGACAACAGTTGCAGCAGGAATATGCGGGCCATATGGTGATGAGTACATGCTGGGATAAGTATGAAAATGGGCTTTAGGTGGCATAGTCGATGCTTGGGGCGTGTGAGAGACATCTGGAAAAGTGGGCGTGTCAGTTGGCATTCCGCTGGCCATGTTTGGTGAAGCATGAATGTTAGTGGCATTTTCATGCACATTAGTTTGTGATGAGGCATTTGGCACATTAGGTGGGTGGGGGCTAAGTGAAGACATGCGCACAGTGGTTGGAAGTCCACAGGGGCCGTTATCTGAGGCTTGTGGATGAGCTGAGGGCTGATGTTGAGCGGAGGGGGTGGGGCGGGTTTCCAACTGATGCCAGCTCACTGCAGATGGAGGTATATTCTGTGTGTGCGCTACTAACTGCCCCGACTTTGGCCTAACAGACTGTTGAGAGTTACTGTCTGGCTGGGATGCAGTCTGAATGCTCAAATTGGCAGGCATGCTTATTTCAAACTGTTGGATTTTGTCTTGCTTTACCGGTAACCATGGGGTGGCCTGGAAGGGCTGTCTTAGTGGTACTTGGGGACGGGGAGGTGGTCGATGAGGGGTGGTTTCAGGGAGCCTCTGCATTTCTATTTTCACTTCTTTGACTCTTGCCTGTGCAACACACAATGTGTATGTAGTGTGCAATACACTATGAGCAGTGTTAGCAAAGGTAAATTTATGAAAAATGTAGTCAAATGCAAATTAATGCAGCAAGTGTATGCGTTATGTGTATCTTATTTTTCCTGTATTCACAAAGCGCTTTATTGAGAATTAAGGTAAATAAAAGTAGAGGAAAAAAAAAAAATGACCCACTTTAAGAGCTTTAAATATACCCAAAATACTATTCACATGCACAAGAAAAAGAATATGGTTTCAAAAAGCACATCAATTCACATATTTGTTGCTCAGGCGAACAAATTACCACTCCTTATGCACAATATTATGTGTTCAGAAACAGAAAAGGAAAAAAATAAAATAAATAAATTCTCCTTACGCAAAACTCAGTTCAGTCCAACAATACATTTAACACTGTCACTTTAAGACAAAAGAAAGGTGAAGGGGGGTAAATTTTCTTTTTTTTTTTTTTTTTTTTACTTTATCCCCTCTACTCACACTGTTTATACAAAAGCTTACTTCCGTTGACTTGAAAAACAACGATCCGGGTCACGGCACCAAAGATGTAACCCTCTTCGTCGGTGTGCTCCCCCAAATGTCTCTGCGTTGTGTTGAGGTGAGGGGTAAATGAGGAGGACACCAAAATCGTTGAGTCAAACAGAGCAGCTTTCTTTTATTGGGCTCCTTTCTCCATACAGCCACTCTCTCAGCAGAACGGGATGGCGACAGCCTTTCACCAAGGAAATAGAACTGTGTTCATTTCAAATGATCTCAAAGTTACAATACATAACGAATTATAACAGGAAATAAGTAAGCTCATCGTTCACAAACTCCCTAAAACACAGGGAAGATAGACTACAGCATATGACAGACAAAGATAAATGCTGGATGTAATCAAAATAGGGAGAATTAGACCATAAAATACACAAATAGACCTTAAACATAATATAATATACATGAAAATATGCCCAGCCACATGGAAGATAGGAAACATGCAATAATATCAGAAATACAAACCAATCTATCAAAAATAATGTCTGATACACATTTGCCAACCTCTCATCAACAATATATTTCTTCTAATAACATGGATGGCTAATATAATTATATAAATTTAATAGATATAGTGGAGCAACGTGATAACCCTCCTTACCTTTCACCAAGGAAATAGAACTGTGGTGAAAAAAAGGGCTCACTCCCCTAATGAGAAACAACGCACAGCTCCCCCAAAAGGACGGGAGAACACATTACATCTTCCCTACATATATATATATATATATATATATATCAAAGAATAAGATGGAGAACAATTTTTTTCTGAGCTCTATGATGTTCAAAATGTCTGCCCTCCAATTGTATTTACAGTATTTAAGCCAGTTCTTTTCTGAGTGTGTCTATGTTATGTTTTGTGTGGAAAAATAAGCCTTATTTATGTATGTATGTATGTATGTATTGCAACCACTGTTCAAAATTTTGGGGTTGGTAAGATATATATATACCAAAAATATACCATAAAATTAAAAAAAAATAAACTAAATCTTACTGTATGCAGGTATCTAAATGTGTTCAATACATCACTGTAAAGTTGGTGTAATAAAAGAACTTCATGTCTGTGTTATGATTTATTCAAGGTCTGAGTAATAAAACATTGCTGTCTGCCTGTGACTCGAGGATCTCAAACACAATTACATGCTAATAAAGAAAGACCTGGAGCGGTAAACCCAATTACCAGACAAATCCACCTCCATCTCAGACAGGAGGCCAGCTAGTTTAGTTGTGCGTTAGGAAACATACTTGAAACGCAGAATCAAAGCTATTGAATTCAATATCTTAGAAGAGGGGAAAAAACAAGACAAGGGAAAAGAGATGTAGATGAAAAGTGAAGAATAAGAAAAGTCATTTCAAGAGAGGTTAACATCAATAAACAGACAGAGAACAACTGCGTCTGTTACCTTTCACATCTCAACAAACAGGTTTTCTTGTTTATTCAGTAAATAAATTCTGTTTGGGAAAACAAAATTAGCATGTGTGATGAAATGAGGGAGAAATTGCTGCTGAAGTTTCCCTTTAGCAGGTTTCCTTTCAAGGTCTGTAGGATTATTGAGTGTCTGGAATTAAAAGAGTGGTTTTGCTTGATTGCATTGCATGCTGGGAGCGCACACTTCACAGAGCTTTATGGAGTGCAGGGCACTCGAGAGGCGTTCTCCTAACTACAGTATAGAGCAATCACAGAACACGTCAAACGGATGATGAACAGCTTGGAAAAAAAAAAAAAAAGAAAAGCTCAGCGAGCCTCTGAAGGACTTCACAAAACCATAATATCACATACTCTCCCTGCTGTAGAAGAACAATGAACACATATATTTACTCAAAATGATATATTGTACATGTATAACTGTACAGCATATAAATGAGCATATAAATCTCAGTGAAGAATGTATAAAAATGTCTTTGGATGACATAAGTTAAGGATTCTGCCAGAATTTGTACAGCTGAATCTCAACGTCATGTTTCATATCATTTCACAACCATATTTTAACCCCAAACTGATAAACAAACAAACAAAAAAATATATATTTTTTTAAGACCATCTACTTGGTGACATTATGTTAATGGATATCCTTCTGTCGACAACTGTTCATACTGTAATGTATTATAAATAAAATAACCAGGAAAAGTGCAATTGTAAAACTACACAGAAAAAAAAAAAGTAAAATAGTAAAATCTTAATTTAAATTTTAGTAAAGTCCATACATATTATTTAACATCACTAAATCAAGCTATATTAATATATACCAACAAACCAATTTGTATCAGGTAACAGTTTAAATCAGGTAAAAAAATTCACAATGAAAAAAAAAAACACAGTGAAAAACAATTTAATTTTCCTAAAACTAGGCGTAGAGTTATTGTCTTATGTAACATTAAACAAATAAACAAACAAACAAACAAATATTTTATTTATTTATTTATTTATTTATTTATTTTTAGTTTATGTGAAAAATCATTAAATGTCTTGGTCACATTCACCCAGACATGTCCAGTTCAAATAACATATAAGTTTCACATTGATTTGAGAATTTTTTTTTCAGAACAGACTTCTCCTTTACTTCTTCTTCCTGTTTGTTTTCATTTGTGTGAACATTTTCTTTCACAAACTCCAATTTGCTGTAATTTCATATAAATCACAAATGTAAAATAAATTCCTATCAACAACTCAAAACACAGATATTTATAGACATAGATTTAATTTACAAAAAGATAAAACAATAAACTGTTCAAAACGCACCTTACAGATAATGCAGCCTTTTATTCTCAGTGGAGACATTTAATTTTCATCTCTTCCAAACAAAAGAGAGATTGAGGGACTTTAATTGTGTAATTGTGAACAGAATGAAAAGAATACAGACAGATGGAGATCTATTAAGAGTGAGAAAGACTTTTTGATTGGAGAGGGAAACATCATGGTGTTGTCTGGATTTGGGTTCCCTCGAGGGACGAGCGCATTGGCTGGCGGTTTCATTGTATCTCCTGCTGTCAGGAACATCTTCATATTTTCTGTGGTTGTTCCTCCTTCTATTTCACTAAAATGCTCCTCCTGGACGGCTGTTAAGTACTGGGCTGGCTTACCTCGACTCAGTGTAATAAAATAAAGGCAGTCATTAACAATGCTCTTTGCTGTTCAAAAAGGCAAAAAGAGAGAGCTGCCAGTGCAGGCAGATAGACAGACAGATAGATTTTCCCCATGAATGATTAAGAGATTAAGGCGACTGATCCCCGGGATCAAACAGTCAAAACACACATCAGAAAAGCTTGTGGAAACCTCTCAGTCCACAGGCCACACAGAGGCAGTTTTAATGAAACCCGTAGACATGTTTCAAAGCACTGCAGATTTAATTTCTTTGACAAAAATGGCATTAAGAAAAGACCAAATTACAAAATTCTGTCAGACTCTTCTGGTAGCATAAACTCTTGAGATGTCTTTGACTCAGATCACTCAAATGAACACATTTCTATCAGTGTCGTCTCTGTGTTCCAGTCTTCCCTCTCTAATCCTAGCTCACCTTTATTACTATTGCACATATTGTGCTATCTGAAAGAAAAAAAAAATATAACTGAAGAAAACACAGAAAATAACCTGGAATATTGAATTTCAGCACATAAGTCATCCAACAAATTGTGGTGGATTGAAATAATCTTGCTCCAGCACCAGTGAAGACAGGATACAATTTATAATGTGGGATGGATGTATGGATGGATGGGTGGATGGATGGGTGGATGGATGGATGGGTGGGTGGGTGGGTGTTCCCCTTCAGTCGGTCACTACGAGTCACGTCGGTGACCGACAAATGGGATCTCGCCAGAGAGACCAATCCACTTCGAGTGTAACTAAACAAGCCAATGGACATTTGCATGCGGTATTTCGCATCTGGCCGCCACACGCCACAGCGCGGGTATAAGAGGCAGCAGGTGCACCGCATTAATTCATCCTTTCGCTTTGGAGCCGAGCGGTGGTGCATCACTGCTCTCTACTTCGGTGTTGCAGAGAGAACGATCGAGTGCGGGCATTACGGCGACAGCAGCGATGGTCCCTGTGTTCCTGTGTTCCACCACGCTGCCCCTCCGCGGGTACGTCGGTGGCCCCGTTGGTTCCGCTGGCACGGTCTCTCGGAGCCTGCCTAGCACTCCCCAGTCCATCCCGGTGGCTCCTGTGGACCATCAGACTCGGCTATCCTATTCAGTTCACCCGGCGTCCCTCCAAGTTCAGGGGCATCCAGCTCACTTCAGTCAAGGCTGTCGATGCCCCTGTCTTGCGTGCGGAGATCGCAGTCCTACTGGGGAAGGATGCGATAGGGCCGGTCCCTCCAGACGATATGATGTCGGGGTTGTACAGCCCTTACTTTATTGTGGCCAAGAAAAGTGGTGGGTTACGACCAATCTTGGATCTGTGTGTTTTGAACCGTGCGCTTCCCAAGCTGCCGTTGAAGATGTTGACGCAGAAACGCATTTTAGGGTGCATCCGTCCCCAAGACTGGTTTGCAGCATTCGACCTGAAGGATGCGTATTTTCATGTCTGGATCCTCCCGCGAAACAGGCCATTCCTGTGATTCGCGTTCGAGGGTCGGACATATCAGTACAAGGTCCTGCCCTTCGGGCTGTTCCTGTTGCCTCGTGTCTTCACCAAAGTAGTAGAGGCAGCCCTTGTTCCCTTGAGAGAACGGGTGGTGCGCATCCTCAACTATCTCAACAACTGGCTCATACTCGCACAGTCTCGTGATCAGTTGTGCGCACACAGGGACCTGGTGCTCAGGCACCTCAGCTGGTTGGGTCTTCGGGTCAACTGGGAAAAGAGCAAACTTGTGCCCACGCAGAGGATCTCTTTTCTCAGTATGGAGTTGGATTCGGTCAGCCAGACAGCACGCCTCACCCAGGAACGTGCTCAGTCGGTGCTGAACTGCCTCAAGACTTTATCAGGCAGGACAGTGGTCCCACTGAATTTTTTTCAGAGGCTCCTGGGGAATATGGCGGCAGCTGCAGTGGTAGTTCCCCTCGGTCTGCTCCATATGAGACCACTTCAGCACTGGCTTCATGGCTGAGTCCCGAGGTGGGCGTGGCGATGCGGTACTCACCGGATTCAGATTACACTGGCCTGCCGCAGAACCTTCAGCCCGTGGACAGATCCTTCGTTCCTTCGGGCAGGAGTGCCCCTGGAGCACGTATCCATTCACGGATGCCTCGGCCATCGGCTGGGGTGCCACGTACAATGGGCATGTAGTGTCAGGGGTATGGACGGGTCCCCAACTGCGTTGGCATATCAATTGCCTCGAGTTGCTGGCAGTACGCCTTGCCCTGAGCCACCTCAGAGGGTGCCTTCGGGGCAGGGACATTCTGGTCCATACGGACAACACTGCGACCGTTGCGTATATCAACCGGCAGGGTGGTTTATACTCCCGTTGCATGTCGCAACTCGCCCGCCACCTCCTCCTCTGGAATCAGAAGCATCTGAGGTCCTTTCGTCCCATCCACGTCTCAGGAGTGTTCAATCGGGCAGCCGAAGAGCTGTCTCGAGCAGCACTTCCAGGGGAGTGGAGACTCCATCCCAAGGCGGTTCAGCTGATTTGGAGGCGGTTTGGAGTTGCTCAGGTAGACCAGTTTGCATCTCCAGAGACCATCCACTGCCAGTGGTTCTACTCCCTAGCCGAGACAATGCTCGGCACGGATGCACTGGCACACAGCTGGCCCCGGGGCCTGGGCAAATATGTGTTTCCCCCAGTGAACCTACTAGCACAGACACTGTGCAAGATCAGGGAGGACGAGGATCAGGTCCTGTTAGTGGCTCCATATTGGCCCAACAGGACCTGATTCCCAGAACTCATGCTCCCCGTGACAGCCCCTCCCTGGCTGATTCCTCTGAGGAAGGATCTGCTTTCTCAGAGACGGGGCACCCTCTGGCACCCGCGTCCAGACCTGTGGAAACTCCACGTGTGGTCCCTGGATGGGACGCGGAGGTTCTAGGTGATCTACCCCAGGAGGTAGTGCTCACTATCACTTCAGCTCGAGCACCATCCACTAGATGGGCCTATGCTCTGAAGTGGATCCTGTTTGTCGAATGGTGTTCCTCTCACCATGAGGACCCCCGGAGATGTTCGATCAGAACCGTGCTTTCCTTCCTGCAGCAAGGGTTGGAGCATAGGCTGTCCCCCTCCACCCTTAAGGTTTACATTGCTTCTATTTCCGACCACCACAACCCCGTAGAGGGGAGGTCGGTGGGGAAGCTTGATCTGGTTGTCAGGTTCCTTAGGGGGGGCAGGAGGTTAAATCCTCCTAGGCCTCCCTCCCTTCCCTCTTGAGATTTGGCATTGGTGCTAAGAGCCCTTCAAACTGCCCCCTTCGAGCCTTTGCAGTCAGTCGAGTTGAAGTTTCTTTCTATGAAAACCCTACTCCTGACTGCATTGGCCTCGATTAAGAGGGTGGGGGACCTGCAGGCATTTTCGGTCGACGAATCGTGCCTTGAGTTCGGGCTGGCAACACTGAGACCCTGGCCCGGCTACGTGCCCAAGGTTCCTACCACTCCCTTCAGGGACCAGGTGGTGAACCTGCAAGTGCTGCCTCTAGCTTTGCTCTGTCCTGTATGCGCACTGCAACAGTACGTGGATAGAACTCAGAGCTTTAGGACCTCAGAACGGCTCTTTGTCTGTTACGGAGGAAGCAGAAGAGGAAGGCTGTCTCCAAGCAGAGGATGGCCCAAATGGATAGTGGATGCCATCACCTTGGCCTATGAAGCACAAGGTATTCCCTGCCCACTCAGGCTGCGTGCTCACTCCACTAGGGGTGTCGCATCATCCTGGGCGATGGCTCGTGGTGCCTCACTAGCAGACATTTGTAGAGCTGCAGGCTGGGCGACTCCTAACACGTTCGCTAGGTTCTATAGCCTACGTGTCGAACCAGTTTCCTCCTGTGTTCTCACCTCAAACGGGTAGTGGCACTGAGAGGCCCAGTTCAGAGTCGGCTTGCAGCATCCTTAACGCTTAATTCTCCAGAGAGCTCCTTAACCAGGCAAACCCTGTTGAGTCCTCCAGCACTCCAGCGGCTGGATGTGGCAAAGCATCTGGTGCCAGACTTTTCAGCCAACGAATTCCTGAAATCTGGTTTGAGGCTAGTGCCCATATGAGTGACCCTGTTGGGTTCCCATATGTGTATTTCCACGGTGCAGCTACTAGAGCCATGTTTCCCCCGGCAGACCGTGTTCTGCCGTCTCTAAATGATGCAGCCTGAGCCATCTCAGAGACTTCCATGTACGATAGCGTCCTACGGGAATACTTCGCATGAATAAATGTCACTTAACCCCCTTGGGAGGAGGTAACTCTTCAAAATGGTGCCTCTTCAAAATGGAACGGCACGCTTTCCCAGTGTTATCCAAGTCCTACTGCTGGGTTGCTTGAGGAACAGCAGTAGTCGACCTTCTCTGTGTAAAGTCCAGTCCTATCTTCTGCCTTATAGGAGGGACCTGGAGGCCTACACAGGGCACTGGAGGGGGCAGCTCCTGTGGCGCTTTGGTAGGGATCCCATTCGCCGGTCACTGACGTGACTCGTAGTGACCGACTGAAGCAGAACATCTCGGTTACGTATGTAACCCTCGTTCCCTGAAGGAGGGAACGGAGACGTCGCGTCCCGTTGCCAAAGTCACTGTACCACAGCTGAGCTGCCAGGTCACCGGCTCGGCTCCTCAGCGAAAACATGAATTAATGCGGTGCACCTGCTGCCTGTTATACCCGCGCTGTGGGGTGTGGCAGCCAGATGCGAAATACCGCATGCCAATGTCCATTGGCTTGTTTAGTTGCACTCGAAGTGGATTGGTCTCTCTGGCGAGATCCCATTCGTCGGTCACCGACGTGACATCTCCGTTCCCTTCTTCAGGGAACGAGGGTTACATACGTAACGAGACATTTGTTTGGTTGGGTGGATTGGTGGATGGATAGATGGATGGTGGGTGTGTGAGTATTTGTTTGTTTGGTTGGGTGGATGGTGGGTGGATGGTGGGTGGATGAAGGGTGGATGGGTGGATTGGTGGATGGATGGATGGACGGATGGTGGCTAGGTAGGTGGATGGTGGGTGGACAGATGATGGATGGATGAGTAGGTGGGTGGATAGATGAATAGATGGACAGATGATGGGGGTGTGTGTGGGTGTTTATTTGGTTGGGTGGATGGATGATAGGTGGGTGGGTGTGTGTGTGGGTGATTGTTTGGTTGGTTGGGTGAGTGGATAGATGATGGATAGACGGATGGATAGGTGGGTGGATAGATTAATAGATGGACGGATGGTGAGTGTGTAGGTGTTTGTTTGGTTGGATGGATGGACAGATGATGGGGGTGGGTGGATGAATGGTGGATGGGTAGGTGGGTGTGTGGGTGATTGGTTGGTTGGGTGGATAGATGACGGATAGATGGATAGATGGGTGGGTGGATAGATGAATAGATGGATGAATGGTGGGTGTTTGTTTAGTTGGGTGGATGGATGGACGGATGATGGGTGGGTGTGTGTGTGGGTGATTGTTTGGTTGCTTGAGTGGATAGATGATGGATAGATGGATGGATGGGCAGGTGGATAGATGAATAGATGGACGGATGGTGGGGGGTCGGGGTGTTTGGTTGGGTTTGTGAATGGATGGATGGGTCAGTGGATGAATGGTGGATGGTGTGTGGGCGCGTGGGTGGGTGTATGGATGAAAGGTGAATGAATGAATGAATGAATGGATGGATGGTGGGTGGGTGGTTGGTTGAATGGATGAATGAATGGGTGAAGATTGATTGATTGATTGATTTTGTAAAGCCAAAAGCAACTGTGGCAAGGAACTCCATAAGATGTTTAGGTAGTGGACATCTGCTGGACACACAGAGCTCAAAATAACAAGAAACTCACTTCATTCAATAAAACAAACAATCTCTTTTCTAGTGAGTCAATAAACAGCTCTTTCTGTCATGAGGCCTGCAGAGTTCTCATGTTATTTGCTATTGGCTATTTTCAAGACTCATATTAGGAAACAGCAGGACAGATGGGCAGCGTTCACCACAGAATGGGAGGCTGAGACATATAAACTGTGTGTGAGATTGCACCTATACTGGAAAAATGGATCTTGTATTGCTAGAGAGAGTATTCAACAGCTTATAAGACCACTAGCACAGTGAGCCACAAACATCACTTGCTTTCAAGTTCTGTTACGATTTTACAATAATGGAAACTATTGTTACTAATAGCTTGATGGTAACATGGCCCCTTTAAATAACACTTCATCAGACAATACAATCTGAGCCCTTCTTCTGGATGAGCCTTTAAAATTAGCTTAAAAACAGTATCTGGACAGAGACAATAGGCTGTTCTGTCTTAATGGATGTCAGTGGAGGAGATGCTTCAGTAGACTATATAAACTGCTTTTGTGTGAAAACAGCTCTTTACATAATCCTCAATATGTTTACATGATATATTCATTTTTTTAGTGCACACTTATATCTCTTATAAGAGAAGTCATGGATAATTCTGCGTATGATTCATTTCTAGTGGGATCCGCACTTGGTGACTGACAGCCATAAAACTCTGAAAGCAATTCAGTGATTCCAGGACCATTATATGATTTTTATTTTGGGAAAGTTTCAGTGATTCTTCAGATATAGATCTATGTAATAAAATAAATATAAATCAAGGTTTTTGTTTCTTTTCTGACAGTTAGCTGTGAGAATATGAGGTGCTGAGAGACACAATGGAGTCTGTGTTTATGTTCGTTCCTTTGAATGCTTGAGTTCTGTCGTTTTCACAGCATTCAACAGCCGATCGAATCCAGACATTGGCAGTGTGAGCGGCTGGTTCTTGGCAAACGGTGACCCAGTGGTGCAGTTGAAAATCAAAACACACCACTGGCTTCTATTGGAGACTGAAAGCCTCAGCCAGGAGTCATTTTGGATAAAATGACCTCCTCTGTTTGCCTCTTAACACCTAGAGAGTTGATACTTAATTTTAACCTACATGAACAGCAAAATAAAGCCTTTAACTGCATAATTGGCCCTCAGTTTAAACAAAACACAAAATGTGGCACAAGAGATACAAATCAAGCACGTGTGAACAAAATCAAGCTTGTGTGAGTCAGTGAGCGTGTTCCTTCACCTCTTTTCCCCCCTATTCTCTGTGCTTTCTTTTTCTTTCTAATTAGTGTAAAGCACAATCTGCACTGTCTCCAACTGCCAAACAGCATATTTAGATCACAGGTGATCTCCACCAAAACGCTCATCCAGATGTGGGCAGACTGCAGCTGGTCAAATGACCTCTCATCTGCCTGCAGGCCTGTCGATTCCCTTCACACCTTCCCTGTCATTTCCCTCCCTCTCTCTCTCAGGATCAAAGTGAGTCACCGTCACACCTGCTCAGCTCATTTCATCTGGGAATGAGTCTATGTGGTCAGAAATTGGAGCACTGGAGGAGGCACAGCAATAGCACACATTTTTTAAACTCTTCCCAAGAAAATACAAATGAACTCATCAGTTTGTTAGTAAAGACTGAAATGAATGGGTCAGATAAAGGAGACATCCAAAATGTGTACTGACAGTGTGGCTCCAAAAGACATGAAGCTTTTGCAGGATGGATACTCCTTGTTATTGAACCAAGAAGGACATGCTCCTTGATCAGCATCCTTATTGGACTTGGAATAAGGCATCCCTATCAACCAATTTTAGAGACAGGATTAAAAATTTTATTGAGAATTTAATGGTATCCTGATTTTTATCATTAGTTAAAAGTTACTGTAAAACATTTCATTTTTAGGACTATGTTTGTTTGACAAGAATGTTCCAGGACCAACAAAATGATCCATAGACATGTTCTACTTTACAGAATCAGTCATCACATCATGCAAGTCTATTGATGGGAGATTGATTTACATGTGTAACGGAGGCCATGTGTAGGAGCTGTGCAGATAGTCTTTAGCCTCCTTATTAGTGTGCCCGCCTCCCATGTGGGAGACCCGGGTTCGAGGCCCACTCAGAACAAGAACGAAGTGTGGCAGTTAAGACCCGGGGGGGGGTTACACATGCAGTAGTAAATGTTCTTGGATCAGAAAACATTGTTGGTCCTGGTAGGGGTGGTTTCTCCATTAGGGTGATCGGGCGACGCACCACCAAAGCGTGAAAGGGAGGGATGTTTTTCTTTCACATTCAATCACAGTGTTAAGCTGGCTTTCACTCTTCTATACTGTTTGTTCTGCCTCTGGAAATATAGTCCAATCAGCGTCGAGTCACGTTCTGTCGGGTGTCTAATCATGCTCCAGTAAGGACAAGGTCCTTAATATTCTAACTACCATCCTAATTAAAACACCTGCTTATAAAAGGCCTCAGGATTATTAGGCCTTGCCCCAAATTGAACCCTAAGTCCTTGCTGTCTTCCTTCAAGCCAAACTTTCATTACGTAATGCACTTTGCCTACTGGGTAGAAGTTTGCTGAGCACCTTTCTGAAACCTAAAATGACTAATGAGACACCCTACAGTCAGACACACTCACACGGTGGTCATTGTAAGTCCACAAACCCACAAGGTGACATGAAAGGCCCCAATATACTTCAAACGAAATCGAAGAACGAACTGATATGATGTCATTTCGAACAAAATCAGGCCTGTTCGAAACAGCTCACCAAAGCGAACTTTCTGGGGGGAGTTCGTTTTGGCTCCTAAACACCTTTGAACTTCCATTGGTTACGCAATCGGTGGGTGTGTTCTGAAGCTCCACCTTCTTTGCCGTGCGATTTTTTTTTTTTTTTTTTTCCCCGGTTCGTTTCTCATTCAACGGAGGTCAGACAGGAGAACAACATCTTCTAGTCACTAGTAACATGAACTGGAGTGTCGAATAGATGAGCTGGCACAAATATATCCGCACCTGTACGGTTGCTCGGGGAGAGACCTCAGAGAAGGCATTTAATTCCTAGAAAGAAATTGCAAACGAAGCTTGGTGTTGATGACCCGGAGTTATGCAAAAAGTGACGTAGAGAAACATCCGAGTTTTCCAAAGCCATGAAAAGAATGATAGGAAAGAGTAAAGATATAAGGTAGCAAGTACCAAATAGGCCTACATGTGTTTCAAATAAATGTTACACCATACTGCTGCTGCTGCTGTTGTTGTTCTTTCAAATAAGCAAATTTAAAGGGTATTACAAATGAAAGCCAAACAAACATACAATAATAAACCTTTGTTTTTATCAAAAGTAAATCATGACACCACATAAAATATAAAAAGGTGTAATAATTTATCCAGTTTAATAAACTAAATGAACACTAATAAAATAAATTAACAAACTGACTCCAATATTTTTTTCCACATCATGCTAAAGTTTTCAAACTATGAGCCATTCACACTTAAAGGACCGATTATGGGAATGGAACTTTTTTTTTTGTATTTAAAACATGATACTTGACTCTGAACTGCTGCTAATCATTATTCTTTTGTCTATAATATTCTGACCATTAGTGCCTGTCTCACACTTAGTCTACACATCATCATTTCATCGTTGTTGTGTTTAGGGGATACGTGCGAGCAGTGTGACACATATTTACATTAATCTACACCCCGCCTCCAGCAACGCAGGGGGTGCTGGAATGTTCGGAAACAGTATACAATCGCTCAGCCTTTTCTGTCACGCTACGCTGTATATGAAGCCCGCAGGAGGCATGAATAAACGTTAACAGTCTTTAATCCACAGAACACAGGGGAAAATCCACACCAGAGCGACTGAGGACCAAGGAGGAGCTGGAGGGAGGGAGGAGCCCAACGGAGCCGGTGGGACGGAGCGACTAGGTGCAGCCGGAGGAGCGGAGTCCTGAGGCGATGGCGGGTCGACGCCCAAGGGACGAGGAAGCCCAGTGGAGCTGGTGGATCGACGGGTGACGGTGGAGGTGAGGGAGCTAGGAGCCGAAGTGGAGCCGCTGGGTCAACGGGCTGAGGCGGAGTCCGGGCCTCGGAGGCTGGAGACGGAGGTGAGGGATACTCCAACCACGGCGACGCTGGAGGATGGCAGTCCCGCGGAGCTCGCACTGTATAGATGGTGGGCTGAGGGCAAGCAGAGGGACAGACGACAGTGGAGGAGGAGGCAGGAGTGGGTGGGAGGACGGGCATTTGTGAGCCTCCAGATTTTCAGGGCTAAACTCAGCCCCCTCTGGGCTGGAAAAGGGAACCAGAGCCCTCTCCGGACAGGACGTGGAAACCGTAGCCCTCTCTGGGCTGGACATGGGAACAGGGGTGGCAAAGGTCTCCGAGGAAGGAGAGCAGGTCAGCTTCCCAGTCAATCAAGTCTTTTTCCGCCTCTCCTCTATCCAGGTCCATTATAAGCTCACCCTCAGCCACGGTGCAGGGGGCGGAGCTCCTCTCCGTGCTCACACCGTACGCGGCTTTCTCCCTCGCGATGAGCGTTGCATCTCATGCACCTGGTCTGACAGGTTGGGCTCTACTTCCGGGGCGATCCTCCACTCAGTCGCTCAGCATTGCGCTGGCTCGTTGACCGCGGCGGTAATGGGCTCTCCGTCATCGGTGGGCTAGGGCTGATGCTCCACACCGCGGGGAGATGGTGGGCTGGGCACTGGGTCTGGAGTGGACCTGGCGAAATCATCCTCAGGAGAGACGGTGAAAGGCGATCCGTTTCTCGCCAGAATCCACTCCACAAAGGCAGCAAAATCCGCTCGAGGACCATCTTCGGACGACGGGGCTCTACACGCGATGTTTAGGCTGGCATTGTAGAACACGCATCGTCCGGGTAGCTGGTGGTGTTTGCTAAGAGCAGGAACAGTCTCGTATGTTCCTTGAGCGATCTCTCCCCCTGCTCCAGCAGGAGGAGGACATATTCCGGGGTGAAGGAGGGCATCCATGAGGGAACACACAATGGAAACAAAAACACTGAGAGAAAACGGGAAACAAAAACAGAGGGTAGACACATGGAGGTAACTGTTTCAGTCGGGTCTTCTGTCACGCTACGCTGTATAGGCAGCACGCAGGAGCCACAAGTAAACTTTAACAGTCTTTAATCCACGGAACACAGGGGAAAAGCCACACTAGGAGCTTGAGCAACATACGTAGACAACAAGTAGACCCAACAGGGGAGAAATACACAGACAGGAACTTAAATGCAAGGTATAATTAATCAAACACAGGTGCACAGAGTTCTAATCAACTAAACAAGGACAGGAACAAGACCAAATAAGGGAAAAGAGGAACAAAAACAGGGGCAAAACAGGTCCATAATCCTGACATTTTCAAACTTCTTTTTGCCCTCAAACAAAGAATGTAAACGAACTTCGTTTGAAGTATGACGGGGCCTGAAGTGTGCCATTTGGGGCAAGGCCTTAGAAACTTTTAGTCTGGTAGGTTGGAGCTAAATGTCCCGGCATGATTTAGAGCAGCATTTTCCAATGCTGTTGCTGGAGGCACACCAACAGTACACATTTTTAAAAACTCTTCCCAATCAAATGCACCTGATTATTTTAATCAGCTTGTCAGTAAAGACTCCAAGATCTGAAATGGATAGGTCAGATAAGGGAGACATCCAAGATGCCTCCAGCAACAGGGTTGAGAAACAATTAGTTAGGGATGTTTTTGGAGCATTTTCAGAAAGTATTTCCAGTGACGCTTAGATATAGCTAATACAGAAAATTACAAAATCACTACTACTATAGTACCCCGTCTTGTTGCAGATTTAAAAGAAGACAAAGAAAAAAAAAAAAAAAAAAAGAGTCAAGCCATCTAGATAATGTCATCATGCATCTTGTGGGTGGTTTGATGTGAACTGATTACAATTATGTTGGATTTCATTAGTTTTTACAATTTAAATGGCTATGAAAGCACATCAAACATTCTGTGTATGAAAGGGGCCAATTTCAGAGCAAGTAAGAACAACTAGCTGTTAAATTTATAACATCAGCCCCATGACTTTGAGCACCCTTTCCAGTTCTAATCCATGAGAAGATTTCTTTAGCATTTGACTTTTTAAGTAAATTCATTTTGACAAACACGACATCTTTGGCGATGGCTAAGTTTGCAAATTTACATTTTTTGACTCATTTTGTTGACTCATTTACATGGACTAATGTTAAATGTGGGTTATCTTTTTTCTTGTGCAGCTTTCTTGTTTTAAGAAAAAAGAACCACATGTAATCTAAAAGTAGACCATTAGATAGCTGAAGAAGACACCCTACTTGTGCAGATTTTAGAAAGAGAAAAGCATTTGAAGGTTTTTATTAAGGGTGATATGAAGTGGTTGTATACACATACATATTAAATCTAGCAATTTCTCTTTGAGCAGTATATAACAAAATATGATCTGACAGAAGCCATTTTTTTTTTCTATTTCTTTGAGGTGGCTTCCTTTATTCACTGGATTCCGCTAATTGCTGGGACTATATTGCCATTGGGAATTTTCTCTTCCATGATACTTCACTAAAGAGGGTGTAATCTTCAGAATAGATTGAGACAACAACATAAAGCAACCACCTAAGGCCAGGTCACTGAAGTCATCATAAGTGGACTACAAATAAGCCTGACACATTTTATGCTCCAGAATCATAGGTGCCCATTGCTGAGCTATTTGTGACGGGTCCCAGAGAGCAGGTGTGATGTTTATGGCCAGGTCAGCCTCCACCGGCTGCTACACCACTCATCTGGTTTATGCACATCCTTAAACTTTGATTAACGGCTCGTTTAGGCGAGCACGCATATTAATGGCCCGGGCTGTTATTTCTTATATTTTCTACAAAAGATGAAACATCAAATGCACTCTGCAAAATGCAGTGACAAATATATGACTGACACTCAACAGTAATTGACTGTGTGCTCATTCAAACAGCCAAGCTGCATTTGAATAATAATCGTAAGTCTGATTGCTTAGAAATGAAACAGTCCACCTCTCCTCTAAAAGCAGCAATATTGGAGATGTCATTCAAGTCTGTGGCAGTGTTTACAGTGTTTAGCAAATTTTAATGTTTTTTTTTTTAATTTTTTCCCCTTTTTTTCTAATTTTACTTCTTAATACTTACGTATAGTAATAGTAATGCTTGACTTTGCAAACAACACTAATGAATGTGTTGAGGAAGAACAGAGTTGAATTATGCAGTTTTTTTTTTTTTTTTTTACTTCTAGTTAATTTGGTCAAAATTAATTTATTGTTTTATTTAGATAGCGTTGTAACTGGTGGGTTTTCTGTGTATTTCAGTGGGTGGCACTGATGCTTGTCCTGGTCCATGTGGACCACCAGGGCCAGAATGACACTCTAATTATAAACCTGCTGAGGCATGTTGAGTCATTGCTCTTGGCTATTTGTGCATACATATGCAATCTGTACAACGTAGCAGTGTGTGTGCGTGCAAACAAACGCCTATGCATACAAATTTGCATATAATGTCAATCAATTCTATGCTATTATTGGGAGAATAAATAAATAAATAAAGAGGATTATAATACTTTTCTAGATATCAAGAGTGATTTTTGTTTATTAATATGTGTATATTTTGAATATTTATAATTCATTAAATTACTGTAGTCAATGTAATACATATGTATGCATGTGTAACAAATATATATATATATATATATATATATACACACACACACACACACACACACACACACACACACACACACACACACACAGTATACAGTATATATATATATACACACCTGACCAAAGTATACTGCTTGTTACAATTCAGGTTTATGGTTTTACGCATCAAATTGTGCATGACCCCTGTGAAAATGGTGGACAATGTAAAATGTCTGAGACTGCCATTATAAAACTATGCTATTATACAGTTTTAGTATACTGAAAAAGAAATTAAATCATATAATTATATTTAAGATTCTGCACTATTTCTACACACTAATGAAAAAAAATATATAAATAGTGGCTTTACATAGAACTGACTCAGAGTTATTTCATTTGAACCTAATGTTTTATTTTGTATAGTTGATCAGACCTTCTTCAAGTGAAGCTCAATATGCTCCTTGAGACATCTCAAATCATGTTGTAGATCATAATCATCAGTTTGTTTGTTTGTTTTTCTGTCAATAATTGTCCAATTAAACTTCAAAAAACAAGCATTTTCACTAGAGGCCCCAGACTTTCCAACCCAATAATGTACTGTAAATAGAAACAAGTTTTTAAAGAAAGTATGACTGAGGTTTTGCAGTGACAGACATCTCACTCACCTCTTTCAGGGCTGAAAACAAAACACACTCACACTTAAGCACAAACACTGTTGTAAATCAACCAATCATACAAAAGCTGTTTGGCACTCTGAGCTGTAATCACAGTGTATTGTCGTGTCAAAAAAAAAAAAAAAAAGATTGCAATGTGCCTGAGAGACTTGCCTTTCTCTTCACACATCATCATCACCTCTCCTCTCACAGTCTCAAAAACTCACATATGCTTCAAACTTTTATGTATAAGCTTCAAACGTCTCCAATTAACACAGAAGTAGAGCAAGTAGAGAACCACACAACTATCTCATGTAAGAGGGCCTGAGAGAGACATCCAAGATCAAACCAGACGGCGTCTCAGCGGCTGAGAGGCAGATCACACCACGTAACAGCTGAAAGAGAACGACAGAGATGAGGCTCACAGAGGTATATGCAGATGAGCCATGCCAAGTCAATGAGTGAAAATTACTTACAAAAAAGGAAGAACATCAAAGCAAATTGCAAGAGTGATCTGAAAAACTATAACCAAATGAATCTCTGATCTAGAATGAGTTTTTATGGTAAAGACACAGCTGAATATTAATCTTTGTTTTATTAGTGGTGTTTGCTAAGCTATGTATCACTATTGCTCATACTAACCTTACATATTCAACTCAGGTATGTAATTTATGAGCGTGCTATTGAAAGGAATTACACATCAAATAAAATACTGCAAGGATGAAATTTTTTGGAAAAACACCATCTACAGTTTTGCAAAACTCGAAATAAACATACCTAAATATACAATTCACTGCAGTTTCCAGCTGAAATGAAAACTAGCGCAGTAAAACACCAACAACTTTTGCTCTATTTCATACAAATTATGATGTCAGGGGCAGAATATCTATTAATAAAATCTATTTTTGTGTGATTCCTTGCACAATACTATAAGTTCAAACTACTTAACCATAGTGCATGATTTGCAAACTAACACATTTTGACATTTGCATCACATAACCTGCTGCATATGTATGGCTTTCCTGGTGTAGTAAACTTGCTTGTTAGCGCACCCAGTACAGCAATGCACTTGTGATGCAGCGTGCTTGCATACAAGTACCGTCAAACACGAGTCACGATAAGAGCTCTTAGACTTATAGAAGGGAGATAAAATGCCATGGTTGCTTCAGTAAATGCATTTTATCTCACATTTGCTTTTGTTTATCTCACATTCATTTTACAGAAATGTCACCTCAGGTAAATTTTTTTTCCAATAAGCCTTGTTTTGGATTTGAAACAAAAATACACAAAAGTTTATGATTCTTATACATTTTGTCATCAAGATAATCAGCTCAAATTAACTGCTATGAATTTTGAACAATGTCAATGTCACCACCTCTTAACTTCTGACAAATCTTAAATTCTTTATTTAAAATATACAAATTAGTACGTTTAAGTTAGAATACTTTGCAAGGGCACAAAACAACAAGGTTGTAAAATCAGTTTCTGCTAGAAAGGAAGCAAAACCTCACTGCAGTCATGTGGTATTCACATACAGCACAAGACACTTATTAAATGTATTCATAAACCTAGTGCATTGTCAACAACATAGACTGGCTCAATACATATTTGATCGTGGGCCTATTTTTCACTGAATCTATTTACTGGCAGCAGGGAAAAAAAAAAAAGAAAGAAAAAAAAGCCTGTGTGATATATTTCATTCGTCCCTTTACAGTGGCATTGAATTGCAACAGCCTTCCATTTAAATAATATGTATATATATATATATGCTCTGTTCCAAAGTGTGCAGCTGTGCTGTCTACTACCTATATAGACAACTGCCTTCTAAGGCACCACTGACACAAGTTTATTTAAATGTGCTACTTCTTTTTAAATAAAAATAAGACATTATTCCTTCAGTCTACTTTTTTTGTACATATCATAGATATTGCACTTAAAATCATATTTACAGTAAGTATACTTGACTTATACTGACAAGTATAGATAACAGTCTTAACATGTTTGCTTTGTACTTATTTTGATTGAGATATACTTAAGAAAAGTGTAATTAAGTATACTTGGCTTGTAGTCAGGGACGTGCACAGACATTTTGAAGGGCAGGGGCTCAAGTGGAAAAAAGAGCACTTCTCCTTTTTATTCTAAACTTTATTCTATTTTTTTTTCTCTAAACCAAACGTTAAATATATTAGGGGTGTGTGATATTGACAAAAAATATATATCTCGATATTTTCTGGGATTTTATCGATAACGATAAATGGTGTGCTGAGTGTGTTATTGTGCTGATATCTTAAGGACTACAGTGGACAGCTGACTGTGGTGATCAGTTCACAGCAGTGATAGAACTTAATCTTGTCCAATAAGTTTAAATTGATTTTTACCTTTTATGGGTATTTTTACCTTTATAAAGCCATTTTTTCTAAAAGTGTGCATCATCTTTTGAGCCAAATTCTTAAATTGAATCAGTCAGTTAGATTAATAACTCATTTGGGCTGTTACCAAGCAAATTAAATCAATATTGACAAAATTAATCTTTGCAATGCAGAGAAAACACAGAAGCTGCATTAGAAGGGGCATTTAGATGCATTTACACACTGTTTAATGCAGGACATGAATGCATTTAACCTGCAGTTACAAATGCAATACTGTTTTGATATAAAATGTTGAATACTGATATTTGAAATTATTTAAAAAAAATGAAAAGATACTTTAAATGTGAAATTAATAGTGCCAGTAGATGGCAGCAAGTCACTGTTAATAAGTGAGTCATTGCGATTGAACCAAATCATTTAAATGGTTGATTCATTCAGAAACAAAACAGCATCATGTTGCTCAGAGACGCAAATTGGAATTATATTTGTTGGCGGAATAGAAAAAAAAAACAGTCAATATTGTGTCTAAAACGTAAGTGTCTTAATATTTAATTCTTGTTTATTGAACAAGATGAACAGCTGTATAAAATCAATATCACATTTGTAATCATGGTGCTTTTTGGTGGAAAAAATGTCAGTCTTCGCGTGATACTGATTAACTATATGAAATTATATAAATACATACATTTCTGCCCCCCATATCTTGAATTTTGTGATCATTCTAAATGCATTTTAATAAACGGAATCATGCAGTGAAAGAACGCGCACTGGTCTAACCTACTAGACTTCCTATTGCCTTAGCTAAACTTTAGCTAACTTACATAGTAGCTCTCTCATGAGTCATGAATGTTAGCAAGACAAATGAACTATATTTGCCATTTGTCTTTTGGATAATTAGCTGTAAATTTGAGGCACAGGTAGTTTAGTCTTTTGTTCATCACCACTCACCTCCACACCAAGACAAACACAACTGGAAAGGAAGGGAGGGCTTCACTTCTGCGGCTCTCTGTCTGTGATGTGCATGTGTTGATCACTGCTGTGTTGCACGGAAACACGGAGGGGAGAACGACATCGGAACTCGACAGATTCTCAACATTTCCCAACCTGACCTGATATTTAGATTTTTTATTTGTTTGACAGGGAAAGCGGTGCACAAACAGAAACACACACATGCACATATATAAATATATTCATTTATTAAAAAAAAAAACAAAAAAAAAACACACTCCCCAAAAGGGTACTTTCTCTCGAGGAAGAAAAAGGGTCCTCAAGCCCCATTTGATGTCTATGTGTGCACGTGCCTGCTTGTAGTCATGTTTACTCTTTGATAGAGTAGCCTATTAGACACATTTTCTTTTAAAACTAACATTTTCAAGTTTATGTAATACATAAATCACTGGCATCCACTGGTACTCCGTCAACTCAAAGTATAATGTTAAGTTCACTTAAAAACACGTGCAAGCTAGTTTACTGTCAATACCCTTCAAAACAGTACACTTTTAAGTTCATTTGAAGTATAATGCTAAACAAAATACAGTAGAAAACCTCAGATGTAAACTAGTTGTACACTCAAGTTTACTGTTGTAACACTTCAAAAAAGTACATATTTATAAATTAAAAAGTGGGCCAATTTAGTCCTAAGAATTCTTGAAATAGCACACTTACAAGTATACTACTAGTACAGTACATTGCTATTTTTATATGCTATATATTTTTCATAAGTATACTTGTAAAATCCGCTTGGCAACTTAAAGTATACTACTACTTTTTTTTTTCTGTAAGGGAAGACAAATTCTTCTGCTCGACAACTACACATCATGCCGCAAATGGAAATAAATTAATTTTAACTTCTTTAACTGCATCTAAAGCTGAGGCACAGGCAAATGTACATCTGTCTCCAGCAGTTACAGAGAGCTGGTGTCCTTCCACCAACCCTAATCAAACACACCTGAACAAGCTAATCAAGATCTCCAGAATTACTTCCAAATTACCGGGTGTGTTTGATTAAAGTTAGAGGTGAACTCTACAGGACATTGGACCTGCAGAATAACCCTGGTCGTTTTATGCCGATTTCACACCGCACGATTTTTGAAGTCGTCGGATCACCATTGTTTTCACACTGCATGATTATCTGAGGTAGCATTCAGTTGCTGCGGTGTTCACATTGCACAATGGATTGGCGACAGGAGGTTACACACAGCATGACTTTACAATAGGAAGAATTGCAGACAACGCTGTCTGGTCCGCGAATTATGTTTCATATAACTTCTCCCCGAACTTCCCGCTGCCTATATCTTGCTCTCTCATTGGCTGTAGGTCATCGCCGATGTATTTTTTCAGTCAGATCTCATTTCACACAGCAGGATTTAGATTTATGAAATAACGTCGCCAACTACTGGCCTGAAGATAATATAGCATTTTTATTTGTTTTCGCAGATCTGTGTGAACGGGGATAATTTTGACTAAAACTTTCTTTAAAAATTGATCAATTTAAAATTCCATCAAATTTTGATATGACACTCAAATAACATCTGAATTTCCTTCAGCAACTGTCCTGACTTGTTTCTCCATTCTTTGACAGAGGCCGTGAATAATTAGTGTCAGGAGTGTGAGTGCTGGTGTCAGACCTCTTGGCTTTGGACACAGATGGTGTTCTCCCCTGCAGTGGCGCGGGTCACGTTAGCATAGCTAATCACTGTCAGAGAGACACTTCATATCTGCGCCTGCCAACATGCTTACCACACTGACACCAGCCGATGAATCCTTTTGCCGTCTTGTCTTGTTTTGGAAAATGAATACACAAATAGATACCTCACGCTGAGCTTGATGAAGCCTATTAAGATGAACAAACTGAACTTTTACAACAGTTTTCTAAAATTAAGCACTAAAATAGCCAAATTTTAAATAGTTTAGATGAGTGGCAGCTGGTCAATAGAGGGTGATAGGGCGATCGATAGATTGAGAAATTGCCCACAGGAGGTTTAGCCAATTGTGATTAACGTTCAAGACATGACATAAAATTTAGCCAATCAGCATCCTCAAATCTTATCCAAAATAGGGGATTCTTCTGTCACCCCAAATGAGCCACTGATAAAAAAATTAATAAATTAAAAAAAAGCTATTTTTATATTATATATTAACAAATATATTGTTTATTTTCCCTCACAGTTTTTGCAGATTTTTTGCTGTTGCACTGTATAAATTATGAAAATGTATTTTTAATTTAGCATGAAAAAAAAGCTTGGAGAACCATCCTCAAACTTAATCTTAAACTTGGTAAAACAATTATATTTATGTAAAATATTTTTCAAGCTTTCAAAACATTTTAAGTCTTAATATAGAAAAGAAAGAAAGAAAGACTTTTAGCATTTAAGCACCAACTTTTTGTATGACTTGCGTCATATGGACTATTTTAATTGTACTTTTATGATGCTATTTTATCAGTTTTCATGGCTTGACAGCCCCTAGTCAAAATATGCTTTCATTGAATGAGAAAGAAAGGTCGCACAAGCCTCAAAAACTTCTACACCAGCCGAATGCGTCAGGCTGGCTTCTCTGACCATAAAACTGGCATAAGCAGCTTCCCTCCCTCAACCTTTCTGAGTCTTAATCTACTTAAGAGACCAACCCCGCGTGTAAATCCATGCAAATGTGCAGCGGGAATTGTGTGGAAAGCAAAATCACAAGCCATGACAGAAAATGAGAAATTCTTGACAGAATGCAGAATCAGGCGCAGCGGTATTAACGTATCATACTGACCCCCATCACATGTAACATTTGACCATGAGTTTGATTCATTTGGTGGCGTTTTATTTCTGGAAAGGCCTAATCTACTCGTAGTGGCCCGGTGAACTCACTTCCTCTTTCTTTAATTGAGTTCCAGCTCTGCGCTAGAGTTCGTCCCATTAGCCTGTTTGTTATCCTCAATGGATGCAGGGAAGGGAAAAAAAAAAAATCTGTGCTGAAGGCAATTTTGTGGCAGTAATTAAAGGTCCTGGAAAGATTTTATTTCAAGGAGCCCAAGAAAGTGAGCCAGGGTGGTGAGGAGTTTAAAAATCAAGGCTAAAATGGATTCTTTTCACGCTTCTCTATTTTAGCGCTCCGACCCGGCAGACGATGCGTTCACTCGGGTTTAATTTCAGGGTGGAGACTCGCGCTGGTAAATTGTAGCTGAGCACTGAGGCTAATGGGATGGAATGTTTTTAAGCTCTGACTTGATTGGACGTCAGTGGTGTGTGGTGAATTTATGAAATGATGATGCAAATTTGCCTCTGTGTTTGGGATTTTAGTTCTATTCAAATTCATGGTGCATTTAACTTTGATATTTGCACAGTGTTAATGGAACACCAATTAAATTATATTATCAATAAGCAACCAATACTATCATATTTATACTGATTTTATATTAAAATACTATTTATTATAACAAAATTAAGACATTTGTTAATACTGTTTTTCCAACCATAAATCATCAGATTCTCTGTTAATGATGGTCACACACAGAGAGAGACACAGGTTTAATTGAACTGAGTTGAGTGCTCACTGAAAACCAGCTCACTCGCAGATCAAGTTAATTTTGATTCGAACGTGGTTTACTTTGTAATTAGTTTGTCCATTTCCACTAGTTTGACTCATTCAGGCTGATTTGCAGAGCATTGTGAGCATGAGAGGTGAGCATTATCAAATCTGCAAGGGTAATGAGCCAGTCACAGCATGATAGAGAACTCCTCTCGTGTGACTTTTCACCTGTATTTCATTCTGTATTTCCTCGTTCACATTCACAGCACACGCAATGGCAATGAGGAAGGCAACAGTATTTGAGCTCATGTTTCTTAACCCTGTAAAGTCTGAAATAGATTAAGTCAGGTTAAACTTTTTTTTTTTTTTTGGAAATGGAACCAATACTTCTACTGATGTCTCTATTAAATTCACATTTTCCTAAATTTTAGCCATTCAGTGTTACCGTATATTTTAAAGCCATTATTTTTTAACATTAGAATAGTCTTTTAAAACACATATCTGACGCACATCTGACACGTCTGTGCTACCTGCAGCGCATTTCTGTATTTGGTTGTGTTGTGAATATTTGCAACACAATTCTGTATTTGCAGTGCATTTCTGTTTTTGGTTGTGTTGTGAGTATTTGCAGCATGTTTCTGTATTTTGGTTGTGTTGTGTGCATTTGCAGCACATGTGATGTCAAACTGATGAGGATGTTTTCTTAATTTGCTGGTACTTTTTTCTATTTGCATGCATTTTTTTTTTTTTAAGTTGCAACACATTGGGTTCTCTCGGCCTCCGTAGATATGGGTGGCATGTCATAAAATATTTTAATATTACTAAATTTGTATTTACCATGGTCATAGTTTAAAGTTATAGTTGAAAGTTTTGGTTTAAAAAAAAAACAAAAAAAACATTGTAAGTAACTGATTATTTCATTATTTTATTTATTTTTCACGGTTATTCAAACAGCGAACAAAGTATATACCGAAAGCAAGCAACATTTACATTATCATATTATCACTGACTATACTGACTAACTCTACAGCGAGTTTAAGCACTCTCAAAAAACTACCATTATTATAAGTGAAGCTGTTTACACTGTGAAATGAATCTCTTACTTTCATCATATGTACATCTGCACTTAGTTGTTTATGACGAGAGAATTCACAAGAGTGCAGAATTCAGTCTGCGAGCATGCGTACTGAACACAACTCCAGCGTTTCAGCGATGATCATCTGAACACCTCTGATTGGCCATTGCATTCATAAACTCAACAGAATCACGTGTGATTGGTTATAGTGCACAACACTGTAAAATGCTTAAAAAAATATATGATTGAAACTCCGCAATCAACACTTTACATTTAATTTTCACATTATTCGTGACAGCTGTAATAGATTTAGTTTAATTGTGCAGGGGCATTTTTTTGTCCAATTTGGTGGCATTTGTACCACCTCTCTTAATCTCAGACCTGTGGCCAGGGCAAAACTATATGATTCAGTACTAGAGCGGTCCAAACTCATTCGGCCAGTTCACCGAAAAGAAAGAACTGACTCAAAAGAATGATTAAGTCACGAATAATTGGCATTGCTGATTCGTTTGATAGAAATACGGGACACAAATAATAACTGCAGGGAAAATGTTTCTCAGGTCAGTCATAGCGCTCATGGTACGCACAGTGTGTCACTGGGTCAGTGCATTGCAAACCTCTGGTGTGAGCTGGTCCTCTCTTGCGGCCAGTGGAGGAGCTGTGTGTAACGTTCTGGAAGTGTGTTATCTCCATAGTGGTGTTGGTCCGGAAACTCTCCTTAAACCTCTGCATCAGGGCCTCTACGCTCTCCTGATCGGGGTCCAGCGCTGAAACAAACACACACACACACACACACACACACACAAACATGTGAGACACCGGAAGACACACACCTCTGCTGAAAGGCGTTAAAGGGCAGCGCATGATTTACTACATGAGCGAAAATGCTGAAGTCATGCTTATCTATTCCTGTGTAAAAAGATAAATGAGTGTAAAGGCTTTGAGATGATTTACTCAGTAAACGCTTTGTCCTTAAAAGAGAAATGAGGGCATATGAGTTATGCACAATCTCTAGAACTTCATTTATACTGTCTTTAACACGTTCTCCTTTCCTGTCCAGTGTCTTATCGCTCCACATCACCTCTTTGCTCTTATCATGAACAGACAAGCTTTGATGTGTGCATTTTGGAAAGAAGGATAAAGAATGTGGAAAAAGTGCAGGCCATGGGGGAAGAGAGTTTCCTCTTCAGCAGTTTGCTCAAGTAAAAGACCTTTTGTTCTCAACATGAGAGTAAAAGTCATGGCGTGCCACGATACTCTCGAGATGGTTTCCTCCTGCAGAGTCAAAGCTCTGCAGAAACAGTCCTTGAAAAAAGTCCAAAGGTTCCAAAATATATTTAATGGCAGTAAATTACTACCCTTTGCCAGTTGTATGTGGAAAACCTTGACTGTGCTTGTTGAACATTTCATTTCAAAACCACGTCTGATGTGGTGGTACAACAGCTTCCACTCTTCTGAAAAGGATCAGGGGAACATGGATGCAGGGATTCGCTCCCATTTAGACACAATAGCACCAGTGAAGTCATGACATTTCTTAGAGTGGCGTGTCTCACAGTCCAATTTCCAATTCATCCCGAAGGTTTTCACTACACTTCAGGAGGTCAATAAACCATTTTACTAGTGGAATACCCTTGAGAATAAAAAGTGCACTTTAACATATTTTTTTAAAGAGAGTACTTATTATGGAAATATTTTACGTTTATTTGCATGTAAATTGCAATTGAATTGGAGATGTATTATAGTTTAATATAATTTATATTAGCAGAACTTATAGGCATACATATTTATATTCAATTTTATAATTATATTGTCTTTGAAATATGATTACAGTGTACTGTTGAAGATACTGACAAGCATTTATGGCAAACTAAAATATACTTTAATGTAATTTCTACTGAAAAGTGTGTTATGTTTTTAAATGTGTAGTTACATATTTGTAATGGTGAATTTGCAAATTAGAATATTTAAAATACACTCATTTTAAATGTAATATTGAATAACACGCTACAGTTAAAATGATAATCAAGTACTTTACATGTGATTTAGTATGTTAGTCAACAGAATTCAGAATTCTTTAAACATGACAAAAGATTCTTAAAACAATGATTTAAAATGTTCTTTTTGACATTATTACAAAATGCATTTTTTCAAAGTGTAGTTATGTGGCCTTTTATTTCTTATCTGCAAGTACAGTTTTCTTTTTTTTAATATACTATTAAGAATTGAACACAACAAGTACACACACAATTCAATGAAGCACAAATCTTTTTTTATAACTTTTTTTCCAGTGCCACATTGAAAGCGACTGATCTCTTTGATGCACCTCATTCTAATGAAAACGTAGAGCTTGCGAATCTAAACGCTTGATTTTTTTTCAAAATCTGTTAGTTGTGCGTGTAGATGTGGGGCGTCCACATACAGTACTCTTGGACATAAACCTATATTTTGCATTATTTCAGGGTCAGAGAACTACAGGAGTCAGACAATTACTTTGACAATTCAACTAAAACCATGTGAGGCCAAATGACGAGTAACTCAAAGTATTTTATTAGCTTGCCAAAGAAATAATAAATACATAAAAAATTACATGTCCGCACGGATGGAGCACATGTGTTGGAGTTCATGCGGGTCACTGTATGATTTTAGTGAATGTCTTTGGCCCCCCGTTTGGAAATCAACAGTACTTCCAAACAGGGGGCCAAAGCAAAAACCGACAGGCGGTGTGATGCCCACAACGCTGCAATGTTTGTATTGTATTTCCAACTGGCAGCAAATCAGAGTGCCTCAGGGGACGCCACTGACCCATCTCAACATGTTCTGGCCCATTTGCACCACAGCAGAGGCATAATATATAAAAATAAACTTCCCCTCTTATTGTCTGCTCCAGGAGTGGGAGGAGGTGAAACAGAGAGATGAAGTGGGATGAGATGCCTCAAAAAGTCGCAAACAATTTATCTCCCACCTTCATTACAAAGACACATCGCTACTCCCTACAGCCGGTACTGCATCACAACTTCAATTAACTTGAGATATGTAGAGGGCCGCTCTCTCTACGGAGGCATAATGGCTCTGGACAGGGGTGATTTCCTTGCCGTACTGTGTGGCTTTATGTTGAAGGCCCCCTGATGGAGAAGTTTGCAGATGGATGAGGCCGAGGTCCCTGTAGTGAGCGAATGGTTATTTATTTTGCTGAGTTTCACTAGTGTGTGTCATTTTGTCTAATTAGCAGCTGTTTGTTTAATGTATGTGTCAAACTTATGTGTGGATACTGTTCACAAGACACAAGATCGGTGTGGAAAAACCTGCTGTGAAAGCATCTCATCGTTGCACTAAAGAATAAGTTGCCTGCTGCTTTTATTTTGCATGAGTGTGGAGCCAGCCAGCAAACACTCTTAAAAGTAAAGGTTCTCCATGAAGATGAAGTCATATTTATTGTTGTTCACCAACTTTTCTTAGGCAAAATCTATTCATTAAAATAGGAATCCACACGCCATGAATTTTGCATGGGGACGAAAGATTTCCCCCCGCAAGATTTTGCCACAGGATAAGGTGGGTTTTGCATATTCGACACACTGACCAACAGAAGCTGTTTGGTTTGAAAGTGACTTCTGCTCATTAATGCAAATATCTAATCAACCAATCATATGGCAGCAACTCATTGCATTCAGGTATGTAGGTCAAGACGACCTGCTGAAGTTCAAACCCAGCGTCAGAATGGGGAAGAAAGTCAATTTAAGTGACTTTGATTGTGGCATGATTGTTGGTGCCAGATGTGCTGGTCTGAGTATTTCAGAAACTGTTGATCTACTGGGATATTCATCAACAGCCATCTCTACAGTTTACAGAGAAAGTCCAGTGAGCAGCAGTTCTTTGTGAAAATACCTTGCTGATGCCAGAGGTCAAAGGAGAATGGCCAGGCTGGTTTGAGCTGATAGAAAGGCAACAGTAACTAAAATAACCACTTGTTACAATAAAGGTTCGCAAACGAGCATCTCTGGATGCGCAAATAAACCTTGAAGTAGATGGGCTACAGCAGCAGAAGATCACACCAGGTGAAGAACAGACCAAAACTGGATTATAGAAGATTGGGAAAAGGCTGCCTGGTCTGATGAGTCTTGATTTCTGATATGACATTCAGATATTTTATATCCAACTTTACTTGCATGCATACATACAGTACATTCATGTAAAGAAATAGGGCGATTTAGCAATTCTCAACTGCTTGATTACTTGTATCGTCACAAAATGTAACTATACTATCGTCCAGCTCTAATCTGCTAAATGCAACTATAAGGCATGAAGATATTAAGATATAAACATTAACACCATGGTTGCTTAGAAAAATCTCAAAAAGCTGTACAGCATCTTTGATGTTCAAGGCAAAAATGGTGTGGGATGAGTTACGCGTAGAAGTTGGATGGTTGCCATGAAATCAAGTATGCTGATGGAGAAATGTGGCTAAATGATGGTCAGCATGCCTGCTAATGAAGTGACGCTAAACTGAAATCAATGGAACTCTTAACAGCCTCAAACAGCTTTTAGAAAAGCATCTAACAGCAGTTCTGCTGAGAACCGAATGTGTTCTTTTATTTGTGCCCCACAGTGGTAGATTTTGAGTCAAATTATGTTTCTCCAGAGTGGACCCGCAACAAAGACAACTGAAGACAAAATGACTTAATTCAATTTGAATGTGCTCTGTCAGTGTCGATACTGCTGAACTCTAATTTGACTAATCTCTCACTGAGGCCTGACAATATTGTAAAAATGCTAATTTCTCTAAATAAATTTTGAGTTATTTCTTATGTATTTGGCAATCCAAAAGAGGCTTGTATGTCTTCATTCCACTGACCAGGATAAAGCAGAACAATAATTATAATAAAAATACAAAGTTCAGTTTGGCAGTGGCCATTTCCACACAAGAAGTTCTACTTCCAAAGGCTTTTGAAGTTAGTTAGATTTCTGTTGATCCTCTTGGGAGGTTTAAGCTGTGAATCACGAATGCACTACTATTAAGCACAACAGTCAGTCTCCATAACTAAAAATCCCATTAATTTTCTCCATAGAGGAATAGATTGTAAACAAAAACCTTTTGGATGGAGAACAGTCATGCTCCGATATTATAAGAAATGATGCTCCTGTAGGACTAGAATGCTTTTGATTTCAAGAGATCCATAGAAATGCAAATTACAGTAAAATAGCTCATCAGTGACTGTCCATTCCTATGAAGCATTGTAAATGTTTCTGATGAGCTGTGCATCACAGCTAACAGTTGTATGACTGTATTGAAATAGATCTCAAATCAATTCAAAATATGCCATGCTATTTCCAGTGCATCATGAGATGAAGAATTCATTCATGCACTTTTTATTTGTTTTCCTTGTTTATCAAATACACACACACACACACATACACACACATACATATACAGTGGGTACGGAAAGTATTCAGACCCCCTTAAATTTTTCACTCTTTGTTATATTGCAGCCATTTGCTAAAATCATTTAAGTTCATTTTTTTTCCTCAATGTACACACAGCACCCCATATTGACAGAAAAACACAATTGTTGACATTTTTGCAGATTTATTAAAAAACAAAAACTGAAATATCACATGGTCCTAAGTATTCAGACCCTTTGCTCAGTATTTAGTAGAAGCACCCTTTTGATCTAATACAGCCATGAGTCTTTTTGGGAAAGATGCAACAAGTTTTTCACACCTGGATTTGGGGATCCTCTGCCATTCCTCCTTGCAGATCCTCTCCAGTTCTGTCAGGTTGGATGGTAAACGTTGGTGGACAGCCAGTTTTAGGTCTCTCCAGAGATGCTCAATTGGGTTTAAGTCAGGGCTCTGGCTGGACCATTCAAGAACAGTCACGGAGTTGTGAAGCCACTCCTTCGTTATTTTAGCTATGTGCTTAGGGTCATTGTCTTGTTGGAAGGTAAACCTTCGGCCAAGTCTAAGGTCCTGAGCACTCTAGAGAAGGTTTTCGTCCAGGATATCCCTGTACTTGGCCGCATTCATCTTTCCCTTGATTGCAACCAGTCGTCCTGTCCCTGCAGCTGAAAAACACCCCCACAGCATGATGCTGCCACCACCATGCTTCACTGTTGGGACTGTATTGGACAGGTGATGAGCAGTGCCTGGTTTTCTCCACACATACCGCTTAGAATTAAGGCCAAAAAGTTCAATCTTGGTCTCATCAGACCAGAGAATCTTATTTCTCACCATCTTGGAGTCCTTCATGCGGGCTTTCATGCGTCTTGCACTGAGGAGAGGCTTCCGTCGGGCCACTCTGCCATAAAGCCCTGACTGGTGGAGGGCTGCAGTGATGGTTGACTTTCTGCAACTTTCTCCCATCTCCCGACTGCATCTCTGGAGCTCAGCCACAGTGATCTTTGGGTTCTTCTTTACCTCTCTCACCAAGGCTCTTCTCCCCCGATAGCTCAGTTTGGCCGGACGGCCAGCTCTAGGAAGGGTTCTGGTCATCCCAAACGTCTTCCATTTAAGGATTATGGAGGCCACTGTGCTCTTAGGAACCTTAAGTGCAGCAGAAATTTTTTTGTAACCTTGGCCAGATCTGTGCCTTGCCACAATTCTGTCTCTGAGCTCTTCAGATAGTTCCTTTGACCTCATGATTCTCATTTGCTCTGACATGCACTGTGAGCTGTAAGGTCTTATATAGACAGGTGTGTGGCTTTCCTAATCAAGTCCAATCAGTATAATCAAACACAGCTGGACTCAAATGAAGGTGTAGAACCATCTCAAGGATGATCTGAAGAAATGTACAGCACCTGAGTTAAATATATGAGCAAAGGGTCTGAATACTTAGGACCATGTGATATTTCAGTTTTTCTTTTCTAATAAATCTGCAAAAATGTCAAAATCCTGTGTTTTTCTGTCAATATGGGATGCTGTGTGTACATTAATGAGGAAAAAAAATGAACTTAAATGATTTTAGCAAATGGCTGCAATATAACAAAGAGTGAAAAATTTAAGGGGGTCTGAATACTTTCCGTACCCACTGTATATATATATATATATATATATATATATATATATGTGTATGTATGTCTGTGTGTGTGTGTGTGTGTGTGTGACCAGTGCTGGCAAAATGAGTCGGACTGCGCAAATTTTCAAAAACTAGTTATTTTTATTTTCACATTCTCCATTAAAATGCCTTCAAAATGATATATGACTTGTTGGAATCGGACAAAAAAATGACTGAGCTATATATATATATATATATATATATATATATATATATATATATATATAATAGCGGTATAGGATTTCCTTTTAACAATTTATTTGTGAAATTCTTTGTGAAATATACCAGAAATTTTTAAGAAACGGCAAGTAACATACTGAATCTCAGGAAAAAAAAAAATAAAAATAACTAAATAAATAAATAAATAAATAAATAAATAAATAAAATTATGGAAGGTAAAATATATACTTAAAAGTTTGTAATGTGATTGGAGTGAGCTGGTTGGTTTGAATCATGGCTTAAAAATACGTACTTACTGATCCCTATTCAAGCTATCATTGCAGATGCAAATTTAATAAAAAATAAAAAATAAAATCAATGGATTAAGGTAAATTTAAAAAATTTGGTTTGAGATCATTAAGGATTATAATCTAAAGGATTCTGTGAATGTATTGAAATGGGCTTCATATAATTCATATAATTATTAGACTTTAATTCTCTAAAAAAAAAAATAATAATAATTTAGACTCCAAGGATTTCTACAGATATCTTCAGCTCCGACAACATTTCTGTCAGAAAATTAAAAAAGGGACTGATGGAGATTCAAATAAGAGTGCTCTAGTTAAAATATTCTCTTCAGTTTACAAGGCTGAACAAATGTTAAAGACTATTACACAACTTTATAGAGATTTGTTGGATTTACAAGGAGATTCATCTCTGTACATTAAGGAGAGATGGGAGAAAGAAAGTGGTATTACCACCTCAACTGAGGACTGGGAAAATATATGTAAACTGCAATGGGCAACTTCTTCTTGTTCATATTGGAGAGAATTTTGCTTGAGAAATATTTTTCGGTTTTTCCTTACTCCAAAACAGAAAAATAAATTTCTAGGCAACTCAGTTGGAGACATTGTGGCTCACAGGATGCTAACCATTATCACATATTTTGGGGTTGTCCAAATACCAGAAGTTTTTGGAAAGACATACATAACGTATTAGAAAAGATTATAAACATTTCAGCTGATTTCAGTTTTGAGGTACTTTACATGGGCAAGGTATCAATGGTTTCCTGGGAAAGTAAAAACAAATACATGTATAGAATAATTCTTGCTTCAAGTAAAAAAGCTATTACTGTCACGGTTCATGGGTCTGTGTGTTCATCTTGCGTCTCTGTCTGTGTATGTGTGCGTCGTTACCTAATTACCGCAGCTGGTGGTTAATCAGAGCGCACCAGCTGCAGCTCGTTGCGCTGCCTATATCTGGCTGGCGTTTTCAGTGTGTGCTGTCGGTTCGTTAACTATGTCATGTTTTTTTGTCAGCTTTCCGTGTTCCTGTTTCTCGTCCTACCTGCACTGGATCAGTCTGCACTCACTTTGGACTTACCTGCACGGAGTTGGACTCCTCACACAGCAAGAGGATTTTGTCTGTTATTTGCTGCTACTAATAAACTTATCATTGCACTCGCACTTGGATCCTCGACTCATCTTTACCGTGACAGAACGAACCGACCATTATGGATCCAGCGAGTTCGACGGAGCTAAGAGACTTTCTGGCTAGTAGCAATATCCGCATGGAGCGTCAGGAGGAACAAATGGTGGCCACGGGATGTGCGATCCAGGCCCTGGTCACTCAGGTATCTGAGCTAACTACTCAGTTTCAGCGGTTGAAGGTGGAGTCCACTTCAGCTCAGCCACTACCCATGTCCAACCCACCGGTTCCTGTGGATCAGACCATCCGTTCCACCGAACCTCGTCTACCACCTCCAGACTTTTATTCCGGGGAGCCCCAGTTATGTCGCTCCTTTTTGGCCAAATGTTCCCTGTACATTTCCCTCCAACCCTCATCGTTTC
Organism: Spinibarbus caldwelli; assembly: GCA_039654775.1. NCBI lineage: Eukaryota > Metazoa > Chordata > Actinopteri > Cypriniformes > Cyprinidae > Spinibarbus > Spinibarbus caldwelli. The sequence continues at coordinate 8,157,693 of CM077223.1, read as the reverse complement.
CCACTGAGGAGTCTAAGGTGGCTTTTGTTATCACCTTGCTCTCAGGACGGGCGGCTAGCTGGGGAACTACCGTGTGGGAGCAGAAACTTCCTTGCTGCTGTTCATTCCGATCATTCTCAGAGGAACTCAAGAAAGTGTTTGATCGCGCTGCGTCTGGCAGAGAAGCAGCGCGACTTCTCGCTGAGTTACGTCAAGGAGAACGCACCGTAACCGATTACTCTATTGAGTTTCGCACGTTGGCTGTGGAGTGTGGTTGGAATTCGGAAGCGCAATGGGACATGTTCTTATATGGCCTTTCTGATGCCATCAAGGACGAGATTTATTCGTCGGATTTACCAGCCGACGTGGATAAGCTCATAGACCTGGCCATTCGGGTGGATACTAGGTTGCGGCGGCGGGGCCAGCAGACATTCCGGGGACGGCCGATCTTTACACAGGCTCACTTTTCATCAGTTCCTGACGAGTCTGTGTTTTCTCCTCCAGATCCAGAGCCCATGCAGATGGGCAGGTCCCGTCTTTCACAGCAGGAGAAGCAGAGGCGCAGGGAGAGAGGACTCTGTTTGTATTGTGGAACTGCCGGTCACATCGCTCTGCATTGTCCAGTAAAAGCCAGTGCCCGTCAGTAGGTAAGAGGTTACTGACGGGTGGGATTACTCTTAATAAATCCTTTTTTTCAGCCACTCATCTTCCGGTAAAGTTGAGGGTGCAGTCATGTACTTATGATTGTGAGGCTTTAGTGGACTCGGGAGCAGAGGGTAACTTTTTAGACATTAGTCTCGCTCACAGTCTCAAGATACCCATGGTGGCGCTCTCTCAGCCCATCTCTGTGGTTGCACTTAATGGCCAGCCCTTACCCTCTGTTACACATGCTACTGCCTCTTTAAGACTCGTCATCTCTGGACAACACTCAGAGAATATAGAATTTCTCCTGACCGACACTCCCGCTGCTCCTGTGGTTCTGGGACACCCCTGGCTCGTGCTCCACAAGCCTCATATAAACTGGGGCAAAGATGCTGTTTTTGCTTGGAGCGAATATTGTCATGCTTCTTGTTTGTTGTCTGCGTGTTCTCCTGTGTCTTGTTCTGTGTTTCAGGATGATCACGCTGACCTGTCTAACGTGCCATGTGAGTACCTTGACCTGAAGGGAGTGTTCAGTAAGTCTCGGGCTGCCTCTCTACCTCCGCATCGTCCCTATGACTGTGCAATAGATTTATTACCAGGTACGTCTCCGCCTAAGGGCAAGTTATATTCGCTTTCCACTCCGGAAAGGGAGGCTATGGAGAAATATATTTCTGATTCTCTAGCAGCCAAGATCATTCGCCCCTCTTCTTCTCCAGCTGGTGCGGGTTTCTTTTTCGTGAAAAAAAAAGGATGGCTCTCTTCGTCCCTGTATTGACTATCGGGGGTTGAATGACATCACGGTGAAGAACACTTATCCTTTACCGTTGATGTCATCAGCTTTCGAGCGTCTGCAGGGAGCGTCATTTTTCACGAAATTGGATCTCCGCAATGCTTATCATTTGGTTCGCATAAGAGAGGGGGATGAATGGAAAACTGCTTTTAATACCCCCAGGGGGCACTTTGAATATCGTGTTCTTCCCTTTGGCCTTTCTAACGCTCCCGCGGTTTTTCAGGCACTCGTCAACGATGTGCTGAGAGATATGGTAGATCAGTTCATTTATGTCTACCTGGATGACATACTGATATTTTCTCATTCTCTCCAGGAACATGTTCAGCACGTCAGGCGAGTGCTTCAGAGGCTGTTAGAGAATGGGCTTTTTGTCAAGGCGGAGAAATGCGTTTTTCATGCACAGTCTGTTCCTTTTTTGGGATACATCGTCTCGGCCGAGGGGGTGCGCATGGATTCCGACAAGGTTCAGGCTGTGGTGAATTGGCCAACCCCAGATTCCCGCAAGGCCCTGCAGAGGTTTCTGGGCTTTGCCAATTTTTACCGGCATTTTATTCGCAATTTCAGCCAGCTAGCCGCCCCTTTGACTGCCTTAACCTCCACCAAGACTGCCTTCAGGTGGTCCAGTGCAGCAGAAGCTGCATTCTCCAAACTCAGAAGCTGCTTCGTTTCAGCTCCCATCCTTGTTGCTCCTGATCCGTCCCGGCAGTTTGTGGTGGAGGTTGACGCGTCAGAGGTGGGGGTTGGCGCGGTCCTATCCCAGCGTTCCCTCATGGACGGCAAGGTGCATCCTTGCGCGTATTTTTCTCACCGTTTGTCTCCCGCAGAGTGTAATTATGACATTGGTAACAGAGAGTTGCTGGCAGTCAAGCTTGCTTTGGAAGAGTGGCGTCATTGGTTGGAGGGTTCGGGGGTTCCTTTTGTTGTTTGGACTGACCACAAGAATCTTGAATACATCAAGTCCGCCAAAAGGTTAAATTCTAGGCAGGCCCGGTGGGCTCTTTTTTTCGGTCGTTTTGATTTTTCTATTTCTTACCGTCCTGGTTCTAAGAACATCAAACCGGACGCGTTATCCCGTATTTTTGATCATTCGGAGCGCCCGTCTTTTTCCGAGCCCATTGTGCCACAGAAGATTTTTATTTCTGCGGTCACGTGGGAAATCGAGTCGAAGGTCCGCACGGCCTCTGAAGGGGTAACGCCCCCGCCCGGATGCCCACCGGGTCGTTTGTTTGTGCCAGAGTGTTTAAGGTCCGAAGTTATCCGATGGGGTCATTGTTCCAAGGTAGCCTGTCATCCTGGGGTTAATCGTACCATGTTTCTTGTTAAACAACGATTCTGGTGGCCAGGTATGGCTCGCGACGTTCGCCTTTTTGTTTTGGCTTGCTCGGTCTGTGCTGTTTCTAAGTCTTCCAATCGACCTCCTGCGGGACTTCTTCAGCCGTTGTTAGTTCCTTCGAGACCCTGGTCCCACATTTCGCTAGATTTTGTTTCGGGGCTCCCACCATCACAGGGAAACACGGTGGTTTTGACCGTGGTGGACCGGTTCTCGAAGGCAACTCATTTCATTCCTCTGCCTAAATTACCGTCTGCTAGAGAAACAGCGGTTGCTGTCATTGACCACGTTTTTCGCATACATGGCCTCCCGATGGATGTGGTCTCTGACAGGGGTCCTCAGTTTGTTTCCAAATTTTGGAGAGAGTTTTGTAAATTGTTGGGGGCGACTGTTAGTCTTTCTTCTGGGTTTCATCCCCAGAGTAACGGTCAGACGGAGAGGGCCAACCAAGATTTAGAACGAATGTTGCGATGTTTGGTTTCTCAGAATCCCTCCTCTTGGAACCAGCAACTCTCATGGGTTGAGTACGCACATAACTCGTTACCAGTCTCAGCTACGGGCCTATCTCCTTTTGAGTGTAGTTTAGGGTACCAGCCACCACTTTTTCCCAGTATGGAGTCCGAAGTCGCGGTTCCCTCTGCCCACGCCTTTGTCCAGAGGTGCCGTCGCACCTGGAGCAGGGCCAGACAGACCCTCCTCCAGGTGGGGGTGCGCACCAAGGTTCAGGCCGATCGCCACCGGTCGAAGCCTCCCGTCTACGTCGTGGGTCAAAAAGTGTGGCTTTCATCTAAGAATATTCCTCTCCGGTCCGTCAGTAATAAGCTTGCGCCCAAATTTATTGGCCCGTTTACTGTTACCAAGATTATTAGTCCGGTGGCAGTCCGCCTCAAACTTCCTCCGGCGTACAGGAGAATTCATCCGGTGTTTCATGTATCCAAATTAAAGCCCGTTTTTCATTCTACCATTAATCCGCCTGTCCCGGTTCCTCCTCCGCCGCGTCTCGTAGATGGGGAACCAGCTTATTCGGTAAGACGTATTCTGGACTCGAGGCGGAGGGGACGAGGATTTCAGTACTTGGTGGACTGGGAGGGTTACGGTCCTGAGGAGAGAAGTTGGGTGCCTGCTAGGGACATACTGGATCACTCTCTCATCGATGAATTCAATCGCCAGGTAAGTTCTCCTGGGAGCGCCAGGAGGCGCTCCTAGGGGAGGGGGTACTGTCACGGTTCATGGGTCTGTGTGTTCATCTTGCGTCTCTGTCTGTGTATGTGTGCGTCGTTACCTAATTACCGCAGCTGGTGGTTAATCAGAGCGCACCAGCTGCAGCTCGTTGCGCTGCCTATATCTGGCTGGCGTTTTCAGTGTGTGCTGTCGGTTCGTTAACTATGTCATGTTTTTTGTCAGCTTTCCGTGTTCCTGTTTCTCGTCCTACCTGCACTGGATCAGTCTGCACTCACTTTGGACTTACCTGCACGGAGTTGGACTCCTCACACAGCAAGAGGATTTTGTCTGTTATTTGCTGCTACTAATAAACTTATCATTGCACTCGCACTTGGATCCTCGACTCATCTTTACCGTGACAATTACTAGATGCTGGTATAAACCTAATCCACCACAAATACAGGACTGTATTGACAGTATGTTTATGGAGAAAATTACATTTTGTATGAATAACCAGAAAGATATGTTTGTTGACTTTTGGTCCAAATGGATTGAGTATATAACTCCTATTGAACCAATTTTTTTTTTTTTTTTTGTTATAGAATCTATGTTTTGTGTTTATGTACAAATATTGTCTACATCCCCTTTCTTTTGTAAATAGTTTTTGTATAATTGGAAGATAATTTAAAGAGGTATATTGATGTGTTTTCGAACTTTTTGAGCAGTTTTTTTCCCCCCTGAATTGGGAATATAAGTGATGGGGAATGGGGAAAAATGGGGAAAATGAATGGAAAAAATACTTTCAGAACCAACGCAATTAAAAACTGGACAGTCATTGTTCCGCTGTAAGCCAGAGCACCGGGAGTAAAGGGTCGTAAAGATGCAGTAATGCTCAGTATTCCCTGTTGGGTCTTTGACTGTGCTCATGGCTAATCCAGCTAGAGCTAACCAAACAAACTGAGGCTGGCCAGGATCCACTTAAGACCCGACCTGCCGTGTCTGAGAAGTACCTGCCGCAACATGGGAGGTTAACTACTCCATGCATATTTTATGTCCACGGCCCGTGTTTGTTCTATTGGGAGTCTGAGGCTGTGTGTTGCGCTCCTCAGATGTGATCGCTCTTTGCTGATGGTTTGCTTTGTGTCCGTCTTGCCCATGCTGTGACAGTTTACTGATTGGGTGCTTATAAATGCAATCTGTTGCCTTTCAAGGGCCATCCCGTCATTTGCGTTTAAATGGGATTTGGGGTTTCCCTATCAGCCAGTCACGTTTGACGTTACGTCAGAGTGACTGACGCAAATGGGATCTCGCCAGAGAGCCCAATCACCTTCGATTGTTAACAAAACAAGCCAATGACAGTTGGCGTGCGTGCTTTGCATCGCGCACCCTGCCCCGCAGTGCGGGTATAAAAGGAGAGCGCTTGCAGACGCATATCAACTATTCGCTTCTGAGCCGAGCCTTCCTGCTTGTGCAATCACCGAAGAGAGTGTCTACAGACAGCGAGTGTTGGCGTTACGGCGTGTCAGCGGGGGTTGCCGATCCAGTGCTGCTGCTTCTTCCGAGTTGGACGGCGTGCTGCAGCTCATCAAATTGCGGTCGCACAACGACCCCTCCTGGGTGCTTCAACACTTTATTTCTAAAAGAGCAAATCTAAAAGAGCTCCACGAGCGACGTGGCATCTTTTTAAAGATGGCCTTCCGCTTGTGTGTTTCTGGACGTGGTCGCTTCCTGGCTCCGTCTGACGGACACGAGAGCTGACCGCTATGCTTTCCCGGGCCGCCAAAACGTTGGGCTGCACTGGAGACCTCCTCCTTCTCCCGAATGCTGGAGGTTGGATAATTGGTTCCTGGGGGTGCAGGCCAATCGCCGGCAGCCACCTCCAGTTCCATTCTTCCCGGAGGTGCATGAGGAGGTGACTATGTCTTGGGTCAGACGATGTCCACTTTAGTGGTCCAGGAGCGCCACCTATAGCTGACCCTGGCAGATATGAGAGAGGCCGACAAGCATCGCTTCTTGGACTCCCCTATCTCCCAGGCCGGTCTATTCGGCGAAGCGGTGGAGAGCTGTGCCCAACAGTTCTCCGCCACACAGAAGCAGACGGAGGCATTCCGAGATATCCTGCCGCGGCGGTCTGCTGCTGTCTCCACCCCACCGCTGGCCGCAGTCCTTCTGCCTGCTCGTCGCCGAGGGCTCCCTCCTGCTGCCTCCACCTCCGCTCAAGCTCGGCCTCAGCAGCAGCCTTCACACCGGCCGCAGTGTGGAGCTGGCAGCAGGAAAGCAGCGCACCCCGTCTCCGCCCCTGCCAGGTCCGTGAAGCGCCATGGGCAAGCGGCGTCCCTGAGACAGGCGACCCCGAGTCTTTGGATCCTGCTCTTCAGGAGATGGTGACCGCACCACTCCTTCCCCCGGAGGAGGGCGGGGTGGAGAATCTTTTGTTTCCTTTTTGTTCTGTTCTGCCAAAATCTCGAAAAAAGCCATGCCCAGCCTGCCCAGCCGTGGAGCCAGGTAAGTGTCGCACCGCGCACTCAGACCCCACTCTGGGATGCACTGCCTTCCGGGTCGGGTCCCTGTGTTCCACTTCGCTGCCCCACTGTGGGTATGTCGGTGGTTCCCCTAGTCCCACTTGTTCGGTCTCTGGGGGCCTGGCTAGCACTCCCCAGACTCGGCTATGTGATTCAGTTCGCCCGGCACACTCCCAAGTTCAGGGCCATTCAGTTCACTTCTGTGCTGAACAAAGATGCTCCTGTCTTGCATGCAGAGATCGCGGTCCTGCTGGCGAAGGATGCGATAGAGCCGGTCCCTCCAGCCGAGATGAAGTCGGGGTTTTACAGGCCTCACTTCATCGTACCCAAGAAAGGCGGTGGGTTACGACCAATCTTGGGCCTGCGTGTTCTGAACCGAGCCCTTCACAAGCTCCCGTTCAAGATGTTGACGCAGAAACGCATCTTTCAATGCATCCGTCCTTTTGATTGGTTCGCAGCGATCGACCTGAAGGATGCTTACTTTCATGTCTCGATCCTCCCTTGACACATACTGTTTCTCCGCTTTGCGTTCAAAGGGCGAGCATATCAGTACTTGGTTTTCCCATTCGGGTTGTCCCTGTCGCCTCATGTCTTCACCAAGGTCGTGGAGGCAGCCCTTGTTCCATTAAGGGAAAGAGGGTGATTCCACTGAAGTTTTCAGAGGCTCCTGGGGCATATGGCATCCGCAGCCGCTGTTACGCCGCTCGAGTTGCTTCATATGAGACCGCTTCAGCGTTGACTTCACGACCGGGTCCCGAGATGGGCATGGCAATGCAGCACTTACCGGGTCCCAGTCACCCCGTCTTGCCGCCAGACCTTCAGCCCATGGTCGGACCTTGCCTTTCTTCGGGCAGGAGTTCCCCTAGTGGAAGTGTCCAGGCATGTTGTTCTATCAACAGATGCCTCTGCCATGGCCTGGGGTGCCATGTGCAACGGGCATGCAGCGTTGGGGCTCTGGACAGGGTTCATGTCCCAGGCGAGCTCAATCATGCAGCCGACGAGCTCTCACGTCCGGGAGAATGGCGACTCCACCCCGAGACCGTCCAGGTGATTTGGAGATGCTTCGGGGATGCTCAGGTAGACCTGTTTGCCTCCCCAGTCACATCCCACTGCCAGCTGTTTTACTCCCTGAGCGAGGGGACCCTCGGCACGAATGCGCTGGCACACAGCTGGCCTCAAGGTCTACGCAAATATGCGTTTCCCCCAGTGAGCCTTCTCGCACAAACACTGTGCAAGATCAGGGAGGACGAGGAGCAGGTCCTCATATTGGCGCCACACTCGCCCAATCAGACTTGGTTCTCAGAACTGATGCTCCACGCGACAGCCCCTCCTTGGCAAATTCCTCTGAGGAGGGATCTCCTTTCTTAGAAAGGGGGCATCCTCTGGCACCCGCGTCCAGATCTGTGGAATCTCCACGTATGGTCCCTGGACAGGACGCGGAGGTTCTAGGTGGGCTATCTCCAGCGGTAGTGAACACCATCACTTCTGCTAGAGCCCCGTCTACAAGACACGCTTACAGGCTGAAGTGGAACCTGTTCGTCGATTGGTGTTCTTCCTGACGGGAAGAATCCTGTATATGCCAGATCATGGTCGTGCTCTCTTTTCTGCAAGAAGTGCTGGAATGAAGGCTGTCTCCCTCCACTCTCAAAGTGTATGTTGCCGCTATTGCCGCACATCACGATGCAGTAGACGGCAAGTCTGTGGGGAAGCACGACTTGGTCATCAGGTTCCTCAGAGGGGCGAGGAGGTTAAATCCTCCGCGCCCTCATCTGGTACCCTCTTGGGATCTCCCCTCGGTCCTGACGGCCTTGAAGGAGGAGCCCTTCGAGCCTCTGCAGTCAGTAGAGCTTAAGTCTGTCGTTAAAGACAGTGCTCCTCATTGCATTGGCTTCGGTCAAGAGGGTAGAGGACCTGCAGGCATTTTCGGTCGATGATTCGTGCCTAGAATTCTGACCAGGTGACTCTCACGTTGTCCTGAGACCCCGGCCTGGATATGTGCCCAGAGATCCCACCACCCCTTTCAGGGATCAGGTGGTGAACTTGCCACCGCTGCTCCGGGAGGAGGCAGAACCAGCCATTGCTCTGCTCTGCTGTTTACGTGGACCGCACGCAGAGCTTCAGGACCTCAGACCAGCTCTTTGTCTACTTCGGAGGACAGCAGATGGGAAAGGCTGTCTCCAAACAGAGACTTGCCCACTGGATAGTGGAGGCTATAGTCTTGGCATACCAGGTCCAGCATTTACCGTGCCCCCTCGGTGTGAGAGCACACTCTACGAGTGGCGAGATCCCATTTGCGTCAATTACTCTGATGTAACGTCTCCGTTCTCTGCTTCAGGGGAGAGACGATTTAGTAGGCCATTGTTTTAAATGTCAACTTGTGAAATCATTCACGACAGCCAAGATAGGACAGTTTGTTCAGACAACTCAATTCTTATTGACCACACTAAACATGGATCAATGGAAATGGAACTTTAGTTTTGGGAATGTGAACTGAACAAAAACAACAATGATGTTGAATATGACAAAATATTTGCAGCTCCTGATGATGCAACAGAGTGCATTAGTGCCCACTTTTTCAGCGGCGTTGGTTGATTTTTCCCATAGGGATTTTTTTTTTAAGTCTTTAAATATTTTGAGAGCATTTCTGCCAAGTGGGAGTGGGCTAAAGATCTCTTTTGGCATGGTTTGTTTGCTGCAACTCTCTGATCGGTGGAATTTTCTGTACAGTATCATGGATAATGTAGTTTTCACCATGACTTCTGCTATTAAACATGATGTTCATTAACATGAAAGGACAGGTTCAATATAAGCATTACACAAACGATTAACAACCTTAGGTCTATCTTTAAGGTTTTACCAGTTATTGTTAAAAATCAGTTTCCCTATGTAGAAAATGAATGAGTTTTTACTTCCGGAACCTGACTGTTGTGCTATGTAGCCATGTAAACAGAATCACGTGACTCACTGGCAATCTTGTCTCATGTCAGTGACTAAGCTGAAGAAATGGCACACTCTTTACTGATTTACTCTTTAGCTTTCTGTTTTAGAGACCCACAAAGCCTGAACTGGGTCATCCAGCACCCCATGACTGTCTGGACTCCTCTGTGCTATTGATTGCACATCACGATTGCACCGACTCAGACAACATCACTGCTACTCCCTGCGTGAGTCAACCTAATGTAGCCACCTTATGCATAAAAGCACACAACTTTTGATCAGATTTTTGCTCCGATTTACAGTCTGGATGAGCTTCAGACTATGGTTCCATTCCAATGTGTTTGATATCTTGAGCTGATTTTACAATATATTTTGTTTTAATGTGTCACGTGTCTCCTAGTAACAAAGCATATATTTCTGTGTGAGTTTAGCTGCTTTTCCACAGTCAGGCTGAACGGTTCTACAAATATTAAAGAATGGTTACCATTACATTTCCATTTGAGCTTGGTTTGATTCGAATTACTTGGTTGAACCACACTGGTAGAATGCATGCAGTGATGTTGCCATGCAGGATTGATCACTTGTTAGTTGTCTTGCTACTAGTTTCTCTGTAGCTGGCCAAGCACACCTTATGAGCGAAGTAAACAGAAATATTGGTAACAATCAGAGCTGGGTAGTAATTGATTACATGTAATCTGGATTATGTAATCAGATTCCAAAAAAATTAAGTACTTGTAATTAGATTAAATTACATTTTAAAATACTCGTAATCAGACTACAGTTACTTTTTATTGATTACATAATTACATATTCACAAAACAGCAATAAACTATTCATGATTTGTTGATTCTCCCTAATTCCTATTTTTTCTTTTTTTTTTTTTTTTTAAATGTCCCTTTCTAAAATAGCCTACCACTACTATACATTCTGAATATACATTCACAAAGACCATTCACTTGTCAGGTAGCTATAATTACACAGAAAATTGAGATGCCACACAGCATTGACCACTGGATTTACAGAAATCATTTCAATTATTTTGAAAAAGTGTTTTCTCAACATTTTAACACTGCATCAACTACTGATGAAAACATTAATTTTAATTTTAATTATCACTCAGTAGGTTATTTAACCATGCATTACTGTCTTTGGAAGACTTTTGTCTTTCAAACACATTCAAATACACAAATTTACGTTATTTCTTATTTACATTTAATGCAGGGATTCACAAACTTTGTATTTATTTATTTATTTTTTTGTCAGCAAAACCTATTCCACCCAATATATTTACTTGAAATACCCCTGAGATTTAAAGGTTAATAATTAAGTAACACATTTGCATGTTCACGGTTCTCTGACGTTTTTATGATTTAATTAATTATTAGCTTTTCATTAAACTCACAAGCCCCCTGCAGTTCCTTCACAAACGTGGTAAACCTTGACATAATGTAATGTTTAATGTACTTCATGTTGTTAATAACAATGAATGGAATATATTTTCTTACTCTTTGTATTTTTATATCAGTATGGTACAAGATTATCCCATTTAAATCAATGTACAAACGAGTTAGGTCAAAAGTAATTTTAAAGTAATCAAAAAGTAATCTGATTATATTACCTCGTGTAAAACGTGTAATGTAATGGATTACATTATTAACTACAATTTTTTTTTTCTTTTTTTCTTTTTTGTCATGTAATTTGGAATCAGTAACGTATTTAAATTTTCAAGTAATCTACCCAGCTCTGGTAACAATTAATTTTGATGATCCCCTTTAGACATTCTACTAACCAGTAACTTACAGTTGGCAAAACTTTTGGGTTTTATTAAAAAAAAAAAAAAAACAAGCCCAGCCCAGCCCAGGTGACAAAAACTAACACAAAAGAAACATAATGCATTACTTTCCATAAAAAAGTAACTAAGAAACACAATTAGTTACTTTTTCATGGAGTACCACAATTTTGTAATGCATTACTTTTAAAAGTAACTTTCCCCAACACTGCTACTAACTATAAGTAACTTATATCAACTACATAAACACTTTTTTTTTTTTTGAGGGGAAGTCGTGGCCTAATGGTTAGAGAGTTGGACTCGTAACCTAAAAGTTGCGGGTTCAAGTCTCGGGCCGGCAGGAATTGTAGGTGGGGGGAGTTGAGTGTACAGCGCTCTCCACCCTCAATACCACGACTGAGGTGCCCTTGAGCAAGGCACCGAACCCCCAACTGCTCCCCGGGCGCCGCAGCATAAATGGCTGCCCACTGCTCCAGGTGTGTGTTCACGGTGTGTGTGTGTTCACTGCTGTGTGTGTGCACTTTGGATGGGTTAATTGCAGAGCACAAATTCCGAGTATGGGTCACCATACTTGGCCACATGTCACTTCACTTCACTTCACTTCACTTCACTTCACATGTCAACTAGCAGTCATTATTATTAGAGTATTAGTAGACTGTCTGCTTACTGCCTGGTAACAGTTTATTTTGATGTTTTCCCAGCAGACATTCTACTGTCTATAAGTAACTTTGTATGTACATTAATATTATCTATTAACTTTAACCATCTACTAATACTCTAATGAGAATTAGTTGACATGTAGTTGCAAATTAGTTAGTTGCCATGTAGCAACAACGATACTTAGAGTTAGTAGAATGTCTAAAGTGCACTATTAAATATTGTGCAACCAAAATATCTATTAAACAAAATATCTGATCATCTTCATAACACACTATTTACATCTCATACCATCTATAAACACTTGCATTACCAATGCAATGGCTAGCACATCTGCATTACAAGCTCTAACGTTTTGAAATTCCAGGATTTGAAATTGGGGCAAACGTGATGTCATGATTTCCCCTCAGTGTAACTTTGACATGCGTCATCATCGAATGTAATTAAGACAGAGTGTTCTGAACAACTCATGTCTGTCCATCAATCACAAGAGCCATATTGTTGCTGGATATAGATGTCGAATAAGACCGTCAAACTCAGTAGATGTAAAGAAACTTTGCACAGCCTTCCTAAAGATCCCAGCAGTTTTTAATGGCATGCCTAAAAGAATGAAAGATAATGTTTTGTTTGTTCTTCATGTTTCACAACAGACTGTTTTATGAATTATTCTCAACATGCTGCCGTTTTTTTTTTTGTTTTTTTTTAACATCTTTTATTTTTCAATAAGGGCATTTTGTCCTCGGATGCAATGCAGGTACGTGCATGTATTTTTAATCTCACAGTGTGTTTGTAACAAAAGTAAAATCAGCATTTAATGCTATCAAGACAACACTCATTATTTGAGTGTTGCTAATAAAATCAGTACATAATTGGATCAGAAATATTTGCTTGAGTTGAATATTGTTTTGTGAGTTTAATATATTTTATTATAGTTTATTATAGTCATCTTTTGTAATACAATGAATAACAATAATACTATTAAAACTATATACCAAAAATTAAGCAATGACGCAAACAAAAGCAATTATCTCAATTTCTTCAATGATAAACAACTCAGTGATTCTTGTGTTTTTCCTGTAGCCAACTTACACTCAGAAAAAAAAAAAAAAAAGATTCTTGGCACATTTATTTTATTAAGTATTTGCATCTATTTGATTTTATTTAAATGATTGTTTTTTTTTTTTTAAATGTATGTACTCTGATTACTTAGAATCTATGTAAATATGTTAACTGTCAAAACTATTAGATTTAATCAGTTAAAAATTATGAATAGGGTTTAAATAAAGCTGGCTCTGAAGCAAGTTAGGTCAAATTAGTTAAATTGCATGAGATTGGTTTACATACATTTGGAATCGTTTACCATCCTCCAGTCGGTAGGTGACTTTACTGCACACTGACGGCTCTAAAGAGGCTTTGGTAATGCACGTGCAAATTCAAAAAAAGCAGCACCAGAAGAAGTGTTCTCCTGAATCTCCTCACCAGTTTGCATTGAAGCAGCCTGGATCATAATCTATTTGAAAGGTAAGCTATATCTTATCTGTACTCGGTGTACATTATTTGACAGATTTCATTGTATATACATGTATTATTAGTGCGGTTGATATCGTATTAACACTAATATCAATGCACGGATTATCTTTATTTCACTAGCTAGCTAATGGTACTGGGCTGAGTTTAAATCTGTTCTTCGATTTTAATCGTTTCTCATTGTATCGACAGATGCTGTTTTTCACTCGATGCCTGAACAAAAATTAATGAAACACAATACATCACAGTAAGTTTTGTTACTTGTGATGTGAAACAAAGTGTCAGATTTCAGATTCTGTCAATTGTATCACTAAAGTAAACAGTAAATACAGTTTTAGTGTTAAATGTAACGTGAAAGATGATTTTAGCGCCTCAGTACAAGCAGCAGTGCAGAACTCACAATGTCACAGAAAAGCCATTGAATGAGCATAAACTCTAAACTTGTTACTTAACTAGAAAAAAAAAATAAAAAAAAAATAAATATAAAGGATAATTTTGCTAAATATATGCACTAGATAACATTCATTATATTTTTTACTTAACCTGTTCTTCAATATGTTATGCAATTTTGAATAAATTAGTCTTAAAAAAAAAACAAGCAATGACATCCACTGTTTAAATGTTTGTATTTCAGCAAACTGGAGAAGAAAAATAATATCATTATAAATATTATTTAAATAATAATATAAAAACAGCCTTACATGCAATTTAAAAGTTTCTTTACATATCACTGTAATATACTAATGTACCAGTTGACAGGGTTTATTGTATAGTTGCAGTATTAGCTGAGCGAGATTTTTAACTCCGCTTTAGCTTTATGTCTGAGTAAATCAATGACTAATGTCGTGTTTTTGGGATCTCGTTGTTCTGCATGTTTGAGAATGAAGACTAAAATCAACTGCAATTACATCCCGAGGAGCCCAAGTATCTACCTCAATGAAGACATGGAGACACTCATTAAAGAATATGTGGTAAGTGTATGTCAACCTGCTCTTTTTACATTATAAATGTCTTATGGATATATTTACATTGATAGTTATGTTAATTTTCTTATTGGCATCAGCCTCGCTTTGCCCATGTGTGTGTAGTATGCAGCAAATTAGCTCATTTTTGATTTGATAAAACTCACTATCTCTTAGTAGAGGTAACTAGAAGTTACTATGAAAACTTGAGTAACTGTTTTACAAGTTCAGTCAACTTAAAGACATTGAATTCAAAACAGTTTTCTTAATAAGCTTGTTCTCTACAGTTAATTTGAGAAATAATAGCACATTTGCAGCTGCAACAAATTATGACAATTCGGAGTAAAGTTTAAGTACAAATAAATACAAAGAAAAATTGATTAATAAATTTAAAAAATGACATTTTGAAGTAAAATACTGAAATGGTGTTTTCTTGTAAAATGTACTCAATGTTTAATGTTTTTTTTTTTTTTCTTCTTTTTTTTTTTAATGCAGTGCAAGTGATATCAAGCCACTTGACCATCCTGGAACAACACGAGTGCTCATGTTTTTAAGCTTGGCTGTGTCCAGTTCCATCAGAATTCTCTTCTCCTTAAGATAGTATAGTTCAGAATAACTGGCTATACATTTAATTCTTATTTTATACTGTCAGGCCAAAAAAGGTCGCTGTCTGGATTTAAATGAGTATTTTATATATTTTATATATCTATATTTAAGGATTGACTCATTGCTTGAAGTGATTAATATGTTTCTGGCATGTTGTGTGTTTGGCAACAATTCTTTTAGCCCTAACTGATGCAGTGTGTAGCCTTGTATTTCTCAAACAGCCAGGTTGGAAGTCGTACCCATGTGTATATTACAGGATAACAATGTCAAGATTCATCAGGCTGAGACTGTGAAAGATTGTCCACCTCTGAGTCCTGACTTAATCCCTATTGAAAGTCTTTAGGATGTGCTGGAGTCGACTTTACATAGCCTGTCCAAAAAGGAGTTGCACACTCTAATATTTCATTGGACCACCTATAGCTTTCATAAGACTGTGCTTTGTTGTGGCATTGTTTAAACAACAGTATGCAACATCACAACATTTATTTCCATCAAGAGTTGCATTTATTTTTGGCCTGGTTCTATTGACAATGGGAGAGTCTAGCCACTCTGTAAAGTCGACTCCAGCACATCCTCAAGACGTTCAGTAGAGTTAAGCTCAGGACTGATGATCAATTCAAACATGAAAATGATTCCTCGTGCTCACTGAACCACTATTTCCCAAATTGAGCCTGATGAATTTTATTATTGTCATGCTGGAATGTGTACATGGGTATGTCCTCCGACATGGTTGTAAAGCTACACACTGCATCAGTCTGGGTTAAAAGAATTATTGACAAAATACAACAAGCTGGAAACATAAAAATCGCAGCAATAATCATCCAATTCTAGACTCTTCAGTATTTGCTTATTTAAATCCAAATGGTGACTTTTTTATTTATTTATTTATTTTTTGACCAGGCAGTGTACATTTGAACGAGTCTGCATATCCAAAATGTCAGAGTTTGTAAACAATGTGTCCTTAAAATTTCTGAATATGACACTGTGACTGGCATTGGAAGAGTACTCATTCTCTTTGTTTATCCTCCAGGACTGTGAAAGTGCAGAGGCTGAGTCTGGAATTGCACAGACAACAGTGGGCATGTGCATCTTTCGTTCAGAGCGTGCTGGTGTTGGTCCAGGAGACCAACCTACGGAAGCTGGTGTGGAAGTTCTGCAGTGTCACTCTTGGGTGTTTGATGCTTTTTGGACTGATTTATGTGCTTAACTGAAGCTGCGCAACGGAGTTCAAGTGCACGTTTGAAGAAAACCCTGGATACAACCAAGATGTCACCAAAGAACTCTTTAAGTAATGACAATTGAGATGTCATTTTTGAGACGTCAAATTTTTGTACTTGAGTCCATTTAAGTGTTAAAAGTTTAAAATGTAGATGTAGAATGATCCATGCATACTCATGTATTCCTAACATGTAATTGAATATGCATGGTAACTGTGGTGAGCCTTATGGCATTTTTTCTGACCATTATCCTATTGTTCTAAATAATTGCATGTCACAGAATTTTTTATTTTTTATTTATTTATTTATTTATTTTTTTAAATGTTAGTGCAACGTAAGTAGTATTGTTATCATTGATTTACCTCATGTATCTGTCTACCTGAAATTTGCACTGTTCTTGAGGAAACTGGTCTTATTTCTGCACTCTGTTAAAAATGGTTAAAATTGCTTTTTTTTTTTTTTTTTTTGCATTTATTTCTGCAGTATGGTTGATTGTGGCAAAAATGTTTGAAAATAGTGTTTAACCTTAATGTCCATGTAAATATGAAGGCACTTTTTGTTGTTGCACAAGTGTATGAACACTGTGTAGTAGTATGTCTTGCTAGCTCATATATAGCCAAATGCTTTGAAGCATTAATAAATTGATATAATGTAACAGGGTGGTCTTGCTGTTCTTTTTTGTGTGTGCTGTAGTTAGATTTTGTTGTAGCACAGTGTGATTGGGTGGGGTAGGATTAAATATATGAGTTGGGTTTATTGATAAAAATTATGTAAATGTAATGCATTTTAAGTACATTAGGTTTATTACCTAATAATACATATACATGTTTCTTATGCATTTAAAACAAATTAGATTTATTGGTACTATTACATAAGTCTTATTACTTGTTTCATTTGCATAAGGGTGGCAAATTTACTTCACATAAAGTTTATTAGTTTAAGTTAAATATGTAATCAAAATGGATGGAAATTTTATATGCAATTTAAATACATTAATCTTAAGAATTGGGCCTAAATATTTTTTTGAGTGTATGCATAAAAAATAAATAAATTGAGTGGTAAAATACACGGAAGTCTGCAAAAAAGACTGACTGAGATTAACAGCAAAAGCAGCAAACCCCTGACTCCTTTATCTTCATAATTGCTGCTATGGGGAAATGAGGGAAGATGTATGCATGGATTTGAAAGAGAGATCTCTCAAGAAGATGAACAACTTAATATCAGAAGTACAAGCATGCCTGCTTTTTTATATAAGGCAAGATACATATTTTATCTGCTCTGCTTAGCCTGAAACACTAAGCCACAGGAGTTCAAGACCACATGAAATAAAGGCTAGAGAAAACTACAGGAAGTCAAGCAGCAGGAACCCGAACACCACCACAAAACTCCATAACACAGAAATTCACGGAACACAGGAACACAGCTTTCAAAGAAAACTCTTCTGCTCACCAAGGCTGCATTTATTTGATAAAAAAAATAAATAAATAAAATACAGTAAAAATATTAATATTGTGAAATATTATTACAATTTAATAGAACAGCTTTCCTTTGAATATATGTTAAGATATAATTTGATGAAAATCTAAATTTTCAGCATCATTACTCCAGTCGTCAGTGTCACATGATCCTTCAAAAATCATTCTAATTTTTATTTTATTTTATTTTAGCTTAGTTTAGGGCTGTTTGATGAATAGAAAACATCAACATTTATTTGAAATTTATTTGTAACATTATACACGTCTTTACTGTCACTTTTTTTATTTTTTTATTTAATGTGTCCTTTCTGAAGTAATTTCTTATAAATTATTAATACTATGCTGATATAAATAAATAAATAAATAAATAAATAAATAAATAAATGAAAATAAACATATATAAAATAAAATAAATCTATCATTTATTTGTTGATCATATATACATTTTTTATATATAATGATCATATTTAATATTTAAAATGATAAATGATTTACAAATTCATATATATATATATTTTTTGTGTAAACTGTGATACTTTATTTTTTTCTCCTTGGGATTCTTTGACGAACCGAAAGTTTTAGCATTTATTTTAAAATGTAAATATTTTGTTAACATTTCTTTTACTGTAATTGAATGCATCCTTGCAGAATAAAAGTATTAAAAATAAAACAAGTCTTACTGTCACCAAACTTTTGATTTGCTTTTAAATCAATTTATTTGCAGTGTGACTCATTTGTTGTACGCTTTCTGTCAAATCAACCATTATTTCAGTCAATAGTGGTTTTATACACCATGATTTTGTTTGTTTTGGCCCCCTGCCACGCTGCCGAAGATGACATTTTTAAAAGCAATTATTTGAAGATTGTCCAGGAAGCGTGGAGTAATGTGAAAATTTGCACCTGTCACCTTTGCTACAAAATAATTTCTGTCATAAGCACCTGTCAGTTACTGCTGCTATCACAGATAAACTCAACGGTGATCCGCATGACCGTAACCAAAGCTCCGTTTGAAGGCGAATCCATTCGCTCCTCTGAAGCCCTGCGCCCTTTGTTTCTCCTTCACTCTCATCTTATCTCCTTGCCTCCCTTATCAGCCGTGACAGTGGGTTAACAGTGTCTTTAAGAATTGGACACAGCCAATAGCAGTGTGTGCAGGTCTAGAGCTTGATCTCAGTGGAGCGTTGCCAGCAAACCCTTCAGATAATCCACCAAACCCACATGGACGTGGACAGGCCTGAGCTGTTTGTTGGAGCTTAAGCGTTGTGTACACTACTGTGTCTATTACATCGCGATGGGTCCCGCGTGACACAGGAGAACGAGATAGAAGAATGCCAATTACCCGCTCGACTACTCGCTGAGCACTAAGACATAAGAAGCGACGGATGGCCATAATTCAGAAAGAAACACCATCAGGGTCAAAGTCAGTTACAATCTGGAGAATCACTCGTCCAGCTGCCTTTGAGTCCGGCAGCCACTCATAAGAGCACGAGAGCTATAATAAAGAGACGATCGGATTGACAGTGAGGGACGCGCATGCTATAAACGCCTGAGAGCTCGGTGTCGAACGGTGACAGACGCGAAGGTTAGAGGCAGATCTCTGAATGTCTCTGCTCCCGTAATCTGACAGAGAAACGGCTGGTGTGACAGTCACTCCAGACAAACTGCTGTGGTCAGGAGTGTTATTATGAAGGGTCATGTTTGCTGGAGAAACATCAGGGTGGAATGAAGCTTAGGCAGCACAACCCAGTCTGAAATCAAATTAGATATTTTATCAGTGCCCATGATGATGGATATGTCTTCATGTAAATGTCTTCGTGTAAAAGTTCTTGGCCCAGTTTTACTAAACAGGGCAAATTAGCACAAGAGTGAAATTCCAAAACAGCACCAATGGGTGTGGAAATTTCTCCGTATGATTTACTAAGAATACACAAATTAAAGAACACAGATGCAACATCTCATTTACATATCGACCAATGCAATATACCAAGCACAGCGCAAATTAGCGTAGTTGCAAACAAAGAATAAAGAAATAAAGAAGCAACAGTAGATTGAAAAGAACCGAAGGCCAAAAAATGAAGGGTTGCAAGAAGCTTTGATAGACCTGGTATTGCGTGACTCCTAGTTGAGGGTTCCAAGTCGTCTTTTATTTCCTGAAGTAAATAAAAATAACGTGGCTTGGCAATCGATATGTTTGGACAATATGTTCTTCTGGCATTCCAAATAAATTAATACGTGTCCTCCTAGCAACAATAACTGCAGCCATTTCAAGCACAAAATAGTTTGCGAAATGGTTTCTTTGGGCGTTATAATGGCGCAAACACCAGTAATTTGACGAGCGCAAACGTTAGTAAATCTCGTTGGATGAGTCATTTGAATACTCTCCTCCCACAAATTTTGCGTCTGAAAGGGAAACTCCTACAAATGCATATTCAATAAGTTCAGGCACAAAAATTCAGTGTTAATTCGTCACTGCGTGTCTTTAGTAAAACCTGACAGTACTATTTTAACGCCAAAAGATGGTTTGCGCTGGCGCAAGCTGTCAGTAAAACTGGCCCTTGTGTTACTCATTTGATTGTGCGTCGAGAAGCAGAAGTGCATGCATGTGAATGTGAAATGTGAATGCATCTTGGATTGTTTTATCCTATGTGCCTATTTTTATTATTATTATTATTATTATTGTTGTTGTTGTTGTTACTTATTTGTTTGTTAGGATTAGGGTTTTTAATATTTTATATATCAACATATATTTGTAATGATATATTGTTACTAAAATTGTCACTGAAAGCCTACATATTTCTGTCTGTTATGTTTTATACATTATATTTTATATATTCTCTATAAAATAGTTCTATTTAGGTTTTGGGGTAGGGTTAAAGCATCTAAAATTTATCTATAAAATGGTCAAAGTGGAAATATGCAAATATCTTTCTGACATAAAAGTTGAATATTTAATGTTTCTCTCGCTGTAAATTCATAGTAATGCTTTAGATGTCGTCAGTATATTTATATTGTACATTTCCACATCTATCCAAGTGTACAAACATGTACATTTTGTACCTGTGAATGTTACATACTGATTGTCACAGCCAGCAGCTGAATTGCCCTTGACAGCCACCAGAGGGCATTTCTCCCAGATCATCGCTTCTTGGCGTCCACTCCTGAACTCTATCTGCCTTGTCATGGCCAAGGAGACCGTTGTTGAACTGTCTGCCTGCCCTGTTACGGTCAAGGAGACCGTTGCTGAACTGTCTGCCTGTCTGCCATCAAGGCTGTTACTAACCTCTCTGTGCTCTTCTTTTCAGTCCTGCCTGAGCCCTTTGGGGGTTTGTCTACCTTGTCAGCTCTGCTGAGGTGGTTGTCAGCTCTACCTTTGCTGCCTGCCAAGCTCCTGGCTCCACCCTGGTCGCCTGCTGGGGTTGCTGTTCGGACGGAGCCTCGCTGGTTTGCTCTGCTGGCCCCGCCCTGGCCTCCTGCTCTGCCGTCCCTGCCCTGGCCTCCTGCTCTGCTTCTGTCTCCGGGCCCTCTTCCACTACATGGGCCTGGCCCACCATCCCTCCCCCGGTCCGCCTCCATTCCACCTCCCTACTGGACTTCTTTGACTTTTTATGGAGCGTCTGGAATCCGCTCCTTAAGTGGGGGGGTTATGTCACAGCCAGCAGCTGAATTGCCCTTGACAGCCACCAGAGGGCATTTTTCCCAGATCATTGCTTCTTCATTGCATTGAACTCCAACTCGCAACACCCTTTGCCTGGACTATCAATTCTCATTGTCTCCAGCTGTGTGTGATTTATCCATTTAGCTCACCTGCATATATACTTTGCTAACTAAGCTTTGGATTGTGGAAGAATTCCTCTGTGCTCTGTGATTTGCTGGTGTCTGTTTTCACCTTGTGTTATGCTTTTTGCTCTTTTGTCTCACGTGGATTACAACTTTGGATTACTTTATTAAATGCTGAACTTGGATCTTTCATAGAGTCTGTGAGTGTTTTGTGACACTGATACCTATGTATAAGCAATGAGACCAGACTGAATATACACACAAGTACATAGAATATGTGTGTCAAGTCTATGTACTGTGTAAAAGGGGCTGATGAATGTGGTGTGTGTGTGTGAGCAAAATTTCAAGATGATTATTATTATTATTATTATTATTATTTTTTCAATCATGATAAGGGGCCCCCACAAGCCCCTAAGAAAGAAAACTCTAGAATTATTAAAAAAAAAAAGTTGATATAAATAACATTTAAAATGTCAATGAAAAATGAAATGGTGAGTCATTTAATTAACATGGTAAGTCTGTGAGCCAATGTGACTAAGGTATGAACAGGAAAATGTGCATAGGGCTCAAAAAAAAAAAAAAAAAATCAAGTTTATTGTGTATGTCTCATTATCTATAATTGTCAAATGTGACATTAAACTAGAGACTATATCATACAAATGTTCATACTACTTTTGTGTCTCACTCACTCCTCAAGCAGGCTGCATACAGATACATTCATTATTTTGTTATTGCAACAGATACAGGTAATACTGGCATTGCCGCACACCCCTATTGACCAGAATGGAAAACCATGCTGGTCTTTTCATCAGGGTACTTTCCTCAGTTCTTTGAGATGAAGAAATGCCTGCTTTGGAAAATTTTTGTTATAAATTCAAAGGAACATTATCTAGAAAATAACACATTCTTTTAGTCTTCTGAAGGTTAATGGAATGACAGAAGGACAATAAACATTATGGGATCCAGGCTTTAATGTGTAAAGTTAAAAACAATGATAATGTGAATGAAACAACGATTACAGCCCTTGGAGAGATGAAGGTCCACCAGGAAGCCATTTCAATTGCTTTCTTTGTGTTGAGTGTCTCCACAGGGAGGCCAGACTCTCCCAAACCCCCACCACCCCATCCTCTCTCTCTCTTTCTCTGTGTTTACATCCAACTATCCTCTCCTTTGTTGGCCCACTCTGAAGCAAGAACACAGGGCGAGATACTGAAAAACAAGTCGGATGCTTGACAGTGTGTATTCCCCCGATGATTTATTCAATTGGAGAAAATCTCAGAGAAGCAGAGTTCTCAAGGAAAGCGTCCAGTGACAGCACTTCTTCCCAGCGTGGCAACAGAACAAGCGAGAGGCACAAACGACTAGCCAATTGATCGCCAAGAGAGAACAAAAAATTAAAATACGCTCATAACATGACATAGCTGTGAGAAAAGGATCCTGTTTTGAAAATCCTTTACTTAGGTCAAAAATGTCCTGCCTTTTAATCTGTTATTATGCTATACTATCATATTGTCATGAAATATCGTTTTCAAAATTTTTGTCACAATTTTTTTTTCTTCAATTAGCTAAATCATTGATCTGAGCTTATGCACCACACACACACACACACACACACACATTTTAGGGAAGTTGTTATAACTTATGAGAATAAAGTCAATGGGCCTCATTTATCAATCTAACATAGAAAGGAGTGCAGATCCGAGCGCACAAATCAACTTACGACAGAGTTCACGTGTGATTCATGAAACATTCATATGCCGCCAATCCCATCGTACGAAAGATCGTACATTGATAAAAGCCTCACCCTAGAGTTTACGACCAGGAGAAACGTAACCCGGCCAAAAAGAGGAAGTAATCTCATGAAAGAGAAATTGATCTTACTCTGAAAACACCCTTTAATTTTATAATAGCAAACAATGGCATTAATTTATATGTATAATAAATACCAGTAAATATAACAAAACATTTACAAACATTATAAACACTATATAGCTTAGTTCTCCTTAATCCACAACAAACCCTTAAATTTAACGGTATTATATAATAAGAATGAAAAATGAGTAGCTATAAAATTTTATATTAAAATATAAGTAAAACACAAATTAGGCTATAGTGGCATTCATTATAAACAGAATTTATTAAAGCGAAACTAAATGACATTGGGCTCAGGAACCTCTCTCATTCGAAATCCAATTCCATTTTTTTTTTTTGTCATATAACATTTGGTTGCTAAACTATTATCCATGATGTAAACAAGGCTTTGTCCTTCACTTGTGTTCCAATATCCACGTACAACATCATCCTTCAGATGCTCAAAAATGCTTATTTTGGCACTACACACTGATTTTACAGCGGACCTCATGCATTGTGTGTGTGCGCATGAGGCACCTGCGCGATCAGTTACATTTAATAAACAAATAAAATGCATTAAGAGTGTCACAATAACGAAAGTGGCCTCTACTTGTCGCACTGTTTAATTTTTTTTTTTTATTTTGTTAATCTGTTAATTATTTAAGAGAAACATATTTCGTACAGCCCTATTTGTTTTATTTCTTTTATCATTTCTGTTTTTCTCCGTTCACAGAAGCGTGGCAGGTGCGTTAGAAGCGTGGCAGGTGTGGTCTGTTGTTTATGCTGCTATTTGCACATATAAAGCTAAAGCCCCGAAAGAAAAAAAAAAAAAAAAAGCTTTGATTTTCTGTCAGAAAAAATGATCTAAATGAACAAAATGCTGTCATTATACAATTCTCAGAGATTCTCTATGCTGCGCACAAGATCAGGTTAACTCAAAAACTTGCGTACACGAGCTGAGATCTGACATGAGATTTGATCGTAGCCACCTGCTCACGTCCTCCATAAATTGCAAGTTTTGCGTAGAAACGATCGTACGCTCAATTTTCTGTCGTACGTTCATTTCGTAAATGAGGCCCAGATAGATATTGCAGTTTTTCTATCTCGTCAAAATGAATGTTCCATTTCTACATATCATTAGTGTTGCATGTCTCACAGGACCAATTTAATTAGCACACTAAAGTTGTATATGTTGAACATCATTTTATGCATCTTTCATTTCAGGTTTTTCAGCAATACATTTAATTCCAAAGCAGCTTTATAGAAAATGCATGTTTGGACTGTTGAATGATGAGAGATGAATGTACTATATCATGCATGGCTGTACTGATGCTGTATGTGAGACAATCTGATCAACAATTTAAGAGTTGTATGAGTGGCAACTTCATCAGTTTGTTGTGACAACTGAAAAACCTGCAACCATGCATTCAGTACTTGTATTGCTCTCGTCAAATATGTGACCCTGGACCACAAAACCAGTCTTAAGTCGCTGGGGTATATTTGTAGCAATAGCTAAAAATACATTGTATGGGTCAAAATTATTGATTTTTCTTTTATGCCAAAAATCATTATGACATTAAGTACAGATCATGTTCCATGAAGATATTTTGTAAATTTCCTACTGTAAATATATCAAAACTTAATTTTTGATTAGTAATATGCACTGCTAAGAACTTCATTTAACAACTTTAAAGGCGATTTTCTCAATATTTAGATTTTTTTTGCACCCTCAGATTCCAGATTTTCAAATAGTTGTATCTCGGACAAGTATTGTCCTATCATAACAAACCATACATCGATGGAAAGCTTATTTATTCAGCTTTCAGATGGTGTATAAATCTCAATTTCGAAAAATTGACACTTATGACTGGTTTTGTGGTCCAGGGTCACATATAGGAAATTGGGTGAAACGAGGCACTTTCAATTGGATCCTTGAATAACAGTAAAAATGAACTGAACTCAAAGTTAATGCATGATCATTATTCAGAGCCCAATTACAGGATCACAGGTTTAACATAACACAGGGAAACTGGGACTGTTTCCTGATGAAACATTTTCTCTTTCATTAGTGGGACCATCATCTCATGGACATTTTTTTCTTCTTCAACATGTTAATGATTTTTTTTTCACTTTGTAACTGCTTTTGTAAATAGGAAATTTTCAGGTTTATGCTTAATGTTGACAATCAAACTTTGAAACAAGATTCAAAAACCCTCCCATTATTACTTTTTCAGCTTTAGTAATAATCGACTCAGTCACCTTCATTATTAATTAACAAACCTGTTCAGGTTAGTTGTATATATTAAATGATAAATGATACTGTGTGAAGCAATATTTGCAAACCAAGGGAGTAATTACACATTTTGCAACTCCAAACATTTTGAATGTAACAGAGCTGGCACAAAACATTCTTTGAAAGCAACATAGGTTTTCAATATTTGATTTCCAATCAAAATCTGTGATTGATTTATAAATAAATAAATAAATAAAGATCATGGTTTCCACAAAAATATGAAGCAGCACAACTGTTTTCAGTACTAAATCAAATCAAATCAAATCAGCATATTAGAACGATTTCTGAAGGATCATGTAACACTGAAGACTGGAGTAATGACATTGAAAATTCAGCTTTGATCACAGCAATAAATGACATTTTACTATGTATTCACATAGAAAACAGTTATTTCTAATTGCAATAATATTTTGCAATATTACTGTATTTTTGATTAGATAAATGCAGCCTCGGTGAACGTCTTCTTCCAAAAACATTAACAAATCTGAAAAACGACCTTTAATTTTTAAATGGAAGTGTAAATCAAGTACATAAAGTCATGTCACAGACTTGAAATAATGTAGTGCTATATTTTGTGTAGGCTTTATCCACATATTTATGTTCCAAGTAATCGTTTATGAATCAGCCACTGAAAAGTTCACATTTGCTGAATAATAATCTGAATATTGCCTCGTATTTTGCTCCTGAAGAAGGAAAATATGATTTCTTGAAAGCGGTGACCTGGCACAGTTTCCTGACCTACAAACAAATGTTTTCAAAACAAGGCAATCTATTCTGCCGTCATGTCTATGTGAATGTTTTGGCGGATTTGTGTTTGCTCTCCGTTCTTTTTTCTCCTAGGTTCACCCTGTCCTGATTAGAATGGGAGTTTGATTTTTGGTCTTACCTTGCTTCATTATTATTAAATAAATATTTCATAAAATAAAGAAATTTTGAGATAACCTAATCAAATATGTTTATTTATATTACCCACGGTTGTCCTGCTCCACTACTGGCCTGCATTTATACTGTGAAATGTGGATCAGGCCCAAATTTCCACATTACTAAAAACCTTGAAAATAAACACTGGCAAAAAAGGGGACGTTTGTTAAATGTATTTGTGTGTAATAGGTTGCGGTCATGAATGGCTGAACGCTCCACTTTATAGCAGCACTCTGTCCCACTTTCCTTTCTTGTGCTTGACAGTGAAGGTCCTTCAACATGGATAGTAAGGACACAGAGAACAATACTTATGCTAATGATGTACAGTAAAATAATGGTAATTTATGGATTGACTTCACTAGGTCCGACCCAGACTGTAATGATACTGTTAAAGAGACACTTCATGAAAAATTATCATGGCTGATGTTGTGCATCTAAAAATGTAAATATTTACATGGGGAAATTTCACAAAAAACATTTCACCCCAAAATCATTTATTTATTTATTTATTTATTTATTTATTTATTTATTTATTTATTTATTTATTTATAATTATTTAAAAATCATATTATACAGTAATGTGTCACTAATTCAATTCCCATTAGATTATCATTACTGTAATGGCATTTTTATGTATTTATTTATTTACACAGAATTAGATAACACACAGAGATAAATCCAGAGCCGAAGCCAATCTCCTCTCTTTTCAATTCAGTTGTCATAGGGTAAATATACTTTAAAAGCTTGAAGGATATTTGATCAAATTTGTGACTGATTGTCTCCAGTATCGTGCCAACAAAACTCTGGGCAGTGTTTCCTCCAGGACAGGAGCAGATACTGGCCTTCTGCCTCCTGCTTTGTCACAATCAACATCCATCAACGCTGTGCCAAGTCAATCCATAAACGCTCCGCAGAGCGGCTGTCAATGAGAACACAGATAAACTCTAATCAGGAAACACTTTCGGCCTCCTTAGTGTCAGTAACTATGGCAACATCACAATCAGAGAGGAAGTTTCAAAAAGATGATGATCTTTATTACAAGTGATAATTGTAGGCAAAAATAAACTATATAAGTAATACATTTTAAAAGATATGATCTGATCCATTGTAATACAATGTATATTGTTAACTGAAAATATTAGAAACAAAAATATTAGATATAAATACCAGGGAGAAAAAAATTTAAAATTTAAATGATGCCTTGGCAATAAATGAATAAATAAATATGTAAATTTGAAAGAAAGAAAGAAAGAAAGAAAGAAAGACAGAAAGAAAGAAAGACAGAAAGAAAACAAAATAAATAAAAATTAATTAAACTACTTAAAATTTAAAGTAAAATTACAACTAAAAATAAATAAACAAATAAATTAATTAATTAATAAAAAACTAATTAAAATGAATAAATGAAGACATACTATTGGACTATATAATGTAAATAATAATAATAATAATAATAATAATAATAATAATAATAATAATAATAATAATATAGTAGTTATGAGCAGCAGTGAAAGATCTATTGTCTTTATTTGACCTATTTTCATGTCACTTTTTTCTCTCTTTTAGTCCCTTTATAATCACCAAACAGATGGAAGAGGCTCTCGAGGTGTGAAAAAGCATCTCCACAAAGAAAGCAAAGAGAAAAACAACTGGACATACTGTAGCTTTTGTTTTGTCTTTGAACCTTTCACCTCTAGAAACTTTAATTTCTCCAGAGTTCTTCTTTTACTATATAAAAAACGGCTTGACCTTTGCTTTCAAGAACCTTTTTAAAATTGAATATGATTGTGTTGTAATTTAAGGATGTATTTTTAAGTGCAAAGCAGATGTTCAGAAATACTGAAAGCCAGTTTTTTCAATACTGAAAGCACTTTTCCTGCTCTATTTAGGTTATATTTAAGTTTTAAATATTATCCCATTTATGTTACTTAAATGAAAGATGAAAATACATTTCACACATCATGAAACATTTCACAGTTATTTTACAGCAACGGTTACAATATAAGGACCGGAATACACAATGTGATCACGATTTACATTAACATACAGAATGCTAATACTTGCTCATGAATATTTGAATATTTTTTTTTCCTTTTATAGCACTACACACACACACACACACACACACACACACACATAAATTCAGTAAATAAAATAAAGAAAAAATAAAAATATGTGAATATATGTGAAAAAAAATGTGAATATGTGTTAAAATGTAATTTATTGCTGTGATCAAAGCTGAATTTTTAGCATCATTACTCCAGTCTTCAGTGTCACAAGATCCTTCAGAAGTCATTCTAATATGCTGATTTGCTGCTCAAGAATCATTTCTGATTATTACCAATGTTGAAAACAGCTGCTTCATATTTTTGCAGAAACCAAGATACATTTGATTTTTGCAGGATTCTTTGACGAATAGACAGTTCAAAAGAGCTGTCAAAAATGTCAAAAATGGCTACATTCACTCAAACCAAAGTCATGAAATTATATAAAATTTACCCTGCATGTTCAATAAATGGTGATATTGTAATAACGAAAACAAACAAGCATCCATCTTTAAATGTAATGAGCATATTTAACAGTTAATCTGATATCTGATGCACATATATGATGCAGATGTACAGTGCGGTACAGTAGACATGAGCAGCCGCTGTGTTTTTGGCAGTGTCTGCTCTCGCTCTGTTCTGCTGATCTGCTTGAGCGAGGAGGTCTACTATCTATAGCCTCTCTTGCCACAGGCCGGATGAAATATGAATGTATCTTTGTGGTGTGCATGCCAGCCGTGGCTCTGCGGCTCTCACAATGATAACATACAGAGCTGTGGGATGTGGGACTCTGCAGCTAAATTGGCTCTTAATGCAGATTTTGTCCTGAATCACTCCTGAAGAATAAGCATCAATTCCACACACGCGGTTTGAGGATTGTAATGGCACCAGGGTCGGATTGGAAAGAGGTGTTTTAGGTTTTTAAGAATGAGTGATCCTATAAAAACATATTGGCCTTTTCCCATTACAAATATAGCTGTTAGACTAGCACCATATGAGTAAACTGCTGGCAAATCTCTCCAGCAACAGCCATCAAACACACTAAGAGCGACATTATATCATCATTTGTATGTATTTATGGGGCCAGTGGCACAGATTTCATTTGAACTTCATTTGAGAGGAGACAAAGCTTGTGAGTCGCACCACAAGATCTGTCAAATGATTATAGCCTCATTTAACTTCTGACATGAAAGCAGTTTTACTTTGGCCACTGGATTTCAAATGGTTTCGCTTCATTAATGAGATTCAAGAAGTGAATTGAGACAAGACTAAACCTGAAACCTGTACTGAATGTCATCTGGGTTATATTGTCTTTTACCCTGAATAATGCATTTATTGTTTTTGAAGATCAAGATATCACATAGCCCGTCCATGCAGTCATCTGTATAATTTCACTAGACTGTACTAAATAACAGAAGAATGTCCACCAAAATACCATCATTTGATTGGTTATGGTTGTTATGTGATAAAAGAATGTTTGAGTGGACACAGTCTTTGACATTAACCATAAATACATGCATACATACATGGAAAGTGTTTTCTTCTTTTAAAAGTCATTAAGAATGTTTATTTTGCCACTCTACACCATATAAAATGATAAAATACAACACAGTTTAAGCATGTAAAATAAGTAAAATAAATAAATAATACTCCCGTATTTCTACTTCTTTTTTTTTCTTAAATATGTCCCTTTTCGAACCTCCATTTTATACCATGTATGTGTGAAAAAAATCAATCAAAATCAATTTTTTTTTTTTTTTTTTTTTATCTTACAAAGTGATTATGTCTCTTTAGAACTCTTGGATTAAAGCATTCAAATATATATATGTATATGTATGTATATACACACACACACACACACACTTTTATAATAACTTGTGAGGCCTTTTAAAGTTGTTCCAAACCCATGAGACTTTTGATAATTTTTGGAACAGAAATTAAGATATTTGTAATATTCTCTATTCATTTTCTCTAACTGAAAGAAAAAAAAAAAGTGTTCCGAAGATTAACAAAAATCTCATGGGTTTGGAATGAACTGAATGGGAAGTGAAGATTGACAAAATTTTATTATTTATTTGTTTATTTATTTTATTTTATTTTTTTCAAAAACCTTTTACAACTGTCCAGACAAAGATAATTTACATTCAGCCTGTCTCCATTTGTATTCTTACATTATTGTACAATATATTATATACACATTTAATCTACATTGCTTAATTTCTATGTATATTTATGTAAATCAGCATTAACGTTTTACGGGTAAAGTGATGGAATCCTGTGAGTTGAATACAGCACAGAAATCAGCTGTTATACTGTCAAATTAAGAAAATGCATTAAATAAATGTGATGATAATAACCATATTTAATTAACCCTTGTGCAACCGTTTGGACATTTTTGTCCTTTTCAGTTTTTTTTTTTTTTGATAATTTTGCCTGTGTTATTGCCAGCTGCATAGATTTTGGCACAGGTGTGTATTTTTATTGGAATTTTACTATTTTTACTATTTTTTTTTTTTTCCATTTTACCAGATGGTGCCATTTTTTTCAGGTTTGCCTATAAAGCAGATACTCGCTTTATTCCTGTTTTCTGCTTCTGCATATTATAGAGCCAATTGTATAAATAATGCAGCTATAATTGTGTGGGTGTGTTGGTATGGATGTCAGAGTGAGGTTTGTATGTGTAAAAAAAAATTAAATAAATAAATAAAACAAGTTGTGTGTGTGCATGTGTGTTCTTGTCAAATTTGAGAGAGAAAAACTCTACTGCAAATCACTGTGTACACCAGCAGAGTTTTGCATCTGATGGGGAAAGTTTGGTACTGCGCCCAAACAAAATCTTACTGAAAGCTCATTTTTTTTTAGATATTTACCTCAAATTTGGAACACAACATGTTTAGATTTATGGCTTTGATTTCATAAAATATATATTTTATATAAAATATTGTTCATAAAGCATTTTCTTAAACTTACACTTCTATAACTTTTTTTTTTTTGGTTTCACTTTTTAAACTTTTTTTTACTTCAAGAATAAACTGCCATGGGTCTTCTTTAAAATTAGACCAAACTTAAGTCCCCCCAAGTGCTCCCAAGCTTCAAATTGTCACGACAGTTTTTTGACATGGACATTTTTGTCCATTATGGACCTATGTGTAACTTTTTTTTATTGATGCACAAGGGTTAATCTCATTGAGGATACAATATAATCAACTTAATTCTATAAATTCAATATAGCATTAATTTAAATGGGTTCATAAAATCTGTATGTCTCTGAAATTTCCCATATGCATTTGACTGTAGTATCATTAGTTTCATCACACTGGTGTTCATTTTCTCATCTTCCAGTACAAACCCAGAGCATCACGTCCTCATGTCATATGGTGATCCATCAACGCCTTTGCTATTTTAACTACAGTACATGTGTTTTGAAGTGCCGAACGCTTGCATCTCTTCACGCAAAAAAAACAAAAAAACAAAAACAAAAAAAAAACATGACATACAGAAAGAGAGGCAGCGTGACGAGGAGGAGATAATTACACGAAGGCCATTAACCAAACTTGTCTTGTGAAAAGGATCCATCAGGGGTAATCAGTGCTGTCGTCAAATTAAATGAATGAGGCCAGAAGACAAAATTACAATCACACTTTAGGAAATATGCTTCTGTGGACGTTTAAAGTCAGTGTGATTTCAGCTTCATTTTGAACTCATCAGACAGTAAAAAAAAAAAAAAAAAAAAAAGCAGATGAACACTGTTGCGCTCTACAACATCATGATGGAATAAAGCCCAAGGAAGCTCAGTTCAGAAGCAGAGGCCATTAGCAGTTTGCTGAAGGCCGCTTGTGTAAGACTCTTTCCTACTCAGTGACTCTCAAAGGGTAATGAAGCCAGAGACCTTTTTGCATCTGGAAAAATCACACAGATGAAAACTGACAGGCCACGCCGATCGATCCAGCCAGGTCGGTGCTCATGGGAAGAGCCAAATGGAGTTTGAGCACAACCAGTTCCTGAGACTTTAAATGCATGTTGGAAATATGTCATTGAAGGTTTTTTTTTTTTTTTTCTAATTTTTTCTGGACATAATTTATTTAAGTGTGCACTCTCTTCTCAAAGCAAAGCTATGCTATGGTTGCCGTAACCTTTGTGCATGATCTGTTTGCTGAGTATTCCAATACCTGCGTATCTGGAGGCTAAACTCAGTATTGTACTATTTCCTAAACGATTTTAACTCAAGAATATCCACCTTTTATCTATGCCCCTTGATACTTTATGTGAATTATAGGAGTAACTTTGGTTAAACTGTAAACAATCAGCAAAAGGTTCGCTTTATGAATGCAAAATTAAGCATTTTCAAAAACTGGGTAAAATGAGATGACATTATTGTACTCACCCTTCAACCACTGAAAATTTAAAAGTGTAAAAGCAATAACAAATTACATTCAAAATAACCTGAATAACCCCTAAAGCTTGATTCTACTGGCAGCAATATTACAGACATTTTAAAAAAGGACAGCTATAGCCCCCCTAAAAATGGCCTAGCGATGCCCATGCGTGCCACCGAATACACCAAAAATGGAAGAGAGGGGTGGGGTGAGCAGTAGCTCATTATCACTTAAAGAGACATGCACCAAAATGGGTCGCTGTGAACAGAGCTGTTTTTGACAAAGCAAAAAGAATGTTGTTTTACATGACCATTGAGGAATTATAACCAAATAATTTTGCAAACATTTCATGAAGACCCTAAAGAATCATATCATCTTGTGGAAAATGGACATGCAATGTCCTCTTTAAATGTCATTGTGGTAGCCTAATATATGCCTATATTTTGAAACAATTACATTTTAAAGCATCTGTGTGAAAACGTGGTGATTTGTGAAGAAAAAAAAAATTCTTTGCGCATTACATTCATGGTATAGATTGTAAATTAAATCAGAAGAGCAGACCACAAATATGCAGTATATGTATATATTTTATCATACTGATACAGTGGAGTACAAAGGAAAAAATAAATAATCAGGAGGAAAAGAATGCAGCGACTAAAAGGAGCTCTTCTTGTTATATCGCATCACATTGAAATACCAAGCATTACATTATTCTCCTGACTTCTGAAAATAGAACATGAAGGAAAATATACAGCTCATTCAGTCAAACTGCCGGAAAAAGGATTATTTATAGTGTAACTTTATTATTTGAAATGATTTGTTCCAGTCTTCACCAAACCGGAAATTCCTCTCATTATCTAAAGGCAATGGGCTTGCTAGGAAAAAGGTGGATAGTTCATAATCTACTCATCAAGTTAGCACAATGTTATTTTTTTTAGTGTGGTTTAAGGCAATTGTTCCAATACGCTCTCACTCCCAACTCATCACATAAGAACGTTTGGTGTCCCTTTTTAATGTAATCGATGCATTTTTCAGTGTGCAAGGAACCCCATTGCTTTCAATAAGAAAACTTTGGAATCAATATGAAATCAAAGGGCATGGGAAATTTATCATCAAGAAATTAATAAGCATGCCATATGGCATGTTGAGGTATGGTTTTCAATTTAAACAGTTACAATATGTAATGGAGTGACAGAAGCGTGAGGCGTGCGGATCCAATGGACAAGGGTTAATCCAAGGTACACAGGCAGGAATCAGGAAACAAGAAACAAGGCTAATACGAAAAGACTAGACTAAACTAGAACAAGACTCTGTAAGGCAGCTATCACTAGGAGAGTGATACACACAGAACAATACAGGACACTAAACACAAAACAAACACGGAATGGCTTGGTAAGTAGCTAACACTAAGAGAGTGCTAAACGCTAGACAATACTCAGTGATCTGAACAGGATCTGAGTATGTGTTGAACAGTGTGTGTAATAGCTCTTAGGTGAGTGTGTGACTGGTGACAGCTGTGTGGTGTAAGAGTCAATATGAGGGAAGGGCGACCTCTGATGACGAGTGGACGGAAGACCACAAACCGGATTCGTGACACAATAATTTGATTTACTTAAGACTATTTAGACATTTCTGAGCACCAAACCCAACCGCTACCCTAAACCTAACCATTTCTCAATATAAAACACAGGATATGACAGACAGATACAACTACACTCACAATTTAGTCAAAAATGACAAATACTTCAAGTATTTTAAAGCCGTGAGGAACAAACCGAAAATAATCACCATCTCCAGCCACAACGCTCAGGTCACAAACATAACTGTTGTGAAATGCACAAGTTGCGGCCTGAAGAAGCATTACATAATTTATTGTGAAATGCAGTTGACTCTTGTGTGTCTTGTGACTTGTGTGTTTTGCGACTGTATCATGCTAATGTTTGGATTAATCTTTTGAATGAGAAGTTGTGTTAATGAAGCAGCATCATTTTCTGTGATTAAAACCATAAGTTTTACACATAAAGATATTGTATGTATATATAATTTTACAAAATGCATGCAAATAAATAAATTCATCTGGATCTGACGCATTAGGCAAACCATTAAAGTAATGGGGAAGAACATTTATATATTGCTTATCCTGAGCTTCAACTTGCCACTCACAACTTATTTAGTGGGCAAATATTTAATTTAATAAAACATACAAACCCCAAACTGCAAACTCGTAAGGAAGGTAAGGTTTTTGTGGGGAAAAATATCAGCAGGTTCATGGCATGCCGGCACTTCAGTAATTACTAACACATGTAAAGGCGGAAATGAACCAGAAAAGACATTATGCAAATGTAATTATTATGGCTGAGCAATTCATCAGAGCCGCAGATAATTCAGTTAATGGAATGTGCCATAAATGAGAGTGATTTCCCCTGAATCGTGTGCTGAGTGAAGGGGTCTGCTGAGGTGATGTCAGTGACGGTCTGTCCAGCATGAGCGGCTGGCTGATGTCCTGTGAACGATTATTGAAACTCATCTGCGAAAACACCTACGCAACATTGACTGGCCACATTTACACATCTGCAACATCTAATCAGTGTTTAGAAACTTGCACGAGGTGGATGTGGCCCAGCTAACAAAAAAAAAAAAATAAAATAATTAAATTCAATAAATAAATAAATAAATAAATAAATAAAATTATTATTATTATTATTATTATTATTATTATTATTAATAATAATAATAATAATAATAATAATAATAAAATAAAACAATAACACATGTTAATTGCTACATTTTAATTAACTTTTTTTTGTTTATAAAATGAACTATATTTTAATTTAATGTTTTCAATTTAATATTTTGTATTTCTAGTGGATTCCTAAATGATATTTATGCAGTAGTAATAATCATTTACTACCACTTTTTGTGTATAGAACTGAAAATGAAATTTCCAACTTAAACTGTCTTAAATCTTGAATGCTTTGGAGCACAGAATTAAGTTTAGTCTCTTTTAAAAGATTATTAAAGATTATTAAAAGCAGATTAATAAAAGCAGATTATTGTTGAAGTGAAAAAAGTGAAATTCTAAAAGGTTTATTGTAATGTCATTGTTTATTTTAATGAACAAAAATACTATTTTCAAATTTTACATGATATATATATATATATATATATATATATATATATATATATATATATATATATATATATATATATATATTTTTTTTTTTTTTTTTTTTTTTTTTTTTTTTCCCAAAACATGTTTTACTCTAAAACTTTGAAAATCAAAGCTAGTGAAGTTGTGTTCCAAATTTAAGGTTGAAAAAAAAAAAAAAAAAAAAAAAAAGCTTTCTGTAAGATTTTGTTTGGGTGCAGTACCAAACATTTCCTTCGTTTCCCATTCATTTACTGTACAATGTAACCATCTCTGACCACAAGGGGCCTTTTTTTTTAGAACCATTTAAACTTTTCAAGTCATGTCAATTTTGTTTGTGTGTTCACATTGCAAGTGCTAAAACCTTTACTAAGTTTCACACCATTCAAAAGAAGTCCAAAAAAAAAAAAAAAAAAAGTAATAATAATAATAACCTATAATATCAAACAGGAAAAAGCACCGGAGGGTCAGACCAGATAACTCTGAACAAACATTATACATCTGCGTCAAGAAGAAGAAGAAGAAGAAGAAGAAGAAGATAAAAAGGTTATGCAAACGTTAAGGGAAAATTCCATTTTAGAATTTTGAAAATATTATGGGAACATTAATTCTGAATGATCTCTGAATGTTCTGAAGGAAATTGACAAAATGTTTTACAAATAAAATGCTCCATGAATGCATAAATAATGTTTTTGTCCTAATGTTTTGAGATTAAAGTCTAGATAAGCAAATGTTTTATTAACATTGAAAAAACATTCTGTTCATAATGTTGAGAGAACCTTTCCAGAACATTAGCCAAAGCTCTGAGAACATTCTGTGTTAGCTGGAGGATAGATACTATTATTCCTGAACAGCAGAAGCACTAG
Organism: Spinibarbus caldwelli; assembly: GCA_039654775.1. Taxonomy (NCBI): domain Eukaryota; kingdom Metazoa; phylum Chordata; class Actinopteri; order Cypriniformes; family Cyprinidae; genus Spinibarbus; species Spinibarbus caldwelli. Next base: position 8,120,822 of record CM077223.1, on the reverse strand, counting down.
TGATAAGAGTAAACTGTGGCAAAGACAATTTCTGCAGTGAATGTTTGTGTGAGAGTCAGTTGAAGCGGGTGCTTTGAAGACAGCTGAAGGGATTTCTGTGGGAAATTTTAACAGCTAAATGTTTCTTCTTTCACCTGCTTGACATTTGCCTGCAGCCGCTGGGGAGTTGAGTTCAGTCAGAGATCAGGAATGTTCTGAAGGGATTGTAATTTTCGGCTTCACCTTGTCTTTGACTGGATGTCCCCAGCAGCGTCCGTCAGTAACTGAGACACAGTCCATCTGCTAATGCCACAGTGTGAGACCGTCTCAATATTCTCATTATAAAAGGTGAGGAGAGACGCCAAGCACTAAATAAATTAAAAACCTGCTACACGCATTTGTCTGTTCATAATACAGCCACTATGTTCTTCACACTGGATGATTTACTAAAACTGACCAACAAATAGTGGCTACGTGAACATTAGACCCACTTACACACATATAACTTTACATGAAATTACAGATATTAAAATGAAAAGGCACATATTATCCTATTTTAACCATGGTTAACTCTTTCTCCGCCAGCATTCAGATGGTATTCAAAGCGATGATCAAAACACAGATGAGTAGATTGCTTCCATCAACACCCACAAAGCTTCGCACTCCTAAACCACTTCCTGGATCGACATTTCAATCGGTAACGTTCGTTCGTTCATTCGTTCGTTATCCAGACATTAAGTGAACATTTCAGTAGTAACATTTTAAAAATGTTAGATGGACGTCCAACTAAAAAGTTTCGTAAAATATAGCATTCCATGAAGAATGTTTAAATAGCATTTTTCTGTTAATGTTTTGATAGCAAAGAAAATATGAATCGAGACACCAATATACTTATTAAAACAAAAATGAATAAAAATATCTGTAAACAATCCATACACTAAGTAATAAACCTTCTTTACTAGAGTTGCCAAGCAACATAGCACATTCATATAGATTCAAACTCATGTGCAGTCACAGGTGTGCGTGCATTGGCTATTCTACAATGAATGCAGCTGTGTGTGTGTGTGTGTGTGTGTGTGTGTGTTTGTGTGTGTGTGTGTGTGTGTGTGTGTATGTATGTGTATGTTTTCCAGGTATCTTCATGCCTGCCAAGGTATTTAATGTATACTGTAGCTCATTAGTCAAATTCACAGTTAGGAAAAAGGAGATTATGACTGGCCAAGAAACATTAAAGCATGTTAATAATGGAATGTACAGCCTGCAGGCTAAAGAAAGGTAAATATTTTATATTCAGGAAACACTTACATAGCTGCATGCAAATGAACTGTTGCACATAAGAACAGTGACAGTATCCACACCTAACAGTAGTGTTTTACCAAACTTCAGGAAGGCAGATGGTGAAAAGCCATTTCAGCTGGAACAGTCAAGTCCATGCATTCTGTTTACACTAAGTGCAAAAAGTAATGGGTTCTATTTACACTATGTTAAAATAGCAGGATTTTCTGCTATTTATACTACTTATTGCAAATAGTGGCAATTATCTGCACCTCAGTATTGTAGTACATTATAAAACCGTACACAATAATAACGTATTGAGTGTAAATTATAATTTTATTTAAAATTACTAAATGGATGCCACCTTATTGGGACAATAAAGCCCTCCCTACACCTATCCTAACCCTACCTGATACTTTATTTTCAACTTTTTGATTATTTCCTTCATTTTTACTGAAAATAAATGCCTTTCCAATGTGATATGAGATTTGAAAAGGAAGAAAAAAAGTTTGTCAAAAAGCGGATTTGAATTCGGAATTTGCTCTTAGTGTAAATAGACACTCCGATAAATATACTTTTTTGACCACAAATTGCACTAGCTCAACATCACACATTACTTAGTCACATTGGAAAGGTCGCACATGATGTAGGCGGGAGTACCAACCCAGTGTTTACAAAACGAACGTGCAAAGAAAGTCAAATGCCATTTACAAAAAATAAAAAAAGGTAAAACAACGATGTCAAACGGTTTTGAAGTTGGAGGAGAAAATGAAATATAGTTTTTCGCCCTACCCCACCTTTTTGAACAGGAGTACACAGACAAAGAACTAACCACACATGACGTTTCCAATGTAATTACGTAATGCGTTGAGTCACGCATACGCATTGCAGAGCTAGTGTAAGACGAGCATTTGTGGTTAAAATCACAAAATTAATCATTTTTTTATTTATTTATTTTTTTAAGAAAATTACGGATCATTTCGCTAGATAAGACCTTTATTCCTCAGCTGTGATCGTGTAGAGTGCTTTGAAGCTGCATTGAAATTGTAGTTTGGACCTTCAACCTTTTGGCCACCATCGAAGTCCACTATATGGAGAAAAATCCTGGAATGATTTCCTCAAAACACTTAATTTCTTTGTGACTGAAAAAGAAAGACATCGACATCTTGGATGACTTGGGGGTGAGTAAATTATCAGGAAATTTTTATTCTGGAAGTGAACTAATCCTTTAAGTTATAGTGAAATGCAAATATTGTAAATACCTGATAAAATGTGTGTAATCCTAATGGTAAAAGACTGTAAAAACGTTCCATTACTATATACAGTGAACAACTGTAATAAATCTAATGGGGCATTTTAAGTAGTTTTACAATAAAATGCTATTTAATGTACAGACCTTGAAAGTAAAAATTGTTTTTTTGGAAGAAAAAAAAATCAGTTCTGGCAACCACAGCTGCTGTTTTGTGTGTGTGTGTGTGTGTGTGTGTGTGTGTGTGTGTGTGTGTGTGTGTGTGTGTGTCTTTATGTGTTATTTCATACTGCATTTTTTTTTATGGCAAATTAATCATATAAATGGTTCATATAATCCAGACTGTTTGTTATAGACGTCATTTACTACAACACAGCTGACGTTGCAACCATACATTCAGTAACATACAGTTTCACTGCCCACATTTACATATCAATAACTATTCAGTATTCAGCAATTCAGATGCTATATTTTTATATTAATGCAATAGGACTTCCAGTGTAAAAACAACATGCAAAAATGCCAGTTGCATTTATTTTGTTGTTTAAGGTATTTCACTGAACACATCCTCTCCATTCAAAATTGCACACATTTGTACCACAAGGGTGAAACAATAATCACAGTTAAAAATCATGAAAGCAGGGCTCTAATCCCAAATGAATGATCACAGATGAGCAGATACAGCTGCGGTTTGATGTTCTCTGTCAAACACCAGCACACTCAACACAGCTGCATCCTCATCCACATCATGATGCAATAAACAGAAAGGCATTTGGAAACAGTTTGACTTTGATGGTGTTGGAATTCTTTCAATTAGCCTGTGAATGCAGTCAGAAGACAAGGTCTGCGTGCCCTTTCCATCTGCACAGTCCCCTATCAAAAATTATACTTGATGCTGCATTTCATTAACGCTGATGAGAATATTCTTTGTTCGACCGGTTGTGAAGCAGGTGTGGCAAACGCCAATAATTTGGCTTAAATAACCTCAGTCAGTGACGTCATTGGAATGTGTGCACCTGAGAGGTTATAAATAGATGTGAAATGGAAACACCTTCTGGTCTCTCTGTTTTCATGGACCGTATTGTATGAATGCATGCTTTGCGCTACATGCTGCTTTGCAGTTTTTTGTTTGTGTTCAAGAAAAAAATAAGTAAAAGATATTTACATCATGGCTATATCAAGGGATTCTGTGAAAAGATGCATGCCTCCTTGTTCAAGGCCCATCTCAGAGGATGATCCACATACCTTTTGCTTTGAGTGCTTGTGGGATGAGCATGCTGCCCTTGCATTCAAGGGAGAGTGGATGGGTTTACTACCCATCAAAGTGCTCCACGCACAGCTTGCTTTCTTCAAAGAGGAGAGAGCCGCCATTCCCTCATTAAGGTCATGGAGTTCGCGCATCGTTCTGGCTGAGGCGCAAGAGGCAGGTCCTTCCCTTTCTCTCGTGCTTTCATTAGATCGGGAGGTCCTCCCACCCGCTTTCGATGCACGCGCCGGTACTTCTTTGGATCGGGCAGAAGATACCTCATAACTTGCTTCTGAAAAGATGGAGATCGAGAGTGCCATCTCGGGGCGCTCCTCTCATGGGGATAAAGCATATGAGGAGTTACTCAAGGTGGTGACTCGGGCAGTGGCCAGACCCCAAGTGCTTGAAGCTGAATGACAGGCTTCTGCCAGGTGGCCAAGGGGAAGGACCTCAGCGACAGTCTCTCCCCTTCTTTGGCAATCTCCATGAAGAGTTAACTTGTCCATGGAGTAAGCCGTATTCATCCCGTGTCTTTGTGCCCTCGCTCATGGGTTATCTCTCTCCTGGAAGCGCATCATCACTGAAGAAGCCAACTCTCCCTACCAGACCCTGTAGAGTAACATCCACACTGGTGGGGAAAGAGTTCCAGGCAGTGGGTCAGGCTGGTGCTGCGCTGCACACCATGGCAGTTCTGCAGGCGTACCTGGCTGACCTGCTGAAAGATTTGAGCACGAGTGAGGGCAATGATGACGAGCCGTTTTCAGAACTTCGCTGGGCCACAGATCTGCCTTTCCAGGCAACTAAGCAGACCCATGCCATTGGCCATTCTATGGCTGCTATGGTTGCCACGGAGAGGTACCTGTGGTTGAACCTCACGGGCATCAAGGACAGGGACCAGGTGTTCCTTCTTGACGCCCCCGTGTCGCCTTCTGGCCTATTGGGTGACTCCGTTAATGCAGTCATCAGTAGGTTCTGCGAAGCAAAGAGGCACAAATAAGTTTTTGTAAAGTTTCTCCTCCACCGTGCTCTAGTGTCGGGCCTGTTGGCCATCCAGTCCCAACCAGGTCTGGCTTCTCTGAGAGAAGGCGCCTCCTCGCAGAGATTGTAGTTGTCATAGTTAAGTGAGTTCATCTGTAAGTTAAAGAATAAAGGAATGTCTGTTGTAATCTACTTAACTTGTCATTACTTATGATCCCTGAGGGTGACTTCTTACCTAGCTACAACTAAATACACCAACTGGTGATGATGGCGAGTCTTCCTACACCTGCTCCGTTCCTGCCATATGGCGTTGAACCTCTGATACCCTTCTGCACATGGAAAAATAATCTTCAGAAACTGCACGCTGGCTATTAATGCATCTGGAGGCTCTTGGACTGATGCTCGCTGGTGTGCAGCTCTTTTACATTGCCTGGGGATGGAAGGAGAATGTATCAGCACAATGTCCCCTCTACTTATTTCTGACTCTTTCAGCACCCCTGGGTCTGCATGCAATGGACCACGCATGGCCAAGACTGCTTCTTTACACATTTCCTCCAATCACTCTGCTCCCAGGAGTCCTGGCCAGGGTCTGTCAATAAGGGTCTCGCCTCTTACTAATAGCGCGTCGTTGGCTGACCAGAGTGTGCTTTTCAGATGTAATATCACTCCTTAATGGCTCGCCGTGGGCGATTCTGATCAGGAGAGATCTTTTCTCTCAGGACCAGAGGACAGTACTTCATCCCTGGCCCAAGCTCTGGAACCTTCATGTCTGGCCCCTGAAAGGGACCAACTAAGAGATGCTGGGCTTCCAGCCAATGTAGTACTGACTATTCTAAGTACTAGGGCTCCCTCCACTAGAATAAATTAAGCCCTCAGATGGCACGTTTTCAAAAGTTGGTGTATGACACACCGTGCAGACCCAGTTCACTGCCAAGTTGTTTCAGTGTTAAGTTCCTGCAAGAAAAACTGTCCTCAGGTACAAGTCCAGGTACTTTCAGAGCCTATATGGCCACCATTTCAGCTTGCCAAACTCTGATTGATGAGGTCTCTATAGGAAAGCACCCTCCAGTCACCTGCTTAATTCATGGAGCTAAGAGTTTGGCTGTCCATTCGTGGGACTTAGCCTAGTGCTCGAGGGTCTAGTTGGGACCCCTTTTGAACCACTGGAGTCAGCACCTGTCAAGCTTCTGACTCTGAAGATGTTTTTTTTTCTTTTCTCATGGCTATTACTTCTCTAAAGAGAATTGGTGATTTTCAGGCTTTGTCAGTCTCGCCATACTGCTTAGACTCTGCCCCTGGGCTAGTCAAAGCTATTTTGCATCCTCACCCTAATTATCTTCCTAAAGTTCCATTATCGACCATACATCCAGTTGTTCTTGAAATCTTCTGCTCTCCTCTGTTTGCAACACTGGAGCAAGAAGACTTCACGTACTGTGTACAGTCTGCACTCTTCAGATTTACGTCCACCACACCAACCAGTGGCATAAGTCAGAACAGCTTTTCATATGCTATGGGGGCCACAACTGGGGTGAGGGATGCTATTGCCTTATCCTATGAGGAGCGCCACCAAACATTGCCTCTAGGAGTTAGGGCCCATTCAACCGAGGAGGTTGCATCATCTAAGGCTCTAACAAGAGGTGTCCTCTTGCAGCAAGTGTGTGATATGGCAGGCTGGTCCTTTCCAAAAACATTCTTCAGATTCAATAGTTTGGATGTCCATGACCTTGAGTCAACATCCCAAAGTCATGTCTGAGACCTCTTCAATGTTTGTGCGCACACACTACACAACTTTGAGTGGTTCAGACACTTTCCAGTGCGGCAGCGTTGGTATTCCCATTCCCATCAGCGTGGATGAAATGCAGGATCGAGTGTAGATTTTGATAGGGAATGTCTCAGGTTACTTGACTGTGATCCTGTTGCCTGAAAAAGTGGGAAAAAGACGCTACACCTCATTGGCACACTGTGGGTGTGTCTGGACGTCCCTTCAGACAAAGGTTTAACCTGAAGATGTGTCTGTTTTACATCTATTTATAACCACTCAGGTGCATGCATTCCACTGACATCACTGACCGAGGTTATTTAAGCCAAATTCTTGGCATGTTTGCCACACATGCTTCACAACCGGTCGAACAAAGAATGTTCTCATCAGCGTTTATAAAATGCAGCATCTCATTCTTGCTTTTCAATGAACAGGGTTACAGTCAGGTAACCTGAGATGTCACCAGGAAAGAAAAGAGGAGCACAAAATAGAGAAAGCAGTGGTTTGAATAGCTCCCTTCATCCTTCATTTTACTGCAAGGCTTGACTCATAAACAGGCCTCTTCAGGGTCATTTCACCTTAGCTTTGTTATGTGCCTCAATTGTCTTGCCAGAACTCTTATTCTAATGTGTATTCAAATGTTATGCTTTCATATGCTGTCATTTTGTTAATGTTCACATTAGGTTATGAAAACCACTTTTTTTTTTTTTTCCTTTTCTGAAACATTCTCTAACATTCCTAGAAACTTCAATCTTATTTTAAGTTCAACAGAAGAAAGAAACTCTTGCAGGTTTGGAACTACTTGAGGGTACAAAAATGATAACAGAATGTTAATTTTTGGGTGAACCTTTTAACGTTTAACTATGAATGTTGAATGTTTAACTTAAAACATTTTGGAAATAAAACCTCCCATGAATGATTGTTATGAACTACAAAGTTAAATCCCTACTCAAAGAGAAAATAAATTGGTCCGTAACAATTAACAGGGATCCATCTAAGAAAGATCCCTGGAGTACCCGCTCTCAGTCTCAAAATTTCTCAACCACAAGACACTTATTGAAGTGCAAGTAAAAGTAAGTTTATTAAATAAAGATAAGCAAAGGAGCATCATAAACTTCGGGAGGGGCAAATTGTCAAAGTAAATTACAATAAACAATACTACTACCATACACAAACTAACCTAGAAATCAAATAACAAATAAAATACAAATTCTTACCTCTGTGCTAACATAAACAGGAGAAAATTAATAAAACAAACAGGCACCCACCTCCCTACCAAGCTCCACTTAAACGAGGTCCAGGAAGTAAGCGACCAAACGTAACAGACATAAGATACAACTAAGCTGTTACTTAATTCAATAGTTGACAACAAATGTCTAAATTAGCGATCCGTTCACCAACACACGTTACACAATGGGAATAACAATGCTAACAACGAAGACACCAGGAGAGCGGGAGCTAACGATTCCTTCCACCTGATGGCTTCAGTACTGCTGCGATCCTTCCTGTCACCAACCAGCTCAGACCTCCTAATCAGCTCCACTTGTAATCAATTAGAGCGAAAGAGGAAGAGACAGAGAAAAACACAGGGAAAGACCTATGCACTTGCACATGAACGAATGATATGCCGTTTTCCCTAGCAACACACAAATCCATTTGTAACAATGATGTATAAATAACATTTCCTAAAACATTATTAAAGTCAACAAAATGTTCTAATACCATTACTGTAACAATGTTTTTAGACTTTAACGCTTAACTTTGAGTGAATCTTGCATGTTAAACATTAGCCTAAGTTAGCCAAGTGTTTTCTGTTAGCTGTAGGATAGATACTATTACTCCTGCAATAACAGCAGAAGCACTAACTAACAGCAAAAACAGTTTAAGCAGTGAATGTTTGTGTGACAGAAGTTTCCTTATATTCAGTTGATGACGGCTGAAGGATTTCTGTGGAACATTTTAACAGCAAAACGTTTCTTCCTACCAAAAATTCTCTGGATTCACTATTTATTTATTTATTTATTTTTTTCCTCTGCCTAATCTTGTACCAAGAGTTTTTATCTTTTTTTAACTACACAATAGCTCAGTTTTCTGCTATTTTCCATAACCCGAGAGGGTTGACAGCCCTAACATTGGTGACTGACTGTAAAGAATAATCTTGCAAAATTCACACCTCGTGCCATACATGTGTCAGTAAGGTGATAGACCACTAGTTGTCAACTGCACATATCAACCAAACTCGCTCTTTAAACAGTCAGTGTGGATATTGAACACCGGTGTCACTCTCAAAACAGAACAAAAGCTTATTTAGCACTCAGACAGGACTGACTAGCAAGTGTGTGTCAGGTGAGAACTTCAGAATGGTGTAGGTGAGTCTGGAAACATGTGGCTGGCTTCACTTTAGTAGATTTGTGTGCTCTACATCATAATGACAACCTTCTAAAAGTGCAAAAAAACAGATTTTGTTAAATAAATGGGAGGGGGTGGGTATTAAACCAATTTGGTCAGATCAGTGTTGTTTTAGTATCATTTAGTATCATTTATATATTATTATAATATTTATTGATTTATTTGAATATTTATTAACACAGGGACGCGTCGCACAATGTCTTTAAAATTCAAACACATTGTTTTCTATGAGTGTACGCACACCAGCGGCACCATTCGGCATCTGCTTCCCACTTCTCGTCCGGTGTGTGCACCACCTTTAGTTTCTATTATAGCTTCTAATATATACTATTTCAACTGTTTGCTTAAGTTTGTTTTAGTTGACGTTTTTAGTAATATTTTGAATGTTTTTTTATTTTTTTTGTATTTTCCATTTTAATTTTAGTTTTTTAGTTTGTATATTTCTCATTATTATTATTATTATTATTATTATTATTATTATTATTACAAATATCGTTATATAGCTTTTATTGGCTTTTTATTTCAGTATTAGTTATTTTAATACAGGGATTTAATACATAAACAATGAAAAAGAGAAATACTGCCCTGGCAACTACTTTAAATAATACACTGTTTGTTTATTTGTTTGTTTAATTTTTTAGTTAACTCAGATTGAGAGATTGTTAGATCTCTTCAGAAACTTAAGGGAAGACTAGATACTCTTGTCCTTTTCTGAGGAGAAATATCTAAGCAGGATAGGAGAGAGCGGGGCACAAAATAACACTTTTTGACTTTCTCAAATTTTGTAAATCTACATGGGGTTCAGAGTATTAATTTTTTTTCATAATTACAGTGTATACGTTTTTCTTTATTTACCCTCAAAAATTGGAAGTGAAATGTGACAACATGCCCTGTAGGTGGGGTACATTGTAACATCTGAGGGGCACGTTGTAACATGACCATATGACAGCTTAAAATGTTATCTGATCGTATGAAAAAAAAATAAAATATACAAGACAAACTAAAATATTTTGTCAATAAATTAAAATAATTATTTATTTTAAATAAAATAATAGCGTTTTTTTTTTAAAGAATTAAAAGTAATCTGATTTTTGAGTTTGACTATGAATATATTGCAACCATGCCTGGGACGGCCAATATAAACGAGCCAAAATGCTTTACGTCTTGAAATAATAATTTCTGAACATTAAACATTGATTGTCCTTCTTTATTCACCTGTTTCTCGTCGTTTCTCATTAAAATGTATTAAAGTAAATAGTGAATTACATCACTAATGTCATAGAATAGCACGGCAGGGCACATTGTAACGCAGTGTTACAGCTTACCCCATCTGCGCAACTGGAATTTAAAACCGGTTAGTGTCTTCTGCTAGTTATCGAAACATTAAAAAACTATCTAAACTGATAAATAACAGATTGGAGATTAAATTATAGCAGATTTGTCTCATTTAAAACTAGTTATAAAAACTGAGATGAAAAATTTACATAAGCCAGAAATATAATTTTACTATGGTAAAATAAATGTTCAGCGATATCTTCAAAATACTTTAGAATTTTGGCACACTTTTTTCTCTGTTTAATGTTGATATGGTAACTAGTATATACTGTAAATTTGGTTATGCTAGCATGTGTGGAAATATTTAAACAACATGTGTTACAACTAACCCTGTGTTACTTTGTGCCCCGCACTCCCCTATTTCAACAAAAGTCTGCATTTGTTCCCCGGTTCACGTCACTGGTGTCTAGAAGAAACAACTGAGATATTGAGCCCATTTGCCGATTTTTCTTTCCTAAGAGAGAGCTTTAAATTGAAGTATGCTATTTTTGCACCTGTAGAATCACGGAATTGGAAAAATAATTTCTCAAACAATCCTGAATGGCTTAATGTGCACTGCTTATGACATACAGTAGCTTTGAGCGGAACAGTAGTTTTAAGCACTTAAGAACTTTCTAATGGTGAAAATGTCATAACTATGTAAAATCTATGACTGTTGACCCTTTTCTTTAACCGTACCACAGCTGCCCAGCAACAGGTGACACGTGCCAGACTAATAATAATTTGAACCTGCAGAAGTTCTGAACGAGAGCAGCCTGCAGATACATTCAGAGCAGAAAGCACATGTGGGAAGGAAGTCGTCACAGGTAATTGATAAAGAGCTGGAGGAGGATTGATGCTCTGTGTGTGTATCATATTTAAAGCGGGAGAGCGAGCAGGATAATGTTGTGAGAGTATATCTGTGTTGCATCTTCCATGTAAAACCCGTCCATTCATCTGTGTCATTTAAAGGCGGCTGTCAGTGGTTTCTGGCTTCCAGCTACGCAGCAGAGCCGCAGCGGAAAGAATTTATTTCTAAAGTAATTGTCGGTGAAAGGCTAATCTGTCTGCGGCAAACACAAGCGAGACACAAGCACCGTGACAGAGGCGTCCATGCGCTTAAACAGAACCAAACAAACATGCAAACACTCGCCTACATATACATACACACCAACACAGCGCATTAAAGTATTCATGAGTGGTGCTTTCATTGAGAGAAAGCAATAAATAAACCTTCTGCACTGTCAGCCAGGCATGGGTGAGTGTTTATGTCTGGATTTTTGCTAAAACTGTGAATTATTTGAAATTTTGTTTCATTTGGTCATCAAGTTTCTTGAACTTAATCATGTCACTACATTACTTTCTTGTGAATAAATGAAGTATGAGAGTGCTGAGGGAATAAATTGGCGGGAAATGAAAATTCTGTCCTCGTTTAGAGTTCGTCTTCATTCTGCAATTCGGTTGAAACTATGTTTCTAATAATTGAAAAGTCTGATTCATCTATTTGTTCATCACTCAAAAATGTTCATACTGTAGAAGTGTCTATGTTACAGATTTCATAAATTATATTTAATGTACACAGTGCTGAATGAATAGTATTAATTTCTTTATAAGTTAGAATGTTACAAAAGCTTTTTTTTTTTTTTTTTTTGCAATTATATGCTGTTATTTTGAATTTTCTATTCATCAAAGAGTCCTCCTGGAAAAAGAAAGAAAAAAAAAGATAAAATAAATAAATAAATAAAATAAAATCACCGTTTTGATAAAAAAAATATGAAGCAACACAATGGTTTTCAACACTGATAATAATCAGAAATGTTTCTTGAGCAGCAAATCAGCATATTAGAATGATTTCTGAAGGATCAAGTCATTGAAGACTGGACCATTGATGCTGAAAATTCAGCTTTGCTTACAACAATAAATTACATGTTACAATATATTCACATAGAAAACAGTTATTTTAAATTGTAATAATATTTCACAATATTCCTGTTTTAACAGTTTTCTTTTTTTAAATCAAATAAATGCAGCGTTGATTAGCAGACATTCAAAAACAGTTGGTGAGTTGCAGATTTGAAACATCAAAAAATATTGCTGACAAACTTTGTGTGCTGCATATAAATTACAGAAATTAAATATTCTATGTTCATTCAATGAAAATCATGGTTAAAAAAAAAAAATCCTTTATACTAGACTTTTATTATATGGCTTGCAATAAACATTTTTTAATCTCCTTGCCTACAACAGCTGTCTGGTCTAAATGAGCTGTTAGAAAAATATCAAGATACATACTGAATATCTTTAAAAGCCTGACAGATTTAGAGATTTTTTTTAGTCACATCACGCAGCCCGACTGCCAGAACTTACACATACAGATCTAACACCTACTCAACACAAATAAAGATCTACAAACTCCTCTCTGTTGGACTTCACAGATTTATAAAGAGAAATCTACGTGAGAGTTCATACTTTTTGTCTGTCGTACTTTAGGCCAAAGTCTGTGTATTTCATAACGCTTTGAAAAATAACCCATTATGGCCAGAAAATGTGGCCAGATTTGTCAAGCATATGCATGGCATGGCAATTTTGCTGCGTTTTAGCACATCTGCCCCCCGTGAATCAAAAAGCTGGTGGTGAAGCAAAGATCTGCAAGCTGTAATAAAAAACCTTTTACTCATAATGAGCTTTTATTTTTATATTTCTTATCCTCTGCACATTTTAAACCTTACATTTCTGAACCATTTAACTTTGAAAACTTGCTTGAAACAGAATAGAACAAACTTCACACTTCAAGTCACGTATCTAGAAGCTACTAGGAATCAGAATTATAGTGTATGTATGGTGGATGACAAAACAAGCAAGCACCACATACATTTTAAGAAAATGTCCAATTTTGTTTTGCTGTAATTGTCATCAACCTAAATTACTTCTTTAGTCAAACCTAGAACTTAAACACAGCAAATGTATGGTCATGCTGATCAATTACGCCCAACTACACGTATGCAATGCCATTAATGCCCAGCTCCATGTTGTCTAGACATCAGACAAACAAATGTTTACCAAATAGATCCTTCTCTGCATGTGGAGAAGATGATCCATTTCTGAGTGCTTCTCAGTGTTCGCAGCATTAGCCAAACACTCCGGCTGAGAGCAATTGTCAGCCTCACATACAACCAAAGACAGTTTTCATTCATGAGTCCATATGTCAAAAAAACAAACAAACAACAACAAAAAATAAATAAATAAATAAATAAACCTTCTGGAATTAAGATAAAAGTTGGCTTGTTGTCCAATATGAAGGGACTAGAGGTTCCATCAGGCTTGAGTTAGGCAACGGACCTGACTAACTATACTGTGTGTATGTAAGTAAGTAAGTAAATAAATAAATAAATGACTGGATCAACAGACCAATGGTGACATTCTTGTTTTTATAATATATTCTCTTGTAAATATCTACTCACACAATAAGTCCCAGCCTGCCATACGACTCTCACTCATAAGAGCAACAACAAGAGAAACACACTAATAGTTTACAGTGATGGCAGTGCAACAGAATCCATCTGATTTGTGCTTCTCCACAGGGCTGCTGTTGTGAAGTGTGTGTGTGTGTGTGTGTGTAGAAAGATGTAAACACACACACACACACACACACACACATGCTGTGCTTACGTTTTATGGGGAAATCTCATAGATACAATGCTTTTTATACTGTCCAAACTGTATTTAGGTCTAAGAGAATAACTATTTTGTCTGAATATAGCAATGCAAAAAATCTTTTATAAATCACAATAATGATGATATAAAAAGTGAAAAGCAATTATTTCAAAATTTCATACTGTCATAACAATTTTGACTTATTCATCTCATAATTTGGACTTTTTGTCTTAACTGAAATTTGTTCTTGTATTTCTGACTTTTTCATAACTGACTTTCTCATAATTATGACTTTTATTCATAACTGACTTTTTATCTCTGAATTTCAACTTTTTGCCAAAACTATGACATCTTATCCCATAAATTTACATTTTATACCATCATTTCAGCTTTTTATCTCTTAATTTTGACTTGTCACAACTGACTATTTATCTCATAATTTTGACTTTTTGTCATTACTGACTTTTTATCTCATATTCTGAGCTTTTGTCAATTTCAACTTTTGTCATAACTCTGACATTTTTATCTGACTTTTTATTTTGGCTTTTTATCTCATAACCTTTACATTTTCTGTCATAATTAGACTTTTAATGTTTTAATGACTCAATTTACCTTTTTTTTTTGGCTTAAGGGGAGACACTGTAGGCAAAAACATTGTTTTTTCATACACCTGTCAAGTTTGAGATTTTGGGCTTTTTGGTTTTTCAGACTAGTGCAAAGAAAACATCCTAAAGACACTGTTAAGTGTTTCTTTTATGGCACTTTATTTATTTGTGTCAACAGATTTCAATTACAATACATATTTTTAAAGGCCGATTTCTCAAAATGAGTTCCCCATCAAGAACTTGAGCTGTGTCGAAACGCTTTGGGAACGCTTTCAGTGTGACTACGCTCTGAAACACGTGTGTATTCCGTCCAATGGATGGGCGAGACGTCATATGCTTCGGTGACGCAGGTGACCAGGAAGCTTAAAAGCACGTGTGGTGGATACAGCCGGCAGTTTTTGTCTTTCAGTAAGCGCTCTGTGTGTGTCTGTCTATGTGTTGTGTTGCGCCAGTGCGTAACTTTGCTACAGTGTCTAAGGCTGAGGCTAAGACTAAGCATTCTAAGGGTGAGAGCAGATCGTGTTATATACTGTGTATTCCTCCCTGCCCACGCTACATTACGAGCGGGGATACACACAGTCTGCGCGTGGTCTGCTTGGGCTCTCGAGGGAGACGTCTCCCTTTGCATATGCTTCGCTCCCGGAAGGCTCTCTTCGAGGAGAGAGCCTTCACGAGCGTTCTTTGCCGTGCCGGCCCCGCCTCCGCTGAGGTGGAACAGCAGCTGCACTCATGGGGTTCGCAGATGGATCTGGTGGAGGGAACGGAGACGGGTGAGTCTCTATCTTCTTCCTCACCCGCCAGATCCAGCACCCGCTCTCTGGGATTGGAAGCACGTTCTGTGGTTTCTTCCCCCTGGGAAGCGGGCTCGACGAGGATTCACCCCTTCAATCGCTCTAGTATGAAGAGCTGTTGGAGGTGGTTACTCGTGCTGTGATCAAAGTTAAACATCGACTGGTCCACAGAGAAACAGACTGAACCGCAGAAAAGCAAACTCGACGAATGCTTTTTGCGAACTAAGCCGCCACCTCCATGTCAGAGCCTGCCATTTTTTCCCGACCTCCACACCGAGGTGTCAAGTTCGTGGACTAGACCATTCTCGGCCCGCTTATTCATCCCTGCTTCTGACTATTATGGCAATGTGGCATTGTGGCATTATGGCAATGTGTTCGGCGACACGTCAATTCCGTCGTCGACAGGTACCAGGAGGCCCGTAAACAGGCGGTGGCGCTTCAGCGGTTTCTCCCTCGCCGTTCTCTAGCTCTGG
This sequence comes from Spinibarbus caldwelli, assembly GCA_039654775.1. Lineage (NCBI taxonomy): Eukaryota > Metazoa > Chordata > Actinopteri > Cypriniformes > Cyprinidae > Spinibarbus > Spinibarbus caldwelli. Next base: position 8,105,090 of record CM077223.1, on the reverse strand, counting down.
GGGCTGCTGGGCGGGAGCAGCCCTCACCATGTACCAGCTCCTCATACAGGGAAGTTCAGAAGTTGAGTGTCGCCTCTCGAGCTCCCCCACAACGGGGCCGATATCAGGGGCACTCTAGGCCGGGGGCTTCAAAGATGAAGCCTGATCTGAGGGTCGTGCTTCCCTCTAAGAAGTCCTCAACTAAGCACTCCTGACACACGTGGTCCAGGACATTTGAGGGTGGCCCCTACTGGGGAAGACCGGGGTGCACCGCATTACACAGCGTCTGTCTCTCCTCAGTGCCCTCGGGAGATCAATCTGCCAACCCTGCCATCGATGGTGTTTCAGGGCGCAGCGGTCTAAACCGAGCGTGTCTCTCAGTTTCTTCCACCCAGAAACATAGCGGAGCTGAGAGGCTCGCCACCCCTTCGGGGGTCTCTAAAGCAGCTAGTTCGGCCATCTCCTGCCGGTCCTCGGCTTCAGAGCACCGAACTAGCAGCTCCCAGTACACCAGAGACCAGTCTCGAGAGACTGGTTCCCTTAGTAGACTATTTAGCAGCATGGAAACTACTGCCAAATGTATCTCGATGGGTCCTGCATACTGTAGAAAGAGGCTATCACATTCAGTTTGGCGCTCCACCGCCGCCTTTCAACGGGGTTCTTCCCACGCTGGTGGGTCCCGAGCAGTCTCTGGTTTTGGAACAAGAAGTAAACACTCACCTAAGGAAGGAGGCCATCGAGGTGGTCCCTCCTCACAAAAGAGAGTCCGGGTTCTACAGCCAGTGCTTCATAGTTCCAAAGAAGGATGGAGGGATGCGTCCCATTTTAGATCTGCATCAGTTGAACTGCTCAGTCATGTGACTGAAGTTCAGGATGCTCACACTCAAACAGGTCATGTTTCAGACCAGGTCCGAGTACTGGTTTGTCACGATCGATCTAGAAGATGCATACTTCCATGTCTCCATCCTTCTTCATCACAGGAAGTTCCTGAGGTTTGCTTTCGGGTGCAAAGCTTATCAATATCGAGTTCTTCCGTTTGGCCTAGCACTTTCACCCCGCACTTTCACGAAGTTTGTGGATGCTGCTCTGGCTCCTCTGCGACTCCATGGCATCCGCATACTGAATTACATCGATGATTGGTTGATTTTAGCTCCGTCGGAGCAGGTGGTGGTTCAACATCGAGATGCCGTTCTCACTCACATGAAAGAGCTGGGGTTGCGACTGAACGCCAAGAAAAATGTTCCGTCTCCACTGCAGAGTACCACTTATCTAGGCGTGGTGTGGGATTCGACCATGATGCAGGCACGTCTGTCTCCTGCTCGGATCGAGTCGATCCTCACGGCAGTCAAGAGAGTGAGAGAAAGTCGGTCACTCACTGTCTGATGGCAGTTGCGTCCAACGTGATACCTTTTGGCCTGCTGTACATGAGACCCCTACAGTGGTGGCTCAAGACGACGGGGAACCCGCTTTGCATGCTCAAGGTCATGCGGCGATGCTTACATGCCTTAGATATGTGGAGAAAACCTTGGTTCTTGTCTCAGGGCCCAGTGTTGGGAGCTCCTTGTTGCCGCATAACACTAGCGACAGACACGTCCCTCATCGGCTGGGGAGTGGTTATGGGTGGCCGCTTGGCCTGTGGTCGGTGGAGTGGTCGCCATTTCATTTGGCACATCAACTGCCTGGAGATGCTGGCCGTCTTTCAGGCACTGAAACACTTTCTCCCAGACCTAAGAGATTGCCAAGTGTTGGTGCGCACCGACAACACAGCGGTGGTCTTTTACATCAACCACCAGGGAGGTCTGCGTTCACGCCCCTTGTACAAGCTGGCGCACCAGATCCTTGTGTGGTCCCAGGGCAAACTCCTTTCGCTGAAAGCAGTTTACATTCCAGGGCATCTCAATGTGGGAGCAGACATCCTGTCGAGGCAGGGGCCGAGACCCGGGAAATGGAGGCTTCACCCCGAAGTGGTGAATCAGATTTGGAGAGAATTTGGCCAGGCACAGGTGGACCTGTTTGCGACTCGGGAGACATCGCACTGTCCCCTCTGGGTCTCTCTGATTCAATCAGCTCCACTGGGGCTGGATGCCATGGTACAGACTTGACTGAGGCTTCGTCTGTATGCCTTTCCCCCGATAGCTCTGCTCCCGGATTTCTGGCGAGAGTGTGCCGGGACGGGGTCTGTCTACTGCTTGTAGCCCCGTTCTGGCCAGGCCAAGTATGGCTCTCGAACCTGATTTCTCTCCTCGACGGCTCTCCATGGGAGATCCCATCAGGAGGGACCTCCTCTCACAGGCGGAAGGAACAATCTTCCACCCCTGCACGGAGCTGTGGAACCTGTGGGTGTGGCCTCTGCTCATAGCTTCTGGTCTCTCAACCGAGATTGTTGAGACCATCCTCCAATCCGAAGCTCCCTCGACGAGGAAACTGTACGCCTTGAAGTGGAAGCTTTTCACTTCTTGGTGCGGAGACTGCCAGCTTGACCCATTTAACTGCCCGGTTGGTACGGTGCTGGAGTTCCTGCAGGCCCGTTTCTCCACGGGGTTAACCCACTCCACCCTGAAGGTTTACGTGGTGGCTATAGCGGCCTGCGGGTTGGTTCACGCCCTTAATGTTCGTCAGGTTCTATGGCCTGGATACGCGAGTCACTCCTGGCTGTTCTGTCCTCTCCTCCTAGTTGTGCCATCCACACTGGGCAGGGATTTGCAAGTCTGGCGACGTGGGCATTCTCATTCACAAAGTGTTTCGATGCAGCTTGAGTTCCTGATGGGGAATGTCCCAGGCTACGTATGTAACCATGGTCCCCAGAGGGAAGGAGACGCTGCATCTCAGGGCCATACTTCTGGCATCCCTGTGAGCGCTTCCTTCTCTAATCAGAAGCTGCCGGCTGTATCCACCGCACGTGCTTTTAAGCTTCCTGGTCGCTACGTCACCCCGCCCGTGACGTCTCACCCATCCATTGGACGGATTACACACATGTTTACGAGCATGGTCACACTGAAGGCGTTCCCAAAGTGTTTCGACGCAGTGTCTCGTTCCCTCTGGGAAACCATGGTTAAATACGTAACCTGGGACGTTTTTTCTCCTAGACTGAGCCATAAATCTTCACTTCAGTAGCACTTACACACACCAAACTTTACATTTTTATTTCTGTCTATATCCTGAAGGTTTTTACAGAGGGATTTGTTCATATATAATTTCATTGATTATATACACCATTTTATTCTTCAAAAATTGTGAAAATATATTATTTTCTGTCTGTTCTTAGTATTTTCTGAATCATGGAGTGACAAAACGAGATACCCACAATTCCCCCCCCCAAAAAAAAACTTTTGACTCTAATATGTCAAAAAGATTAAAGAAGAATTTTGAAACTGACTTTATCCAGTGTTTTGATTTTTGTACTAGAAATCTATGCAAATTAGCACATATTTCATTAAATAATGCCTCATTTGCATATTTAAACCTAGCATTTTAGAAAACTTGTAATACAAAAAATGTTTGAAATTATCCATGTAATCAATAAACTAGGTAAGGCAGGCAATAACTATTAGTTTTGATTTTTATTTATTTATTTATTTTGTTTTTTTACCCTATTCACCTGCAGTGTCTCGCCTTAAGGCAGATTATTTTTCTTATTTGTCACATACAGGCTTAGTGAAAGAAAAACCTGCCAGTGACACAAAATACACTTATATTTAATATATATTCTCTCAAAAAAACAAAAAAACAAAAAAAAACAAACAAAAAAAAAAAACAAAAGCCTTACATTTTTTTTTATTTTTTTTTTTCACATTTTCAGGTGAATTCTTTTTTTCTGGAAAACAAGGAAAAAAGAACACAAAAAAAAATTGTTTTGCATGTATGAGTTTTAACACCTCATATCTGAAAAACAGTGTTCATACAAGTATATCAGTGTTTGCCGGTATGTGTGTGCGAAAGCCCTCACCGTCTCTATCTAATAAAAGTGAGGTGTTTTTTTTTTTTTCTTTTTTTTTGTGTGTTTGACACCCTGAGCACATCCAGAGCTTACAAAGCCCCTAACAGCCCTACCTGCAGAACAACACAGCAAAACACACACACAAACACACAGGACATGAGTATCTGCCTGACCAGAATGAGGGTGAGAGCAAAGGCCATCAATTCCTCTCAGAAAAACCCAAGGTCTCATATCAGCTCTCCTCTTCGCTGGTCCCTTCTCACAGTGGTTAACACATATCTGATGCTGTCACTGTGAACGGCTACTGAACCCTGAAACAAGGCCAGTATTTCCACGCAGGACGTCTGCTATCGGATCCGTCCAGTGGCGCCCCCTGCCCGTGTCACCAGTCTCAGAGGATTTAGAGCAACACCGGGAGGGGGTTCCGTCTGCTGGGCAACTCTGTATTAAAGACCCCAGGCAGAGTTCTGATCCTTACAGGACGTTCAAGGTCCCGGTATGGAACAAGCTAAAGGCAGGGGGTAGATTTTCAACAGAAATGCCAACAAATATAAACAAGAAAGACACACAGTCAGATATACAGAAACAAGCATAACCCTCTGATGTTGTTCGGTATTTATTTATTTATTCTTTTTTTTTTTTTAGAATTTTTTACTTCATCTGAATGGTTAAAAACAGTAATAATCATGGATATGATTCTGAAAATAAAATATTAGTCACTTGCACCTCATGGTCAAATATGGCAGCGAATTTCATCTAGTGGAAATATTTGGCACTGCACTCAAACAAAATATTACTGAAAACTATTATTATTATTATTATTATTATTATTATTATTATTATTATTATTTATTTATTTATTTATTTATTTATTTCAAATTTGGAACACAACTTGTTTAGATCAATGATTTTGATTTTAGAGTAGTTTTTATGTTTTAGAATAAAACATGTTTTGGAATATATATATATATATATATATATATATATATATATATTTCCAATAAAATTTACAAAAGTAGTATTTTTCTTTTTGTATTTTTGTACATTTTTTATAATAACAAATTTTCAACTTCTATTTTTTTTTTTAAATCAAGTCTATGCCCAAGAAGTGGTTAACGGGTAATAAATGGACCATAAATATGACGTAAAAATGTAAAATGTATATTAAAGCTTAACCCTAACTCTAATGTTTCCAAAATGATAACATGGAATATTACCTTACCATTCAAAAATCACTTGAAAAACTGGGTGTTTTAAGTGTTTAGAGAACATTCAAAAATAATATTTTAAACTTAATGGGAACATAAGCAAAATGTTCTTAGACCATATTTGTGTTAGCTGGTAAGTATTCTTACCCCCCCTTTATTTAATTTATTTACTTTTTGTTTTCATACCTTTTTGAACACAGGTTTAGTAAGTAGGGTAGGTTTCATTCATATATCGCGTGGTGTGTGTGTCCGAGGCAGCATGACGTCTACGCCTGTAGGGGGAGCGTCGCCTCTTACCCTCCGGAATGGTTTCAGGTGTGCACCGGAGATGAATACATCGATTGAAGATGTTGTTCTTTTTTTTTTTTATGATTTATTTCTTAATTTTAAACATTTTACAAACAAGAAATCACATGAAAGGGTCACAAAACAGATACCAAAACCAAACAGGAGGGAAAATAAATAAATACATACATACACACACACACACACACACACACACACACACACATAAATAAATTAAAAGAAATTAAAAAAAATAAATAAATAAATAAATAAATAAATAAAATAAATAAATAAATACATACATACAGGAGGGGATATCTTTTACGATGAGAATGAGATGTATATAAATGTACACATGCAAGCGCACATAAAAGAGAGATATAGACAAATATATCTACACATATACATAAATAAACACACATATACACACATCCCAAATCAGATCACAAAGGTTACAGAGGGTTACACTCTAATCAACCAGTAAGTATGTATATTATCAAGGGGAGGGTTAATCAGACCGATTCTGAAGATGTTGTTCTTGCGGTAGGAGCTGAGGTTAGTCATGAAAATATTAGTTCTGCTTCAAGAATGAATAAGGCAGTTATTGTCTTTTTGAGAAATGAAAATCAGGTGAAAAACTTGATTGAAAGCGGCATTTGGATTAATGAAACGTACGTGCATATCACACCGTTGTCAGCCCCGGCAACGAAGGTTATAGTCTCGAATGTGCCCCCGTTTGTTGGTAATGAGGGTATCATTAAAGAATTAACTAGATTTGGTAAAATTGCCGGCGCTATAAAAGAGATTCCGTTAGGTTGTAAAAATGCTGCACTAAAACATGTGCTATCTTTTAGGAGACAAGTTTACATGTTTTTAAGCTCTCCAACTAAAACGGTTGATGTGTCGTTTCGGATATCTCATGGAGAGAGCTCATACATAGTGTATGCTAGCACGGAGACTTTGCAGTGTTTTGAATGCGGGGATATTGGACACAAATGTTTTTCTTGCCCGCACAAAGCGCGTAATCCTGAAGGAGAAGGCCCATCTGAAGGCCCATCTGATAAACCGCAGATTGTGACAGAAAGTACACCACAACAACCTGAAAAGGCAGACATTAACACTGAGGTAAGGCAAAATGTTTCTGAAAATATTGTGAATGATGCTGAGGTTCCAAGTTTTAGTGATGTTGTTGGTAAGGGAGATGACTGTGATGATCCAGTACAGGAAAATTATATGCTTGATGGGCAAAGTGAAGAAATGGATGATTTGTCAGAAGCAACTGTAGAGAGTTGTAGAGATGATGATTCATGTGCTGACCTTGATGTGACTAATTGTGGAAGTGATTTGTATTCAGTTGAGAAAATTAATGCTTTCTTTGATGAGACAAAGGGTAGAAAAGTTGAAATTAGCAAGTTTTTTTTTTTTTTTTTTTTTTTTTTTTTTCCTGATCTGGATAAATTTGTGTTATCCGTTATGAAAGTAAGACAAGAATGTAGCCTAGAAGTATTGTCTCAGCAGAAAAGGTTTCGATTGAAAAAATATATAACAGCAATTCGGCAAGGAGTAAAACCAGCCAGGGCGAAATGCCGGGCAGTGAAAAGTGAACTAAAATAAGTGCACAATGGGTATCAATCTTTTCTTTGTTTGTTTTTTCACACTACTGTTTTTTTCTACTTTCCTATCCAATCTTATTATGGATATCCTAAGAGTGGGGTCTCTTAATGTAAATGGGATTAGGGATAGAAATAAATGGCTATTGTTAAAAGAAAGTATAGAACTAAAAGAAATTAATGTGATGTTTAGACTTAGACTCTGATCTGACATTTGAGGAAGTTACAAATGCAGTGAATCAACTTTCATTTGGTCGTGCATCAGGTATCAATGGAATACCAGCAGAATTCTACAAAACCTTTTGGGGAATAATCGGAAAAGACTTTTTTTAAAGTTTTACAGGAAAGCTATAAAGCAAAGGTTCTACCAAAAAGTTGTCAACGAGCAGTGCTCTCTTTGATCCCAAAGAAGGGAGATTTTTGTCTGCTAAAAAATTGGAGACCAGTTGCTGTTTTATGTTCTGATTATAAAATATTATCAAAGTGTTTGGCAAATAGACTTAAATGTGTTCTTGATGTTTTAATACAGAAAGATCAAACATATTGCATACCCAAAAGGTCTATTTATGATAATTTTTCTTAAAATTTTCATAAATAGACCAGGAGAAGTCTTTTGATCGTGTAGATCATCATTATCTTTTTAAGGTTCTTGAGTGTTATGGGTTTCGTGAACAATTTTTATCATGGATCAGAATATTATATACTGATGCTGTAAGCATGGTTAAAATTGGAGGAGGCTTAAGTGTACTAATTCAAGTGAAAAGAGAGATAAGACAAGGGTGTCCTATGTCTGGTCAGTTGTATGCTTTGGCAATAGAGCCTCTACTTTGTTTATTAAGAATTAAATTATCAGACAACCGGGAGCTGAAGCTATTAAGCTCTCAATTTATGCAGACGATATAACTGGTATGGTCAGAAATAATTATGATATTCAAGGTCTAAAAAAAAGCTCTAAAGATTTATGAAGGAGCATCATCTGCCAAACTCAATTGGAAAAAAAAAAAACAGAAGCTTTATGGTATGGCTCTGAAGGAAGCTCTTTACCTGAACTCCCAGAAAATCTTAAATGGGGGAAGTCAGGTATTAAATTCTTAGGAGTATATCTTGAAAAAGATGAATATAGGATGAAAAATTGGGAAGGTTTAGTATGGAGGTCTAAATGGAGACAACTTATCTACCCCAGTTATCCTGGCACAATTGGCACAAATTGATGGTTTTAGATCCTCCAAGAAACATAATAGATGAAATTCAAAAGACTCTTGTTAAGTTCTTCTGGACGGGACAACACTGGTTAAAAGCGGCTGTCCTCTATCTTCCAATTCATGTGGGAGGACAAGGATTAATTGACATTTTTTCTCGAGTTGCTGTTTTCCATTTGCAAGCGGCACAACGTCTTTTATATCATCAGCATCAACAGTGGATGGATGTAGCATGTGCTTTACTGCGAAAATACAGAAGAATGGGCCTGGACAAGCAATTATTTGTTATGTCTCTCGGAGGAGTAAATTTGGATGGATTGACTGTGTTTTACCAGAGTGTATTGCAAGCTTGGCAGATTCTATCCTATTCAAGAGAATGGGATGGATCTAATCAGTGGGTATATGATGAGTCTCTGTTTTTCAACCCACTTATCTCTGTTGAGTTGCTGTGTTCCGACACGGTGAGGTCGACAATGTTGAAAGCAGGAGTCTCCAAAATATGCCATCTACGCAGGGGACTGAGTTGAATATCTGCGGAGGAATTGGCACAAAAGATGGGCTTCAGGTCTGAACGCTTTATCAAGAAGTTGTTATATGATCTTGAGGAGGCCCTTACTTTTTCAGTAAGACATTTTATGAAAGCTGCTCCTGTGGAGAATTATAACGCTGGAATTAATACGCACTTTCCAGAATTGCATGTTTCCATAAAGAAAGAAGACTGGCAGGAAGATGACAAAAAAATTGCTTTCTATGGATACACCGGAATTGAATATTATTAGTATTTTGAGTAGACAAACACTTTATAGAACTTGTGTAAAAACCATCAATTATCAACATCTTAAAAATGTAAGAGACAGTAAATGGACAATGGTGTTTGAATCAGGTTCTTCCCCAAAAGGTAGCTGGCGGTCCCTGTACAAAAGACCCATTGAAAAGAGGGTGGGTGATCTTCAATGGAGAATTGTACATGGGATTTTAGCTACAAACAGACACAAAGTACTCCTTAATGTTTCAGATGATGAGGGTTGTCCTTTTTGTCAGGTGTCTGAAACAGTTTATCATCTTTTTATTGAGTGTCCACGTTTGGAGCAAATTTTGGGTTTAATAGAAAACTGGAGTACACAGTTTATAGGAAATTTTAATCAAGAATTGTTTATTTTTGGTCCTAAATATTCAACAAAATACAAATCTAAAGTGGTTTTGCTGAATTTTTTTGTATGGTGCAGCTAAGTTAGCAATTTGGTGTACAAGAAAAAATAAAGTAGAAGGGAGGGAAAGTGTGGATGATGTTTTGATGATGAGAGGTTTTATAAAGAAGAGATTAATGATGGAATTTGCTTATTATAATCTTATTAATGATGTTGAGTCTTTTTTTTTTTTTTTTTTCGTGTGTGGGGAGAGAATGGTTTTATATGTGAAGCTGATGATCAGGGAGGTTTTGTGTTTAATTTGAGTGTAAAAAGGTGTTTTTTTATGTATATAAAAAAGTAAGTATTTGTATGTTTAAATGTTCTTTTTATTCTTAAAAAATATACTTGGGTCTCAGTTTTTAATGAATTATTAAAGAAGACCTAAAAGTCAAAAAAGTCAAATTGTGGTCTTTGCTTCATGCACAGTGAGAGGTTGACGACACATCGCAGCGTTCAGGAACACTTAATTTAACAGGCCAGCCATCTGCCTGCAGACCAAAGAGCCAGGCAGGAGAACAAGAAGACAGCCGTCATTTATTCAGCAGGGTAAAAGATTTACATGACTTGGCAAAAGGTTCTTGGTTGTACCTGTTATGTTTTTTGAATGGCTAAATCTGTGGACAGCCAATCCACACTGATGTGAATGAATGAAAGCTAAAAAGCTAACAATGTGAAACACTAATAACCACAAAAAATGGATGCATGCATTTTTAATTAAATTCTTAAAAATGAAGAAGAAGAAGAAGAAGAAGAAGAAGAAGAAGAAGAATGAATGAATGAATGAATGGAATTGTAGTTATTTTCTAAAGTAGGATCTGAAATGTAAGAATCCAATATCTTGGATAGACAGCTTTAAAAAACAGTATATGCCGACAGGAGGTTTTGGAGCAGAGAGAATTTGATTACATTTGATCACACAACTCCTATATTTTCTCTATTATTTGCTGTTATCTCACTCACTGTTGGGTCGTTTTTCATAAAACTGGTCCCTGAACTGTTTACAATCCAAAAAAATTCAGTTTATTGGCAACTAAAATTACGTTTAAGTGTATATGAATGAATTGAAAATGAATGCAGCTGTAAGCGACAATCAGAATCACTGCTACCTCACCACTTCCTCTCCAGACGTGAAATGACTAACAGTGAAGCTTGATTATTCCGGGATCAAACTCCCTGGACAGACTCATATCCCACATAATCAATTATGCAGAAGTGAAGCTGTGAAAAGCAGAATGACTCCCCTCTGTCCGCAGAGAGAAGTCCCCTCTCCGACTGAGCTGACCGCATTACACTAGTGCGGCATGTCCATTTATTGTTCAGTGGACAATAATTCATGAGCAGTGATTAACTGAAGGGTGACTTTATGAAAGCAGAAATATTGTCACTCTCATGAGGGGCCAAAAAAACGCAAACAGACCACCACTTTAGCTGTTGTCCAGCATTACAAGAAAAAGTAAACTTTTGTGAAGAAAATGTAAAAACTGGGTACAGTGGGTGTTGCAGCATATACAGAAAAATTTCATGCCAAAATGTAATATTTAGCATTATAATGGTTTGTCCAAGTCTCAACCTCAAAGTTAAGCAACACTGATAGTAATGCAACCCTTTGCAAACACCACTAATAAACATTAACAAATAAAAATCTGCTTTTATATATTGTCTAAAAGTGCAATAGGCTTTTATACTTTAATAATATCCCTTGTGAAAAAGAAGTACACTTGAGCATATATTTTAAGGACAACTTACCGAAATAATATAGTTAAGTGTGAACTAAATGTAATGATTTCAGACAGTGTAGTTAAATGAATAAGTGCTATAGTAGGACTTAAATACACCTATATATGTGATTTCATAACTCTAATGTCTTTGAAATATGGTTAAAGTACTGCTGAATGTACTGACAAGCATTTATGGAAAACTAAAATATGCTTTAATGTAATTCCTATTGAAACTTTTATGTCATGTGTATGATGAAGTTTAAAAAAAAAATAAATTTAAATTGTGTTAATCAATATTACATTTAAAGTTAACATTACTGTTAAAATTATAATAAAATACTTGTGCTTTGGTATGTTAGTTACACGTTTTTAAAGCGCAACAAAAGTTTATTTAAAACATAATTATTTTAAAAAAGTATTAGTAAATCTTGTGAAAGTGAACTTAAAAGTATACTTAGGTGTTTTACGAAACAGTCATGAAAGATTATTATCTACAATTTTTAAATATGTTATTTAGATTAGATTTTTTTCTGCAAGTGCACATTCAAACACATTTTGTTCAACATTTCCACTATTTATGTGTTGTAAAGAAAATTAGAGGATCCTTTACAGAGGGCAAATTACCGTGCTCTTCATCCAAAAATAAATAAATAAATAAATAAATAAATAAATAAATAAATAAATAAATAAATCAATAAAATAAAAATAAAAATTCAAAAGCATAAAGAAACTGCTCTCCTGTGATTTGTTGATATGGTTTATTTTTCCAGATTTAAGGACACATTTGCATGTAAGGTCCCCACCTGTATATTACTCTAAATTAATTGAAATAATAATGAAAGCTGGAGAGAGCTAGATCCGATATGGAAGTCCTGGAGCAAGTGCGGGCCTGACGCCAGGAAAATGTGCTTAATTATTTATTCAGCCTCTACCTCCTTCTGTTTGTCAACATCACTCAGATGGATCCTCATCCTTCATCCACAGACACGCGCCAATATCAGCGCCACGGGCTCCAGACTGCAAGAGCCAATTAAATTGTGCCACACACTTAAATAAAGTAAACAACAGATCTTATCCAAAACATTATGTTATAGACTATGCATTAATACAAGAATACAAATACAATGAATGTCCTCCACTTAAATCCAGGTGCATCCGTGGGCAATTAGAGACACGCACAGAACAACACACACTGTAAAACAAATCCTGCTCAATTTACAGTGAAAAACTACTAGCTTTGCCTGCCAGAAATTCACAACGTTTCAGGAATTCTAAGAACGCACCTGTGTATTGGATATTGAGTATGTTAATGTTTATGTTCATGTAATAATGTATTTTAACAATTAAAATCTGTTTTGTACCTTACAATAAATGGATAACTATTATAACAATACAGGTGGTTAATTAAAATAACCTAATTAAAGTTCATCAATAATGGCCTTTCTACGAGCCATGGCTAATAAACATGTATAGACAGTACAAAGACAAAAACACCCTTAGGATAACAGACATGACAACAAAATAAGACAGTAAACATTAGCTAAACAACATAATAAAACAAGTAGAAAAAGAAACATAACTATTGAAAGCAAATGTAAAGTCAGACAGGGACTCCTGTATTTTTCACCAACAAATGATGGGGGGAGCAACATATATTATCTTAAAATATACTACTTATTTTCATCCTGATTTATTTATTAATTCATTCACTCATTCATTCATTCATTTACTATGAATGCTGTGGTAACTAATTAACATGACTTCATTGTAGCATTTTAACAGCTGCTATACAGGGTTACAGAAACAGAAATAATAATTTCAGACCCTCCTTAAATATCACATTGTCATATTTCTATATCTCTTCTATCTTAGGATTGATTAATTCAGCAGTCGCTGAGGTCACCCATTGATAAATGGAGAATATTTAACATTTAACTGTTTAAAATTCACAAGAAAATCACATTTCATACTTAAATGAAACCAATGTAGAGTTGAAGGCGTTACCCCATCAATGTGACCTTTCTACCATTTGTGATCTACTTAACATGAGGCCAGATTTGATGATTCAAGCACTCTCATCAGCTTTAATCAGGCCTCGGTCCTAAGGTTTTTTTTTTTTTTGCAATGACACTGAGGACTCTCTGTTATGAATTGCAATGCATCAAGACAGCAATCACAACTAATGACTAAATAAAATGCAAAACACATTTAATCTATGTTGTTAAACAACTCATATATCTCTGTTACTGACAAATCAAACTGGGTACAATTCTCGGAAGCATAGAAATTTATAAACAAGACAAATAATGTTTTGTTTTACAGTAATAAATAAATGTTTTGCTTTACCATAAAAAAAAAAAAAAATATCACTGCAGTCCCGTACTTACTGAACACAGAGAATAGATGAATAGAACAATATACATCTATTATCAAATGAATGAACAAACAAATGAACAATAGATTTGGAAAGCACTATTCAAAACCAAAGACAGAACTTGTTAAGTCCATATTGAATATACGTCTTGTAATCGGACACTTTGGCCTTGACTGTTCTCTCCTGGGATGGAAATCTAACCAACTCATCAACTAACAGTCAATGGCTCTCACTCTCTACTGCCTGGTTCTCTCAGTCTATGTCTTACAATGAATTCAGGTCAATGGCTATAATTAGCCGACGGTTGGCAGGTGACTTCACATCAACCCCCCAGATATGCTCAAATGTGCCACATCAGTGTCACTTGAAAGAGATGATAGGAAAAAAAATCCATCACAGCTATCATTAGCATCCTGTAACAATGGAGAAAGCACTTTACCAGCATTCCAAAGAGAATATGAACTTTGATTTAATGTACACTTGAGACAGGGATTGCTTATGCTTATTGGTTAACTCAATTTCTGGTCTGCATGTGGATTCAAGGATTTAGAGAAAACTTTAGCTGTAATGATGAGGAAGAAATGGAACAACTCACAACATAAGCTTGAGCATGATACTTTGTTCACAAACACAATCAAAGCTATACAAATCTAATAAAATGACAAGTCCCTAATCCAGCTACTCTCAAACCCAATTCCTAAACCTAACCTTAAAATCTTCATGTCATTCCAGAAACCTCTTCTTGGCAAATCATACTAGGTCATGGAAGATAAAACCTGACCCTTCTCCCACTCAGGGATAGATCAACAAACAACTAAATTGTCTAGATGATCAGATTTAAACATCTCAACTGTTCAGATTTATTCTCATAAATATACATATTGGAGCTGACAGAAAACAGACAGTGCCACAGTGACACTGAAGCTCTTACCTCTGTTATCCAAACTGTGTTTGTGGTTGGCCTCTCCCATCCCTTTCCCAAGGCTATCCACACTGTGGGTCCCCTGGCTGCACAAGTCATCTTCTAGTTGTGCTTTCCCATCTATCAGATGTCCAGGCTGCTCGTCCTCTTCACAGTCGCAGTCGTCAAGGATGGGCGTCTCGCGGATGGGCATACCAATGACGGAGCTGTGTTGGAGGGGTCTGGGCCCACGGAAGCTGTCTCTGCTCTGCGGAGGGCCCAAAAGAACGGAGGGGATGTAGTGAATCTCATGTGTGGCCTCAGTGCTGGCACTCTTCTGAGGGGCACGACGACGCCTACACCAGCGCTGACGGGTATAGAGTACCAGCGTGAAGAGTAGGATAAGTAACAGAAGAGCAATCAGACCACCCTGGAAGAGAGAGGACAAGAGAAAAAGATCAGAATTCCAAAAGAAAGAAAAAAAAATACATTACAAGACTTTCCCATCATGAACTAACTGCTCCAGACTCTATGAGGAGACACCTATCTGAAAATTAATGGGAGCATTCCAGGAGGCTGTGGGACAGGGGTGACTAATCCTGCTCCTAGAGGACTCCTAGAGTTTAGCTCCAACCTGTCCCAACACACTTGCCAGGAAGTTTCCAGAAATCCTGAAGACCTTGATTTGCTGGTACAGATGTGTTTTAATAGGATTAAACTTAAACTCTGAAGGATAGTGGTCACCAGGATTTTCTATGCTTTTCCATGAAGCAGGTGTTCCTAAATCAACATATTTTGTTGGACCTGGAACAACACTGCTGTTAACTCAACCCAAACTCTAACCATTAATTACCTCTGATATCAGAGGGCACAAATAGGTTGACAAGAATGCTTTTGAAGTCCTATGGCCAGGTACCCCAACGGGTCACTATTCTTCAGAATTTAGCTTCAACACTAGTTCAACACACCTGAATCTCTGTGATGCTTGGCTTGTTTGAGATGCATCAGCATTGCACACAACCAATCGGCATATGACATCAAAGTACCACGAGAGTGATTGGAGAGCAGAAGACGCTTTATTATTTTGAATTGCTCTCACAGTACTTTGATGTCAAATGCCAATTGGTTCTGTGCTGCAATAAATCTCGAACAAGCCTAATGTCTTTAGACTCACTAGAAACTTCTAGGCAAGTTTGTTAGAGATAAAATCTGCAGGAACCCACTTGGACAAGGGTGCCCATTCCTGTTCCTGGAGGTCAGTGTCCTGCAATATTTAGGTATAACCCTAATTAAACACACCTGAACCATGCAAACAAAGTCTTGATGAGTGCTTGAAATTTCCATACAGGTGTGTTGGTGCAGGTTTGCGCTAAACTCAATAAGATGTTGGCCCTCCAGGAGCAGGACTGGGCACCCACAACCAAGAAGAGGAGTGTCCAAACCTGCTCCTGGAGCACCAATGTCCTGTAGAGTTTAGCAGCAAAAGCTGCACAAACACACTTGTCTGGTAGTTTCTAGTAATCCTGTAGACCTTGATTAGCTGGTTCAAGTGTGTTTAATTAGGATTAGGCAGGACAGTGACCCTTCAGGAGCAGGATTTAACTCCCAGAACAAGGATGCTGATCTGTGACAATGTCCTACTTGGTGCAACCATGGCCAAATCAACTTGTTGATCTTCATGCTAGTCCTTACTCTAGAATACATGTTGGCATTACCTGGACCAACCCGGTATTTATTAATCTAATTTTGTCAGATTTTATAGTGATTTGACATGAAAATTTGGCAAACAAATTTAGAGGTGTTGGAATTTCCCCATGCAGGTAAACAGGAGCTATACTAGCATGATTAGAAAATAGTTGCCCTATGACCTTGCCCTTGAGCATGAATTGAGCTGTCATGCTTTAAAAAGAGCTTTGCTAAGTCTCTCTTGATAGGTAAGCAAAGGGCACAGAATTAAGAATGTATTTGGTAAGCTACAGTAATGCATGATGCATGGCCACAGACTTCAAACGTTGCTCTTGTTTCACTGTCTTGTAAGGAGCCACTGAGCTTTGTTTGTTACTTCTCCAGCTCGAGTGTCTGGCCTAAAGGTGCAATACACATAAAACAGCTGAAGATTCATTGTTGCATGGTTTGTCTCATTTCATGGCATGTCAGGGACATCAAAGATTTCTTCTCTCTTGAGCCGTTTGTGTGTAATACTCTTAAATCTGCAGTTGTGTTAAAAAGAGTGTTACTGAGCTGACAGATAAAGCGAACAGCGTAATATTTTTAATTACCCTAAACATGAAACATTATTTGAAACAATTAAATGAATACTAAGTGATACTGCATTCTGCTCTGCTTCATGTATTTTTGTCTCAAAAGCCAGTGTGACATGGTATTGTATATAAAATGTTATTGCTCAGAGGATGCTGTTTTTTTTTTTATATACATGTATCATACATTACAAACCAGACCCATGACTCCACAAACACCCCCAGCGGGGTATCAGGGCCCGTTCAATGGCCCAGGGCCCAAAATTGGCTTCTGAGGTTTATTTGTTGCTTTTGCTTGTGGAAAGAAAATCCCTCTAAGCTCATTTTGAGACACTGAGATCTGAAACTCTAAAGGAAACACATCTAAGACTTCATCATTTTTTCCTCACAAGAAACATCTAAAAAGCCAGAGCCTTCAGCCATTTGCTCTCCATTATTCTCATTAAAAAAAAAAAAAAAAAAGATATCATAGAGATCTTATTTGAGATTTTTCTTTCCTATGAGAATGTGCACTGCGTTAATTCAACTATGTGAACCGCACAGCATATCAAAGCAGAGGAAGAAAATGAGGATCAGAAGCTGACCTACTCGAGATGAATATTCAGCAACTGCTGATCAAATATTTTGATATAATACTCGCCTGCACATTCCATGCTGAATTTACTCACAGATTCATTACACTGTCACAATTAGTGCAGGAAGTGACATCAATGACTAAAAACCTCTGAATTATACACACACACTGGTCTCGCAGCCATCCAAAGGCTAAAATTTGTGCTCTGTACCTTCCGCTCCTATCTACCCTTTCTATTTTTCCCTGCAGTACTATATAAAATGACTAGAGTGTTGTTATTTATCTCGGAATTTTAAAATTCCATCTTCATGAGGAAAAACAAACCCCTGTCAAATTACAGCTCATGCACTGCCGGCTGTCCATAAATCATAGCTCTGTAGATGGGCATTTTCGAAGGGAACAATGCAGCCCCGACCAAATGTGTTCATTAATCTCCAGCAGGAGCTCAGCCACTGAAAGTAAACTTCCCTTAAAGTTAAATGCAGAAAAATGAGAGAGGCTAAGCCATTCTTTAAACGTTCAAACACTCCTGGGAGTCTCTGTGCACACTGTCTGTTGTCTTAAGCTTGAAAACAATGGGGCCGGCGGTTGGCAAATGTTATGAATGGAAATGAGAATGCTACACCAGATAAAAGAACCAAGCTGTGCAGGAAAAATGGTTTCCTCTCCAGTTTTTTTATTTTATTATTTTTTTTTTTTAATAATGGCAGAACAATAGAAAATTGCATAATATCGCAGATCAAATTGGATGGCTTTTGGACATTGTACCACCATAACACTATTTTTGTATTCTTTGAAGTACATTGGAGTACTATGAAAAACAATGACATGTGATAATTGGTAATCATTAAGAACCATGGTATCATCATAACTGCACCATGCTACTACCACCACAGCAGCACGTTTTTCAAGGAAGATGAATATGTTCAAACATCAGTACACCGTAAGTCATGTTTTTATTATTATTATTATTATTATTATTATTGTTGTTTTTGTTTTTAATTTCATGCGCCAAACATGCCATCACACAAGCAAACATCTGGCCAGGCAACAAGAGGTCTCCAGACATCCAGTAATATTCTGTTTAAAAGATAATGAAGAATAAACAAAACCATAATGCATGACAGACTTCTGAGACCATCTGGCATATTAGTAATAACTTTTGAAGGTGTTCCATTACGGAAATGCACAATACACAACCTGCAGCTCAAACGATCAAAGCACAGTCTTAGGAGAACTCAGATAAAAATACTCAGATGAAAAATAACAGAATATGAACAGCATGCAGACATTTTATTATAATATCAATCTCTTACACAGTTTAAATGCACTATACAGTACATTCTAAAACATCATTTTAAACCCAGCCACAAAGTCAGGTGTACAAAACAATTTTCTGCCTGGTGAATAATGAAGGTGCTCAAAAACCTCTTCACAACACTCTAGCAACCACCCAGAGGAGCAACAAAATAATAATTCAAAATAAATTAGCAAACATACAGTATATTGACATACTGAAAACCATTTAGACACATTAGCCTTGTGGCAGTAACAAGCAACGCTCCCTAAATCTAGATCTCATTACATTCTAATGATGAGACATTTACCAGAGTAAAGTGTCTCACAGCAGGGCAGATAAACTAAATCACACCTCCAGCAACATGGACGGCCAGTGAAAATCATCCCCGTCGTCTGTTCACCAGGTGATCACAGCAGAGGAAGCCATGCCTTTAGGACAAACTCTTGCATAAAAAAACAACACAACACAGACGAACCTCACCCAGCACCTGCTTCACTCTGTTCCTACCATCTGTGCCCAGGAAAACAACTCCCAAAGCTGGCAAAGTCGACGTCAACATCAGAGGCACAGACTACATTTATCTCTCTGGCAAAAATCACATGGAACGTACACAGACACGGGCATACAAAACACATGCCGCATAAGTAAAAGGACACATCTTGTAAGCTTATAATACAATGCACACGCACAAGAGTAAGATTCAAAATGAAGTAAAGTTTTTCCAAACAGCATGCAGCATGATTCTTTTGACCAAATTCAAAGGTGACATTGCACAGAATGCACTGTGACAAACTTCTAATTAAAAAAAAAGTCACTTGAAACCTAATTTTTTGTGCTTACTAAAATATTGCAGTGTCAGTTTAGTCACATTCTAATGCCAAAGTCTGCTGAAATCAACCCAAGAAAGTTCATTTTAAAAATCTAATAAAATGCTCATTTTGCTATGAATGATACAAAATGCAGTGCACAATATGGTGGGTCTAGTAGCGCGAGTCCCGCCTTCTAACAAAAGATCCAGCTGGTAAAGTGTTTGCATCATTGCATCTGCTTTTAGGTGCTCTAGATTCAGTTGAAACCTGAGACCTGTGATTGCAACAGCACATGCACATTGGTAAGAACAACCTGAAAAATGAAACTACTCAATTGTATGCAACAGCATTTAAGCAGCAGTTCATGTCCGATTTTATTGCTGATTTAAAATATGTTATTTAAATTTGAGTTTGGCAAGCAGTTTTTGAAATTGCGATATTCCTCCATTCAGGTAGATAGGAGTTTGCCTTGCATGCCCAAAATAGATGCCTCATAGGCTTACAAATATGAGAGAACCTTGAAAGGGACTATGGTTGAGTCTCCTGTGCAAGTTGCGTGAAGAGTGTGGTGCAGGGATTTGCTGTATATTTAGAGCATTAAAGAAAAAAAAAAAAAAATCCTCTCTGTAAAAGCCAATCCATCATTTTTGGATAGTTGTGAACTGATCAGGCAGGGATGCTAGCTATAACCAGATATGATTTATTTTTTTATTTTTCCCTTCATCTGGCAGGGATGAGGTTCCATTTCGATTAGGTTACCTTAACAGAAAGCAGCTGCCTATGTAGGCAGCTGACTAGGTTTTGGAACAGAGCTAAGGACAGAATGATACATGCAGACGCTCCGGCATCTGTTCAGTCTGGGACTCCTGGGTGTTGGGATGTGGGTAGATGGGAAGCTCTGTTACCCACAGGGATCTCTGGGCGGTTCTGACATGCGAGCCGGCTTATTAGAATCAGACTGGACGCCTGTGCCGAGAGCTGCATGCTGCCATCTCTTCGCACAGTATGATGTTTAAGTGCCATGTGTTGTGCCAGCTGCCTCCTCCCACTTCAGTCCTAGCACGGATCAGAGTCAGATACCCCGCCTGCCATCGCTGTCTCCTTTTTTGTCTCTGTTTCCTCTCTTTTTCATTCCCTCTCAGGGGAGACGTTTATTTGACCATAGAGGCTGTTTTTCCTTGGGTTTTGAAAGAGACATCAGCTTTTAGATTGACATATCTGTAGGGCGAGAGTGAGGAGAGAACCCCAGTGAGAGTTTTGTCCAATTATGGCCTTCAAAGACCAAAAGGTAAAAAAAGCTCTGTACCAAAACCTGAAATGCTGACTTGGTAAGCTGCTCTTTGTTTAAACTGTTTGAGAGGTCCATATTTGATGCAGCATCATTGTTCATGATAAACCTGATATCAATTACAATCCTTTTTATCCACTTTGATGTGAAATTCAAATGAAATTTTAAATTAAACCTTGAGCTCATATGAATAAGTCCGCTTAGACCAAAATAAGATTCTGGATTCCAGTTTGTTCCTCTGACCTGATTACATTTAGCCTGAGAAAACTGAGTAAGAATCTTCCACGCGAGTGTCACCGTGGCCTTTAATACTGACTCAGGCTGTGCGTCCACCCCCTCTCAACACACACAGAGCACAATATGTCCAGTCGATCTGTCCACCTTCCCCTCCACCCCTCGCTCTCTCTATCTGTCTGTCTGTTCCTCTTGGCTCTGACGTTGCACAAAGGGCAGATTTGTCCAGCAATTTGGCTGTCCCTTGGACTTAGGGCCGAGTATTAGTGAAGAGTTAGTGAGAGTTGTCCGGAACGCACAGCCCCCCAGAGACATGGACATCAGTCCAACAGACGTGACCTCATTACACACATTGGACAATAGGGAGGGAAAAACTAAGTGAGCGTTAAAGGCTCAAGTTCACTACTTGCAGAAATCAAGTTCATAGTTAATGAAGTGATTTAATTCCCTTAGCCTTAATGCAGGCAAGTTTACGGTAGCAACACATTTGAAATATATATATATAAAAAAAAAAGTAAGCCGTCACTATTGGGATATATGGAGCTCTGCAGTAATTTAAGATCATGAGTCACATGTATTGCACAGATATTTCCGGGTATAGGATGTACCATGATGATGTCACATTTTTGTTGATCATTTAATGTGTTATTTAGTAGTCCTCTAGATACAGTAGCATTAACATCACTATTCTTTATGCACTTTTAATAACAATACCATAATGGTGTTAGACACTGCACTGCTATGACCATGGATCAGAATGATTGTTTTAGGATTTTCTCTGTTATCAAATTGCTTTGTATGCCAAACTTTGTGTCTTCGACTGCACATGTAGGACTGTGAGGATAATCTCTGTCATTTAGTGAAATGCTGCACCATATATAATTATTAAATAGATAGACAGACAGATAGACAGATAGATAGATAGATAGATAGATAGATAGATAGATAGATAGATTTTTATATAAAAAAAAAACTATTATGACTACAGTCTTCATCTCATGTGAGTGCACATGATTCTAATGACTCTCCACAAAATCACTATTTATTTCTTAATGTGTCCAAATTTTTAAATCAGAACCAACTACTGGTAAACACAGATTATTTTAATGAGATAAATATTCATTAAAAAAAAACAAAAAAAAAACCTTGCTAGACCAACACAAAACAGGTGTAATGGCAATACAAAGGCTGAATTCTGGCATGCGAGTGCATAAACATTAACAGACAGGCGCTCCACTGAATTCTGGTGGGAATGTGGTTGATCGCTGGTCATCGATCATTTGTCTCTCCTCTCATAGAAATGCTCAATCTAACCCACCCTCTCAGTTCGTTAAGGGAGCTTGGATAAATCTGAACAATTAAATCAATTCTTACTCACACTCCAAGAAGTTCATTTGATGGTAATCATCATTTATTTTTGACTGTAAATGCAATTGAATCTCAATTTGTTATGTCAGATGACACTCCAGGCATAAGAACAGAGAACCTTTTAATATTCATGGAAATCGGAAACAAACAGGCCGGTGTTATAGTAATGGCTGCCATTTGGAAAACAGAGCTCTCTTTCTGTGATGCTGTTTTTCTCTGTCTTTAATGATGTCCCATGATGGACCCTGTTTGCATGGTAACCAAATATAATTGCCTGATAATCATGCATCACTGCATGCTCATTACAGTGGTAAATTAGCACTGGTGGGTGAAGTCGCAATCCACTCGCTCACACCTTGTGGCACATTTCTTTAAATAAGCGCTTGTAAGAGAGAGGAATAGCTAACAGTTGCAGGAGTAAAGCATTGCTGAGCTCTGCCCTTCTCTCTGACATTTTGAGATTGACTGTAATTACTACGCTGGGGCCGTTAGGAGTGGCAATAATGCAAGAGGTCAATCCAGCACCCAATTGTTTAGTCAGGCAGGCCATGGCAAAAAACAGCTAATGTTTGGATCAGCATGGTGAAACGTGACCTTAAAAGAGTCTTAATTTTCACCTTCAGTATAATTACTATGTGCTCTTCATTTGGTCAATGACAAGCCATGACGGACACAACAATCTCCTGACACGCTGACAGATTTAACTGCGTTTCAACAGCATATTTCTCTGCTAGCAACAATATCGGTCCAAATGGCTGAGGGAAAATGCTTCCTTCTTGACTTTAAATGTCTGCCAATGCTTCTGGCTAAACATTCACTGTCAAGAAACATGGCAACCTAGGAGAAAATTCTCTCAGCATTTCCCCAGAAGTCGGTGTGTTGGGCTCTCATCTGCAGGCTACAACCATCGCCAAGTCCTCATCTCACAAAACTCTGCCAGGCTCAGGCATCTACAACAGCTGTTGGAAGTCCCATGGAAAATGTTATGTCACAAATGTTTAGTCAGTCTTACAGGAGTTCAAGCCACACAGAAGAAAAGTGTAAAAATAGATTATCACTAAACCGAAGCTCATTTTTGCAGTTCCTTCTTCAGTGTGAATTTGTAAGTATACGCTAGTGAGGGTTCAGCAAGGACTTGACCAAGAGTCTCAAGCCAAGTCTCAAAAAAATAGACCTGCATACTTACAGGAAAGTACAACCCATTTCCCATCTTGACAGGAACCTTTCTCCTTTTCACCTTACATCATTGTTTCTTCCAATCCAAGTTACAGTTCAACAAAAACAGACAAGGGCAAACGTCTCAAGTCAAGCATTTGTGGACTCACAGACAACTTATTGCAAAGTATGCCTCTACCTACATATTTTTATTTATTTATTTATTTATTTTTTTTTTTTTAAGCAAAACTTCTTTGCAAAAACAGGCTTATACATACAAACCACTGCAGTTTTCAGCTGAAATTAACATTAGTGGCAGTAAAAGACCAAAATGTTTTGTTCATTTTCTGACAAATTATAATTACAGGAGCAAATTATTTGTTAATACACACTTTTACCATAGTGCATGATTTGAAAATTAACACATGTTGACATTTGCATCACACAACCAGCTCCATGTTTGGCTTTTCTGACGTAGTAAGCTTGCTTGTTAGCACACCCGGTACAGCACTGCACTTGCGAAGAGCTTGGGTACGAGTCATGTGACACACGAGTCTAAATTAAATTGTTCAAAGACTTGAAGAAACCAACTAAATGGCATGGCTGCTTCAGCAAATATGGTTTTTATCTCATGTTTGTTTTTGTTAACATTATTGGTTAGGTTTGGTGCAGGCCGTACATTATTTTCAAATGCGCCACTCACCAGATATTTCACTTCCAAACTGTCATGACATGTACAACAACCAATGTATTAAAACTATGCTACATTCACATTCATCTATTTCAAATAAAACTGAACATGCTTTTAGCGCCACTCACTGAACATTTTGAAAATGTTGAGAGTGTCACAAAACATGCAACATAATATTTTGCAAAAATGATGCCCTAGGCACAGTTTTATCCAATGAGCCTGAGTTGCTCACAGAATCTCAGGTCTGTAGATTTGTTGCTAGTCAATGTTAAGAATAGTACTCTCTAGGAGGTAGAAAAGTCACTAGATCTATCTCCACTGTTTTCAGTGATATCAGCAATCACACTTTCTTGCCAAGTAATGGACTTCACTTGTGTCATCGCTGTCAGTCAGTCATTATTCTATTCAATATACATTTTCAACCTTGAGACCAAATATTCCCTTTTCTATTTAACATCACCCCCTCTTCCAATCCTACAGTGAATATTATGGAGGCCTGGAAACCCCACCCACTCCGGTCGAGAAACGCTCTGATAAAGCAGGGCTAATGGCTCTGGTTTGGCTCTGGCGTCTAGAGATTCCCAGCAGCTAAAAGCTCTAAGAGCGCACAGATGTTGTCAGTTGACACCACAGTCATTAATGCATACTGGTCCTTGCATCTGCCGTCATGTGAGTTTTAGGGGGTAACAAGAGTCTCCCGCATCTGCACAGCATCTCGAGGCATTTAAGTCGCCCAATTTGAACGAATCAATATGGCAACAGGAAACAATTCGGAAGGGGTTTTATAGGGTCTTGGATGCAAAGCAAGAATGGGAGTTGAAAACCACTGAGGGGAGCATTAGGGTTAATTAGATATAGAACTTATTTTGGCTAATCTTCCAGAGTCAGAGTTATGTAAAGGGGATTAAGGGAGAGAACTTGTCTAGCAGGTAAAGCAAAGTAATTAAGACGTGAGACAATCTCCAGAAAAGTCATTAGCGGGATGCTATGAATATCTGCAGAGCTCATCAGAATCCTCGGAGAGCGAGGAGGTGATACTATGTTAATGAGCAGATGTAATGCTGAATTTCTTTAACAGGATGGAAGGTTAGAAACATTGTTCTAAAAATATTTACTTGGCATGTGTCAATTACATAAAAGGCAATGGTTATATTTTACTTGGTTCTTTGGAAAATATCACCTTTTGCAGTGTCTCA
The DNA here is from genome assembly GCA_039654775.1 of Spinibarbus caldwelli. Taxonomy (NCBI): domain Eukaryota; kingdom Metazoa; phylum Chordata; class Actinopteri; order Cypriniformes; family Cyprinidae; genus Spinibarbus; species Spinibarbus caldwelli. The sequence continues at coordinate 8,079,816 of CM077223.1, read as the reverse complement.
CAAAGCCAGACTAGCGGCATAAAGTCTGGCCCGCATTACACAGTATTCTAGCAAATAACTGCAAACTGGATGTCTAGTTTACTTGCTACTTAATGTCTCAACACAAATCTCTAAAGATCTAAAGCCACAAACCTGGCACACTTGGGCAAATCCATTGTTTATCTCTTTCTTTCAAGAGCTTTTAAATGCATTTCCCGAGTTGACTGAAAAAAAAAATAAATAAATAAATAAAAATCTGTGCACTCTGATTCCCAGAAATTGCATTGCAGTCTGGCAATCTAACTGAATCTTGTTATGCTATCATGCCATTAGCAGTTTTGTGTCCAATATGCATCAGACAGTGATCAGACTGTGGTCTGTGGGCGACTCGGACCGGCATCAATTCTAGTGCGTTCCACCAAGGTTCTCCTGAATATATGGGCTCTCTTTGGGAGTCCTCTAAAATATCATGCCAAAAATCATGGGTTTCTCTGTTATATGAAAGCAAACCTGATCTGGGTTTAAACAGCAGTGGCCAGCCAGACTTTCTGTGTTTGAAGCCATTATTATCAAAATGTTTTGAGGAGGCTGACACTGGCTTGAGCATGTTGATCCCTTTTTTCTTTATCAAAACAATGAATATCTGTTCTGTTACTATGGTAAAATCACTCAGACAATAGAACAATTATAGGACCGACAGGAAGGTACTGTACCTAGGTATATGTCTCGAGCTCTTTGTTCTGTCCATCAAAAATTTGTCAAAATCTACATTTAGTGGTATGATGAATGAATGAATGAATGAATGAATGAATAAGTCAGTCAGTCAGTCAGTCTATGGTGTTTTTTTTTTCTCTAAAGATAAATGGTTATGTTCTTAAGAGAGTGAGACATTAACGTTACATGCGTTAGACATTAACACATCCATTATGTTTTACTTTTGCAGGTGAGCACATTCAATTCATCCAAATTACAGATTTACCATTTACCAAGATATGTCATACAGTGAGAGTAAAAAAACAAAAAACAAACAAAAAAAAAAAAAAACATTTTAAAAATCTAGTTTGATTCATAAACTTAATTAAAAGTCAAAATAGTTCATTCAGTCTTAAACTGTATGCTTGAAATAAAAAAGGAAGTGACTGACAAACAAATGAGACTAGCTCATTTGAGTCTGAATACAGGTCAAGACCGGAGCAGGCTGAGTTCGAGTGAAGACTAAGATCAGAAGAGGGTCGAGTCTGAGTCAAGAAAAAAACCTAGGGAGAGTCTGAACAATTTAGACAGTGTATTTGCTTTCCTTTGGGATGGATGAAAGCCTGGTTTCATGTCAGTGTCATACAAACCTCTGTGGCGTGGAGCATATATGAGACTGGAATGAAACCTCAAGACTGAATCCAAATGAGTCTCATCTCCAAAACATTGACAATGAAAAGGTTATGAACAGGGGGAAAAAAGATCATAAATACTGCAAAAGCCACAACACCTGTTCCACTTAGGTGAATATTTCAAAATCTACACGCTTCATTCATTTTTGTTCAGAACGACAGCTGCCCCCTTGACATTCTCTTTTGAATCTTAAACAGAGCAACACACAAACTCTTTGCCAACAAGGAACATCTGGGAAAAACCACAAAACCAGAGCAGCCGAGTGTATTCTTCAGAGTGACACACAATGGCCTTGTGCATCAATCTCCCGCTGGAGAGCCAGATTGTGTGTGCGACTCCCCCAGTCGACATTCCTGTCCGCATGATCAATGTGGCTGCTGCTTAGTTTTGTCACATTTTAATCTGTTGCGGAGCGCTGGGGCAGGATTGCCTGTGTGCTGCATATGAAAATAAATTATAGAAACCAGACAACAAGAGGAGGGGCGATTGATGCTTTACTGCAGCCTGGTTAAAAATTAATTTCATGAATGTGGTAACGAGCCTATATATCCTACACACCTTATTTATTTATTTTTTAATGTAAGAGCAGCATGGCCATTTGTAAACAAATTTATATTATAAAAAACATTGTGGAAACATTGGTTTGACATGTTTCTAAAACATTGACGTCCAGTTTTCTTCTTGTGATTAGAATGTTATTTAAATTTTACAAAAATGTTTCTTACAACATTCTACTAATTGTTTACAGCAATAATATAAAGTTATTTGAACATTTGGAGGACGTTTGGTGAATGTTGATCTCAGAATGTTTTCTTTCAACGTTATGAGAACATACATCAAATATCAATAAAGACATAAGAATGTTTCATAAATGGTATTTTTAAGAACATTTTGTCATAACTATGATTTAACTTTTCTAAAATGTTAGTGAACGTTGTGAGAATGTTCCCTGTTAGCTGGGATGTTGCTTGATATTGCAAACTTGGTCAGAAGTCCAGAAGCTAAACCTGATAAAACCTTCCTTTTAGGACATCTGCAAAGGGTGAAATTATACAAAAATAAAAATAAATAAATAAAAAAAAATACTTTTTTTTTTTTTTTTTAATCTTAGAACTGAATTTGTTCCATGTAAAAAAAAGTATTTTATAAATACAGTGGATATGATTCATCTCTTTTTGGTAATCTTGTGATCATGCAATAGTTAGCAACAAAGTCAAACTTAAAGGGTTTGGACACCGGCTCCTGTGTCAGCAGCACCATACGCATGCATCATGGTACTCACGTGACCATGTGTCATAGAATGACACGGAAGAGAAGAAATTGTTAAATACAGTTGTTATTTTTGTTTTCTTTGTGCACAGAAAGTATTCTTATAGCTTCATAAAATTAAAGTTGAACCACTGATGTCACATGGACTTTTTTAACAATGTCCTTACTTTCTTTTTGGGACTTGAATGTGTCAGTTGCAGGGTCAGAAAGCTCTCAGATTTCATCAAACATATCTTAATTTGTGTTCCGAAGATGAACGAAGATCTTATCGGTTTGGAACAACTTGATGATGAGTAATTGTTATTTTTGGGTGAACTATCCCTTTAAGATAGACAAGGTTAGTAAGTACTGTAACTGCACCATACAAGTCTTAACAAATATTATAAAATAGTGTGCTTTTTTATGTTTGTTAATATATATATATATATATATATATATATATATATTTTTTTTTTTTTTTTTTTTTATTAACATGAATGAAAATGAGGCTGTAAGAGACTGAAGCACAGTACATTCAACTGTATTGTTGTTTAACAACATAATGATTGTTCATCTGATGAAACATCATTAGTAATAAGTGCTTATGTTTAATTTGTTTAACCAGATCTTTAGCCTTTATTAACGTTAAACAAAATGAATATTGGCTTCAAGAGCTTTTCCTCCGGTCGCTCTCAGGCCTTCTGCACTTCAGAAAAACCTTTAAAGTAAAAAGTACAGCAATGTTCCTAACTAACCTTCCATCATTCAATAATCCTGGTTTCCCTGCAGCCGCACTCTCGAGCTCCCTGAACTCTTGGTCTCCATCGGTAACCATTGCCATGGTAACCATGCAGATGGTGGAAAGGTAAGTAGAGAAGTGGAGCCGTAGGCTTTGGCAATCGTAAATACACGAGACTCGGCCAAGAAACTATGACTGCAGTGTCACCAATGTATGACAAGTAAAAGCACGTATCTTTGTTTCTTATAAATCACTGTCAAATGCATTTAAAAGCAAGCAAGTTTAATTTAAAGGAAAGCAAATTGCACTGACTGTGTTGAATTCTCGAGCTTTATTCTGTTTTTGACAAGAAAAATACACCTATTCAATTTGCTCATGAATCATCCATGAAGTGTCACACGATCAAAAAAGAAGGAAAAATCTGTGATTGGCATTCAGAAAAGAGCCATTTATTGTGTGCCAGTCAGATGATCATAGATGGTGAAATAATGAGACATTAGGCAAAGCATGATGGGAAGAGAAAACCAAAGCCCAGTGGACAGGATTGCAGGGTGAATCTAGAAATGTAAATAAGTAAATAAATAAATAAATTAATTAATTAATTAATGAAAATCAGGACAATATTTAGTACAATGTTGCATTAATTGGCATAAATCTGCTCAATTGTCATAAAATTGATGTTACAAAATTTAATGGTTCCAAAATTAGGCAATATGTTCTTTATGCAAAGTGTAAAATGTTTTTGCATCTGCTGAACACCACAGTGAATAACATTGTTCAGTCATAAAACAACAAATCTATAGACTATAAAATTTAAACCTGGCACACACAAAAAAAAGTACATCTGTCATCATTTACTTACCCTCATACAAAAAGGGATATTTAAAGAAATGCTCATGTAGCTCTTTTTTCATACAATGACAATTTTCTTTATCTTTAGTAGAACAGCAAATAAGATTTCAGGTGATTCATAAAATGCAAGTCAACAGCTACTGAGAGTAAAAAAAGAAAAAAAAAAGAAAAAGAAAAAGAAAAAAAAAAAGCATATCAGGCAGTACAAAATCAATATCCATGGCTTCTGACGATATATTGAGGTCTTATGAAGCAAAACGATTGGTTTGTGCAAGAAACTGAACTTTATTTGCATTATTACCTGTAATCAATAGCCTCAGGCAAATGGTCCAGAGTGATGTCCAGTTCATGAATGAATCATTCATTTGAACCGGTTCTTAGTGAACTCGTTGAACCAGTTCACCAGAACGGACTGAACCATCTGAAACAGTTTGAGCCTCGAGCAGCACAGACCTACAAGTTACTTAATCAAAACTCACTTTCAGACGCCTGACAGTCACTGTGACTCGGAATGACCCAAAATAGTGGAGTATTTGATCCTATAATGAATGAACTCATTCAGCGCTCCAGTTCCTCCAATACTCACTGAACTGAGGAAACAGTTTGACTCGGACCGAAGACCAATAAGCCGCTGATATGCACATGTGTGAACTCAGGGAAAAAAATAACCAAGGTTTAGGTTTTTCATTGTTTATGTAAAAAGGTGAGTTGATGAAGACTAGTTTTTTTTTTTTTTTTTTTTTTTTTTTTCACTTTATATGCTTTAGGCATGTAAAACATCCACATTTCAAATCATTATTGGGTGTTTTAATAATATAACTGCGTATATTTTACATCATTGCGTGATTACATAAACAAACTAGTGAATTGAACCAGTTCTTTATAACGAGCTCTCCCAAAGAACCAGTTCAGAGAAAATAATCAGATTTCCCCATTGGACTGAGGCTCTGGACTACAGGTAATAATAAATAAATAATGTTCGGTTTCTTGCACAGACCAATCGTTTTGCTTCATAAGACCTCAATATATCATCATGAGCCACAGGTATTAATTATGTGTTGCCTGTATAAAGTTTTTTTTTTTTTTTTTTTTTTTTTTTTTTTTTTATCTCAACGCGACAATAGCTATTGACTTGCATTTTACGAATCACCAAGGACTAGGTTTCAGTTAAAAATCTTCTTTACTGTTCTACTGAAGAAAAAAAAAAGTCACCTACATCTTGAATGGCCTGAGGGTGAGTAAAATTAACAGCAAATTTTCATATTTATGTGAACTATCCCTTTATGCTCCAAAATATGCAAAACATATCGTAAATTTCCTGGTGTGAAATGGGAGCTGGACATGTTTTCATAGGTTTCACCCAGAGCCGGTCACATTGCTTGTTTGTTTTATGCTGGTTACGCCGCATCTCAGAGTTACGCATGTTGTGTTTGTGAAGCATTGCCATACGGTTTGTTGTTGAGCAGATCTGTGACAGGTAAATTAAAGTGCGGAACATTCAATCTGCCAAAATATGCAAATGTATTCTAACTTTAGGGCGCATATTACGTTTGTTTGTCTCCTAGAGAAAATTACGTGTTATGCACAGCTCATCTGCAGCAAGCAGTTTGCAGTTTCATGCCCATTAATCCACAAACAGAGACAAAAGAACATAACAGCAAAGCAACTCACTGATTTAATTAATATTTCATTAAGATACCATGGGCAGAAATATATGAGCATACAAGAAGACGCATAAGAGCAACTGTTAAATCAAAGATTGTTACAGAGATATTATAATTGACTCATATTTTTATGGATTGTTTATAGTACACTACAGCTGTGCTGAAATACTGTCTGCAAAGAAATGGAGAGAAGGAACAAACTCCATTATATTCTGTTGATGTGTGGAGCTACGAAGGTCTCATATCGAAAACTGTCAAGCCTTGTGCGATGAATAAAGCTTCTGAATAGGAAATGAGAAATTCAAAAGCAGGAGAAGGTTGACAATCAATCAAAGCCATCTGAAGCATTACTAAAGCTGCTTCTGGTGCTCACCTTCGCCTGATGGAGGCTGTATTTACCGGACACTGCTGTAATTATTACTGTCCAGACATTAAGCACTGAAACTGTAGACTATAAAACTTCAAAGGGATAACTCACTAAAAAGTGTAAATTCTGTCATCATTTACTTACCCTCATACAAAAAAAAAAAAAAAGAATAAGAATAATATACTTTACTAATAATACATTCACTTTCATTATATGCTTAAAAACAGCATGAACATCTTATTTTTTGTCTCTATGAAAGGCATTCAAACAGGAAATTGTGCATATTGTGGCTAAACTAACCGTTTAATATCAACCATCGAATATGAAAATTAGAAAAACCTATTACAGAATAAAATAAAACATGGTCTCATGTGAACTAGTACAAAGCCCCTGCCATTAAGATTAAAATTAATATTTCATACTGCAATGATTAGCTGTAAATCCAGTTAAATATTAATTTGCCCCTTAGATATTGCACATATATAATCACTGTGCTTTAACTATTCCCACAGGGTTTATAAAGGAGTGTTTGTTAAAGTGTGTGAGAGAGAGAAAAAAAAAATCTATTGAAGTAAACCAATTAAAAACACAAGGAAACCACAAGGGACTCGTTTCGCAGAAACACCTTGAGCGAAACCAGCCGAACTCTGCTTGAGACGATCCAAACACACAGATCTTATTGGTTCAGTTACAAAAGTGCACTGTGACATTTATTTCCAAAATCATTGTATATACATCCTAATCCAATTTAGCTACCAGTGAGTAAAAATGAGGCTATTTGGCATTCGGATGGAGAATCCTAACACTTGCAAATGACTCCGGACTCGATACAATGCACAAACAACAAAGATTTATCCCACCATCCAATAATGGTTCTGCATAATAATTAACCTCATTTGCAGCTTAACTTGTTTGGTCTTCTGCTCCTTGCAGTCACCTCCAAGAAACACACGCTCATGCATATCCACACAGAGTTTCCCATCACATCACACTGGCAGTAGCAGTAGCAGTTTTGCTGAAAGCTGAGCTCCAGAAATCCACACACCTCCAGCGAGACATGTTTCTCCATCCCTGCTGAGAGATCCAGGTACACTGAAGCCAGCCAGGCCCGTTCTGTCCCGCCGCAGGCTCCAGTATGTAATGTCGGGCTCTGGGTCCAGAGCGTCGCACCCGCTGTCCTCTCTACATATGCTGGGCCGCTGTCTAAAGAGGTCTGTTTCCATCAAGTGCTTTCTCAGGCCCAGCACATGCTAATGAAGTTTAATTAGGCACTTACACCTGTCTGTCCCTTCTGCGCCACTGACACGATCCTACATACAGGAGTACAGCAGGGAGCTGATACAGTCAGTCAGTGTTATGTTTGCACTAAATAACATTTTCTTCTGTGAGCTGAAATTCTGCACTCTGCTGATTATGAGCTAAGATTGATGCTGTTTAAAATTCTAGTTACTGCCAAGTGTTAATTCAGTATCACTGAGATACTAATATAGATTTTTCGGTAACACTTTAGTATAGGGACCGATTCCCACTATTAACTAGTTGATTAATAACATGGCTATTATTAACATATTGGCTGCTTATTAGTGCTTTTAAAGCACATATTCTGCATGACCATATTCTACATCCCTAATCCTACCCAATACATAAACTTAACAACTACCTTACTAACTATTAATAAGCAGCAAATCAGGAGTTTATTGAGGCAAAAGTCATAGTTATTGGTTTGTTAATGGCGAGAATTGGACTGGATAAAGTGTGACCATTTGTTTCTTCTATTATAGTTTTTATTAATGTTTAGAATTATACATATTATATTATACAAGTTTGTATTTATTCATTAATTAATTTATTTATTTATTTATTAACCAACTATTATTTTTTTACATTTATTTTCAGAATTGAGTTGTTTTCATCATTTTTATTTATTTATGTAAACATAATTAATTATTTTTATTTTATTTATTTCATTTTGTTTTCAGTTTTAGTTAATTACATCAACTAGCCTTGCCAACTAGCTGAAATGAAAGTTATTTTTATTTATTTTTATTGAATGAATGAATTTATTTTAATTTCAAATAACATTTCTATAAATTGAAGTAATGTACATGTTTTGTATGGTATTAGTTTTAATTTTAGTTAACTATAATAACCCTGATAATGTCTGCATAATCTGCCTGCTAAAATATGATCCAAAATTAATACTTTTATTCAACAAGGTTGCATTAAATTGATCAAAAGAGACAGTAAAGATATTTATAATGTCACAAAAGATGTATGTTTCAAATAAATTATGTTATTGTAAACCTTCTATTCATCAAGTAATCCAGAAAAAATAAATAAATAAATAAATAAAAATCACAAAAATAAAAAAATGAAGCAACAACTATTTCTGCTGTTTCATGAGCAGCAAATCAGCGTACTAGAATGATTTCTGAAGGATCATGTAATGATGCTGAAAAGTCAGCTTTACATCACAGGAATAAATTACATTTTACAATATATTCACATATAAAACTTTCATTTTAAATGGTAAAACTATTTTATAATATTACCATTTTTAAATTTATTTTTAGTAACATTTTTAATAGTTTTATTTACATTGACTATAATACCATTGGTTGAGTGTGTTTAGCTGAGAAGATTGTTACATATAAGTAAGTAAGTAAGTAAGTAAATACATAAATAAATAAATAAATAAATACTATTTCACAATATTGCAATTTTTACTCCTTTTTTTTTTAACAGCTTACTCTTCCTGTATTCTACTGGTTGTCAAAATTGCATAATAAATGTAAGTCATGATGCACCATTTTGGAATTAGAAATTTAGAAATGGCTGAAGGAAAATAATAAACAAAGGAAAGTATCAGTCCCGTGTGCCACTATGGATGCATTACTCCTGCAGTCTGTCTGATTGTTCTGCTGTCTGTCTGTCTGTCTGTCTGTCTGTATGTCTGTCTGTCTGTCTGTCGCGACACAGATCAGCTATCAAAGAGCTTCTTTTATCTGCAGAACACGGATCACTGACCAGCAGCTTTATCAGCAGTATTCTCTAATGTCTGCTTGTTAACAAAGTGCTTAATTTGAGAGAAAACATGGTAAAACTAGTACTTGAAGCCTTCATATATAATGCATTATAAAAACATTTTAATGCATTAATTATGCCTGTAATGAAACGTACAAGGTATTGTATGATCTCATTAATTACAGTTACCATCATAATACTGATTTATACATAGTTACACCTTAATGTGTTAAAACACATACTAAACAAACAATTTCCTATTTTGATTTGTGCTTTGGAAAATAGTTGGTAGATGTTGAAAGCATAATGTAGACAGACTGATGTAATTTATCCTAATATTTGAAAGATGAGTTTTAAACTTTTCAGTAATAAAGCGCTGAAGAGTAATTAGAAATTAGTGAACTCATTTGGCTTGTTCTTCAGGGTAGATCTGAAGATGAATCGCTTGAGTTTTCCCTCTGATCTCACGCAACACAAGAGGGTTGAGATTTGCATGTGCACTTATAAATGGTTTGTAATCTCAATGCTTTATTGCATATCTCACTAAACGGTTGGGCAGTATAGCTCTCGGGCAATGTAAAAACATTCAGTTCAACTGACACATCAATAAGTGCAAATCAATAGCCATCCAACTGCATGCAAATAAATCATCCTCTCCTTCCAAGAACTCTTCCATTCAATTGTTCTTCTCTGCTGCCAAAAAAGAAAGATGTTCATGCCAAACGAATATTGTGCTGCCAATTGTTTGCATATCCAGTCTCAAAATCAGTCTCATATTGACCTAAATTAGCATCAGGATTAAACAAGGGATTTAAATAACCCAAAGGAACTATATGTGTCACCTGCCTGCAATAAAACCATGACATTGGGTTTCTGAACACTAATGAATAGCATGTGCATTTAGCACCCAATTCATTAAGAATTTAGGCAAATCTGTTAACTGCAAACATGTCCAAAAAACACTTGAATGCAATTTGTGTGGCAACATTTTCCCATCTTGCAAGTCAGTTCAGAGCATTGTTAGTTTAGTTTTAATTGAGATAATAATTTAGTTTTCATGAATAGTTTAAAATAGTTTTTATATTTTTCCATTTTCATTTTAATTTTAAAGTTTTACTCATTTTGCTGTCTGTCATTTTAATTATTTTTTTTTCATTTATGTTTTTTATTCATTTTATTTCAGTTTAAATTTAAACTAAAAAGATTTTTTTTTTTAATATATATAGTTTTTATTCATTTTATTTGTTTTAATTTTAGTTAAACTAAATGTTTTTTTTTTTCAGTTTTATATTTTAGTTACACTTAATGAGAGATGTTTCCTTGGCAACTAGCTGAAATAATATAATTTTATATTTATATTTTATTTTAGGTAATTATTGAAAACTTATTATTGTTGAAAACATATTATTATTGAAAATGGTTTTTAATGGTTTTATTTACATTGACTATAATACCATTGGTTAAGATGTCTGGCTGAGAAGCATGTTACATATATTTAAGTAAGTAAATAAAATAATTTGAATTAATAAAGTATTTTAAAGGGACTGGCACAGCACCACCATGATCAAGAAATACAACACTTCAAGTCTTTAAAAAGCCAGTGCCCAATTATAACTACTGCATCATTTGATGAATCACTGTACCTGTGTAAAGCAGATTGTGTGGGATTAATGCATAAAACACAGTTCTTCTTGTTTTGCACTAAAATCAAACAAACACACACACACACACACACACGCACGCACACACACACACACTTGTTTCACTATCCTTGTGGGGATTTCCATAGGCATAATGGTTTTTCTACTGTACAGACCATATATTCTATTGCCCTATGCCAACCCTACACCTAAACTTAGCCCTCACAGGAGACTTTTTGCATTTTTACTTTCTCAAAAAAACTTATTCTGTCTGATTTATAAGCTTTTGTACCACTGGGGACTTCAATTTAGGTCCCCACTGTGACACGAGTCCCCATGAGTCTGTGTGTATTCAGGTTTAAGTCCCCACCTGAATTAGAAAAACAGACAGACACACACACACACACACACACACACACACACACACAGAAACTCTTAAGTTATTTCTCTACACAGATTTGACCAGAAGATGAAGAGACCCTGTAAGTATCTCACAGATCTAATTTGTGTCTGTCAGTACAGAAGCAGGCCATGTAACCAAGCTCTGACGCAACGTAAACATTGGCTTGCAATATTGCAATGCGATGCTGAAAGCAGGCCTCCAGCAATAAAGCAGCTGAATCCAGGTCACAATTAAAAACAGCAACTCCACCACAAACATACTGGCTAAAATGGAACAAAGATTACAAATTAATGTGCTCAAAATGGACCAACACGTAACATGAAATAATTTCAGATGCGATAACAAACAGCTTTGCATTTCCTCACATTTTCACACAACCTTTTACTATTTGGATAAAAAATTATGAACATCTTCTACTGTAACTGACATCTCCAAGATGTATGCATATGGTGCATCTCAATAAATTAGAATGTCGTGGAAAAGTTAATTTATTTCAGTAATTCAACTCAAATTGTGAAACTTGTATATTAACTACATTCAATGCGCACAGACTGAAGTAGTTGGAGTCTTTGGTTCTTTTAATTGTGATGATTTTGGCTCACATTTAGCAAAAACCCACCAATTCACTATCTCAACAAATTAGAATACTTCATAAGACCAATAAAAAAAAATAAAAAATAAAAAAAAAACATTTTTAGTGAATTGTTGGCCTTCTGGAAAGTATGTTCATTTACTTTATATGTACTCAGTACTTGGTAGGGGCTCATTTTGCTTTAATTAATGCCTCAATTCACTGTGGTATGGAGGTGATCAGTTTGTGGCACTGCTGAGGTGGTATGGAAGCCCAGGTTTCTTTGACAGTGGCCTTCAGCTCATCTGCATTTTTTGGTCTCTTGTTTCTTATTTTCCTCTTGACAATACCCCATAGATTCTCTATGGGGTTCAGGTCTGGTGAGTTTGCTGGCCAGTCAAGCACACCAACACCATGGTCGTTTAACCAACTTTTGGTGCTTTTGGCAGTGTGGGCAGGTGCCAAATCCTGCTGGAAAATGAAATCAGCATCTTTAAAAAGCTGGTCAGCAGAAGGAAGCATGAAGTGCTCCAAAATTTCTTGGTAAACGGGTGCAGTGACTTTGGTTTTCAAAAAACACAATGGACCAACAGCAGCAGATGACATTGCACCCCAAATCATCACAGACTGTGGAAACTTAACATTGGACTTCAAGCAACTTGGGCTATGAGCTTCTCCACTCTTCCTCCAGACTCTAGGACCTTGGTTTCCAAACGAAATACAAAACTTGCTCTCATCTGAAAAGAGGACTTTGGACCACTGGGCAACAGTCCAGTTCTTCTTCTCCTTAGCCCAGGTAAGACGCCTCTGACATTGTCTGTGGTTCAGGAGTGGCTTAACAAGAGGAATACGACAACTGTAGCCAAATTCCTTGACACGTCTCTGTGTGGTGGCTCTTGATGCCTTGACCCCAGCCTCAGTCTATTCCTCGTGAAGTTCACCCAAATTCTTGAATCGATTTTGCTTGACAATCCTCATAAGGCTGCGGTTCTCTCGGTTGGTTGTGCATCTTTTTCTTCCACACTTTTTCCTTCCACTCAACTTTCTGTTAACATGCTTGGATACAGCACTCTGTGAACAGCCAGCTTCTTTGGCAATGAATGTTTGTGGCTTACCCTCCTTGTGAAGGGTGTCAATGATTGTCTTCTGGACAACTGTCAGATCAGCAGTCTTCCCCATGATTGTGTAGCCTAGTGAACCAAACTGAGAGACCATTTTGAAGGCTCAGGAAACCTTTGCAGGTGTTTTGAGTTGATTAGCTGATTGGCATGTCACCATATTCTAATTTGTTGAGATAGTGATTTGGTGGGTTTTTGTTAAATGTGAGCCAAAATCATTACAATTAAAAGAACCAAATACTTAAACTACTTCAGTCTGTGTGCACTGAATTTATTTAATACACGAGTTTCACAATTTGAGTTGAATTACTGAAATAAATGAACTTTTCAACGGCATTCTAATTTATTGAGATGCACCTGTATATGTATATATACATATATACATATATATAAACAAGGACACAATTTTCCACTTCATAGTTGTGTTTTAGGAACCTGTAACAACTGTTCAGATGTCCAAAGTAAAATAAATCTGCATAATGTTTTCCAGCATACACTCTCATGTTCATATCCGCCACTGGCTACATGCATGACTCATTAGACGCTGCTTGATATTCATGATGATATAGCACATTCATATAAAAAAAATAAATAAATATAAAAATAATAATAATACGGGATGGCGCAGAAACTATTAAATGGAGGACAATTAAAGTGTAATTGGCTCAAACTTTAATAGAATAATTAAAGGTGTCCACACAATGTATTAGTTCAGCTCATGCCAGGCAGCACATTAATCTCTGACCCTTCGGTCCTGAGTCAGACCTTCAGTTTAATGGGCTCTGTGTGCTTATCTGTGCATCTGTATCTATACTGCACAAACACAACAAAACGGCTTATTTTATTGGATATCAAGAGACTGATCTTGTTAAATTAAGGCTGGTATAATAACATTCCACTGATAATAAAATTATAGGTGAATCTCACAAAACGTCTCGGTTACGTATGTAACCCTCATTCCCTGAAGGAGGGAACGGAGACATCACGTCGGTAATGACCGACTTTGGGATCTCGCTTAGAGAGACCAATCCACTTCAAGTGTAAACTAAATGAGCCAATGCACATTGGCATGCGATGATTGCATCCAGCTGCCGCTGATCACAGCGTGAGTATAAGTAGGCAGCAGGTGCAGTGTATATTCAGGTTTTCGCTGAGGAGCCGAGCCGATGACCCGGCCGTTCAGCGGTGGTACAGGAGCCGTGGCGACGGGACATGACGTGATGTCTCCGTTCCCTCCTTCAGGGAACGAAGGTTACATATGTAACCGAGACTTTCCCTTTCAGTCGGTCACTCTCGACGTCACGTCGGTAATGACCGACTTTGGGATCCCTACCAAAGTGCCACGGATACTGCCCCTTCCAGTGTCTTGTGTGAGCCTCCTGCACCCTTTCTTGGTGCAGGCCAGGCTTATGACAAGAAGGCCAGCCACTGTTGTCGTAGCACTACCCACTCAGTGAAGTTGGATAACACTGGGAAAAACATTGCAGAAGCCCCATCCTTCCCGAAGGAGGTTTCGGAAGCACTTACACATATGAACAACCATTTAGGTGCATATGGAAGATTAGAGGTGATTGTAACTCTCTTGAAATGGCAGAAGTCTGCCGGGGAAACAGGCGCTGTGAGACTATACCATGGAATTTACATATATGGGATCCATTTAGGTCTCTACATATGGAACCCAGCCCTCTACCAGTTCTCACGTATTCATCGAGTGAGGGCCTTGCGCCGGACACTCCGCCACGTCTGGCTGCTGAGGGGACGGAAGAGCTCAACAGAGTCTACTATACGGACTCTCTGGAGCGGTTTTAGCAAGCCGACCTGAAGTCGGGGTCCCTCAGTGTTTCTACCCATTTGAGGTGAGAACACAGGAGGATACCGGCTCCACACGAAGGTTATAGAACCTAGCGAACATGTTGGGGGTCGCCCAGCCGGCAGCTCTACAAATATCTGCCAGCGAGGCACCACGAGCCAGCGCCCACTAGTAGAGTGAGCTCTCAACCTGAACAGGCAGGGCACACCCTGTGCCTGATCCAGTGGGCCATCCTCTGCTTGGAGACGGCATTCCCCTTCTGCCGGCCTCCGTGACAGACAAAGAGCTGGTCTGAGGTCCTGAAGCTTTGTGTGCTGTCTACGTAGCATCTCAATGCTTGGACAGGACAAAGCAAAGCTAGGGCTGGGTCTGCCTCCTCCGGGGGCAGCGCTTGCAGGCTCACCACTTGATCCCTGAAGGGAGTAGTGGGAACCTTGGGCACATAGCCAGGCCGGGGCCTCAGGATTACATAGGAGTCAGCCGGCCCGATCTCTAGGCACGAATCGTCGACCGAAAATGCTTGCGGGTCCCGCTTGATGGAGGCCAGTGCAAGCAGGAGTTTTCATTGATAGAAACTTAAGCTCAACTGACTGCAGAGGCTCCAATGGGCCCTGCTGTAGTACTTTGAGCCCTAGAGACAGGTCCCAAGAGGGTATAGAGGGGGGCCGTGGAGGATTTAGCCTTCTGGCCCCCCTAAGGAACCTGATGACCAAGTCATGCTTCCCCACCGACTTCCCTTCCATGGGGTCGTGGTTGGCAGCAATTGCAGCCCCATAGACTTTAAGGGTGGAGAGAGACGGCCTTCGCTCCAACCCTTGCTGCAAGAAGGACAGCACAACTCTGATCGGGCATCTTCGGGGGTCTTCTCGGTGAGAAGAGCACCATTCGACAAACAGGTTCCAATTCAAGGCGTAAGCGTGTCTCGTAGACGGTGCTCCCGCCGAAGTGATGGTGTCAACTATCTCTTAGATTAGGTCACCTAGAACCTCTGCGTCCCGTCCAGGGACCAGACATGTAGTTTCCAGAGGTCTGGACGTGGGTGCCACAAAGTGCCCCGTCTTTGAGTCAGTGGATCCTTCCTCAGAGGAATCTGCCAAGGAGGGGCTGTTACGAGGAGCATCAGTTCTGGGAACCAGGTCCGAGTGGGCCAGTACGGCGCCACGAGCAGGACCTGCTCCTCGTCCTCCCTGATCTTGGACAGTGTCTGCGCAAGAAGGCTCACTGGGGGAAACATATACTTGCAAAGGGCCTGTGGCCAGCTGAATGCCAGTGTGTCTGTGCTGAGTGTTCCCTCGGTCAGGGAGTAAAACAACTGGCAGTGAGAGTTCTTTGGAGAGGCAAACAGGTCTACCTAAGCGGCTCCGAAACGTCTCAAAATCAGCTGAACCATCTGGGGATGGAGTCTCCATTCCCCGGGGAGCACAGCTCATGACAGCTCGCCGATGCGGGCCCGGGATGTGAATGGCACAAAGTGACCTTAGATGCTTGTGACTCCAGAGGAGGAGGTAGCTGGCGAGTTGCGATGGGAGTGTAGGTCACCTTGTCGGTTGATGTACGCAATGGTCGCAGTGTTGTCCATGCGGACCAGCACGTGTTTGCCTCGTAAGTGTCCTTTGAGGTGGTTCAAGGCAAGGCGTACTTTTAACAACTCTAGGCAGTTGATGTGCCAGTGCAGTTGGTGGCCTGTCCAAACCCCTGACACTGCATGCCTACTGCGGCAGCCATATGCCCCAGGAGCCTCTGAAACTGTTTCAGTGGGACCGCCGTCCTGCTCTTGAACATATTCAGGCAGTTCAACACCGACTGAGCACGTTCCTGCTTGAGGCGTGGTGTCTGTTCAACTGAATCCAACTCCATACCGAGAAAAGAGATCCTCTCAGAGGAGAGTTTGCTCTTTCCCCAGTTGACCTGAAGGACCATCCGGCTGAGGTGTGAGAGCACCAAGCCCCTGGAGGGCAGGACCTTGTACTGATATGGTCGTCCTTCAAACATGGACCACAGCAATGGTCTGTGGTGCGGAAGGATCGACACATGAAAGTACGCGTCCTTCAGGTCAAGTGCTGCAAACCAATCTCGTGGACGGATGCACCCAAAGATGTGTTTCTGCGTCAACATCTTGAACTGTAACCGGTGAAGGGCCCGGTTCAAGACACGCAGATCCAAGATTGGTCATAACCCACCGCCTTTCTTGGGTACAATGAAGTAGGGGCCATAAAACCCCATCTTCATGTCGGCTGGAGGGACCGGCTCTATCGCATCCTTCGCCAGTAGGACTGCAATCTCCGCATTTAAGACAGGAGAATCGGCAGTCTTCACTGATGTGAAGCGGATGCCGCTGAACTTGGGGGAACGCCGGGCGAACTGAGTCGCATAGCCGAGTCTGATGGTCTGCAGGAGCCAGCGAGACGGGTTGGGTAACCATGCACCCAGACACCCTACAAGCTGAATCAGCGGGACCACCGACGTACCCACAGTGGGGCAGCGAAGTGGAATGCAGGGACCCGGTCCGTGGGTGGATTGAAGAGGGGTTTAAACGAGCCAATGCAGTGTGTGGTGCAATGCTTACCCAGTTCCACGGTTTGGCAGAGGGTGCGTGAGTAGGGCCTTTGATGATGCTGTCGAACCGCCCGCTGCTGCCTACTGGCGAGAGAGGAGGATGAGTGTGGTCCGGTGTTAGTCCGTCCGCAACTCCTCATGCCCTCTTGGGACCCAGAGACAGAGAAATCTGCTCCCTTGTCGAGATTTTTGGAAACAAAAGATTCTCCACCCGGCTCTCCTCCGGGGGAGGGAGAGGTGCATTCACCATTCATTCACCACGTCCTGGGGCCTCTTGCTCTTCCTCTTACCGCCAGGTTTGACGGGGGCCTGGACGGGCGGGGTGGCCTGCCTATGCCCAGCTCCACGGCACTGTTTGACTGGAGGCTGCTGTGGATGCAGCGCGGGAACGGGGGTGGACACAGGGGGCTGCCCTTGGCGATGAGCAGGCTGGGGCACTGCAGCCGTGTTGGGCACTGTAGCACTACGTCCGGGGCAGGACGTGTTGGATCGCCTCAGTCTGCTCCTGTGCATCCGAGAACTGCTGGGCCATGCTCTCAACAGCATCGCAGACGAGGCCGGTCTGGGACACAGGGACCTTGAGGAACCAAACTTTGTCAGCATCCCTCATGTCGACCAGACAGAGCCAGGGGTTGCGCTCCTGGACCACAAGTGTGGACATCGCACGACCCTAAGAACCTGAAGTGACCTTCTTCACTCGGAGCACGAGATCAGTTGCGGTTCGTAGCTCTTTCAGAACTTACGGATCGTGACCACCCTCGTGCAGGTTCCTCAGTGCCATAGCCTGAAGAACCTGCAGTAACGCCGTAGCGTGCAAGGCGGAGGCAGCTTCTCTACAGGCCACATAAGCATCACTGGACAGACTAGACGAGTACCTACAGGCCCGGGGGGGAGGCCTGCCGGGTGAATGTGGTATTAGGACACAACTGCATCGCAACTGACCGCTCCACCGGGGGGACCACCGTATACCCCCTAGCTGCACCACCGTCGAGAGTGGTGAGGGAGGAGGAGCTAGCAGGTTGATTTCTGTCAGTAAAAGGTGCCGTCCATAACCTGGTATGCTACCCATGCACCTCCGGGAAGAAAGGCACCGGGGCAGGGTGCTGAGAATCAGCGCAAGCTACCCCGAGAAACCAATCGTCCAACCTCGAGGGCTCCACTCGAGCCCTACCCCCTCAGCAGCCCGGGAAAACATCCTCCTTCCTCTCCAGAAAGCTCCGGCTCCCCCTCCAATGCAGCGATCGACATCCGGTCATCGGTAGGAGCGCCGAAGGATACCACTGGTACACTCTTTGAGAGGGCCCAGCACGTTCCCTCGGCCACTCAACTGGTTGCGGAGTGCAAGAGGAGCAATGGTCCCTCAAGGGTTGGTTCCCTGGAGGGTTTGCCAACACTGTAACCCTCAGACCGCCCATACTACCACCTGAAGTAGTCCTCACCTGGCTGCAGCCAGGACGAGAGCCAGATCGAGGCAGGCAATGGAGCTCTGCCCCTTTTGAGATAACGGAGCCTGGTCCGCAAACTCCGAGATGATCATCTTCCCACAGTGAGAACATGACTCATCCATGAATGCCACCTCAGGCACGTGAGGCAGTAATCGTGACCATCAACCAGAGCCAAGTAACGACCGCATCCAGAAACACATGGGTGATACGTTGTCTATAGCAAGACCCAATTCGTCTTTATAAAGATGTAACGTCGAGTTTGCCACACGTAACGTCGTCTTTAAAAAGACGCACCCGTGAATGCTCTTTTCGGGAAAAAGCTCTTTTAGCGTACTGAAGCACACAGGGGAGATGGCCGCCTGCAACACAAACAGGGGGTAGTGCAGCCTGATGTGTGCAACCCACTCGATACGTGAAAACAACCACTGCTGAAGCGCCGTACCACCAACACAGAGAGTTCTCAAAGAGCGTGCTGAACTCGTTCAGTCTTCTTCTCTCAGTAGAGTAGTCAGGAGCAAAATGATGTGATCGCTTGGCTCTGAAGCGAAAAGCTGAATATGCACTGCACCTGCTGCCTACTCACGCTGTGATCAGCGGCAGCTGGATGTAATCATCGCATGCCAATGTGCATTGGCTCGTTTAGTTTACACTCGAAGTGGATTGGTCTCTCTAAGCCAGATCCCAAAGTTGGTCATTACCGACGTGACGTCGAGAGTGACCGACTGAAAGGGAACCCATGTTTAGATCTGAAGAATATGAAGCAAAATTAAGAATTATGACTTTATTTTAATGACAATTAGGAACCCAATAACTTTCATAATTCCTACTATTCTCAAAGATAATTTTCATTAGATTTACATTATATGCAATACAAAAATTAAATAAAATAAGCAAAAATAAATAAATGCAGTACTACAAATGGCACTATTATGCATAAATGCATATTTATTTATTTCAGATCTAAGACAGCAGGTGGGATTTTCACCAATAAATAAATAAATAAATAAATAAAAGCACAATACAAACAAACCATTATTTCTACAAATAGGATTAAATTTCTTTAAGTAAATTAATTTTCTTTAATTCTGTATTTCTTTCCTTTGATTTTGCAATGAAACACAACTCTGACATGTTCTTGACAGGTTTTGTGAGATTCGTCTTATAGATTATGCCTTAGTGAAAAGAACGAAGGCTAAACTTGATATGACCATCTACTCTATGTTACTGGGTTCTGTTTAGGTTGAAAGATCCAATGCTATTAATAAAGCATTGCATTTCACTCAGACGGGCAGGATGCTGTTAGCTGAAATATGGATTTTATTGGGCTCAGTGTCAGTTGTGAACTATCTGAAAACCAAATTGGGCTAAAGTCCATGTAAGGCTAGACCTTAAGAAAGGCCAAACTTATACAGCTTCTATTCATTCCAGACAAGTCAGGTCAGCCATCTTTGCCATATTTCTGGGTCATGACTATCCCAGAATGCTCTCTACAGTAATGCTGCTCTAGGGTCATGCGCACCAGACACAGATCGGATCCGTTTCAGAAGTGGCATTGACACACAAAAAAATAAAAATAACAAATAAATAAATAAATAAAAAGTATGATGGAACAGAGAACAGGGTTGAGATGTAGTTAAAAATGTAACTCTCATTGTGTGAGATGCTGAAAGAAAAAGACAACAGGCCAAGGGTCTTTTAATGGATAGCAGTGCTAATTTAAGGAGAATGAATTTAGAAATACAAATTCATTTTATCACTGCTAATGTTAACATGCTAAAGGATAGCTAACTGCTGAAGGACAGCTAATATTAAAGCTGAATAAAGAAATGAAACAAGAAACTGGAAAGAAAAAAAAAAGAAATAGGTAACATATAATAATAATAATTACAATAATAATAATAATAATTTATATATATATATATATATATATATATATATATATATATATATATATATATATATATATATATATATATATTAATAAATACATTCATTTACACCATCAAAACTAATTAGGTAGAGTTAGCTCTTTATATGTAACAATTGCATGTTACCACTTTTTACAGTGTTCAATAATATCTCCATTATACTAAAATAACCCTGCTCAGCTTTACTTCTTGATTAGTCAACCATCCTTATACATCCCTGATGTGAATACAGACAGTATGTTCTGAAGCAGACATGAGTTAACATTACTCGGTGTCGTGTTGCAGACCTGTATCCTGTCACACTTGTGTCGCATCAAGCAAGTGCTGACAGAAATGACAAAAGACTCATCAGCGGGAATGAAGTGACCTGAGCAGACTCTTCTGTGATTGACAGCATCCTTGTCTTCATTTGACAACATGTAAAGGAATATCACTTGGGATAAAGAGAGATTATGCCACTGTTTATGACAGTTTGAAGGCTATTAGCAGCCATATTTTACTGGAACACTGCATGTCCTCTGAGTGAACTCCAATTCATGTCATCATTTCCACACAAACACCATAACCATTGTGTGAAAATCAATATCCTCTGTTGTTTCATCTGAGCAGCTTTTGTCTATGATTTCTATTGTTACCCGCAGACAAACGCACAAACACTAACACACAATTGCACACACCTTTGTTCACAATCACACAATTTGTGCTAGCGGTTCTCCAGATGTGTCGTCCTCTCAGTGAGATGAGGTAACTATGTTTGGTATCTGCTGTCAGGTGGTTTTGTTTAATACATGTCACCGTCACTGTGGCTTTCATGTGTGACAGTTATTAGTTGGGAATAAATGTTAATAACTCCATACGTACCTCTCAAAATGTGACCTGCTGTAAGCCCAAGGGGCTTCATACAACCCAACATAATCATTACCATCAGACAGAGAGATAACACGAGGATTGTTTGGCTGTCTTGCTTGTTGTGTCAGATTTCTGCATGAACTAATAAAAGCAGGAAATGTAAATGTTCTTTTGATGCAACATATGGAGGGTCAGTCAAGTTGCACTGATTCAATTAGATTTTGACTGTAGGCAGGTTTATATAACATTTACATGACTATTTCTGCACAATTAATCAGCTTCAAAACATTTTTCACACACATTTTCTCCACACATGGATATTTCCTATGTGGGGACTAAATTAAGTGCTTTTTCATCTTTGTTTCCGGGCGGAATGTTAAACAAAGCACAATACAGGTGCATCTCAATAAATTAAAATGTTGTGGAAAAGTTAATTTATTTCAGTAATTCAACTCAAATTGTGAAACTCGTGTATTAAACAAATTCAATGCACACAGACTGAAGTTTAAGTCTTTGGTTCTTTTAATTGTGATGATTTTGGCTCACATTTAACAAAAACCCACCAATTCACTCAACAAATTAGAATATGTTCACATGCCAATCAGCTAACCAACTCAAAACACCTGCAAAGGTTTCCTGAGCCTTCAAAATGGTCTCTCAGTTTGGTTCACTAGGCTACACAATCATGGGGAAGACTGCTGATCTGACAGTTGTCCAGAAGACAATCATTGACACCCTTCACAAGGAGGGTAAGCCACAAACATTCATTGCCAAAGAAGCTGGCTGTTCACAGAGTGCTGTATCCAAGCATGTTAACAGAAAGTTGAGTGGAAGGAAAAAGTGTGGAAGAAAAAGATGCACAACCCGAGAGAACCACAGCCTTATGAGGATTGTCAAGCAAAATCAATTCAAGAATGTGGGTGAACTTCACAAGGAATGGACTGAGGCTGGGGTCAAGGCATCAAGAGCCACCACACACAGACGTGTCAAGGAATTTGGCTACAGTTGTCGTATTCCTCTTGTGCGTCTTACCTGGGCTAAGGAGAAGAAGAACTGGAATGTTGCCCAGTGGTCCAAAGTCCTCTTTTCAGATGAGAGCAAGTTTTGTATTTCACTTGGAAACCAACGTCCTAGAGTCTGGAGGAAGGGTGGAGAATCCCAAGTTGCTTGAAGTCCAGTGTTAAGTTTCCACAGTCTGTGATGATTTGAGGTGCAATGTCATCTGCTGGTGTTGGTCCATTGTGTTTTTTGAAAACCAAAGTCACTGCACCCGTTTACCAAGAAATTTTGGAGGACTTCATGCTTCCTTCTGCTGACCAGCTTTTTAAAGATGCTGATTTCATTTTCCAGCAGAATTTGGCACCTGCCCACACCGCCAAAAGCACCAAAAGTTGGTTAAATGGCCATGGTGTTGGTGTGCTTGACTGGCCAGCAAACTCACCAGACCTGAACCCCATAGAGAATCTATGGGGTATTGTCAAGAGGAAAATGAGAAACAAGAGACCAAAAAATGCAGATGAGCTGAAGGCCACTGTCAAAGAAACCTGGGTTTCCATACCACCTCAGCAGTGCCACAAACTGATCACCTCCATGCCACGCCGAATTGAGGCAGTAATTAAAGCAAAAGGAGCCCCTACCAAGTATTGAGTACATATATAGTAAATGAACATACTTTCCAGAAGGCCAACAATTCACTAAAAATGTTTTTTTTATTGGTCTTATGAAGTATTCTAATTTGTTGAGATAGTGAATTGGTGGGTTTTTGTTAAATGTGAGCCAAAATCATCACAATTAAAAGAACCAAAGACTTAAACTACTTCAGTCTGTGTGCATTGAATTTATTTAATACACGAGTTTCACAATTTGAGTTGAATTACTGAAATAAATAAACTTTTCCACGACATTCTAATTTATATATATATATATATATATATATATATATATATATATATATATATATATATATATATACACACCCACAGACAGTTATAATGTGATCAGAATTTTGATAAAACAGAATAATTCCAGGGGGCCCAGGACAACATGGATGACCATAAATCAGGGATCCAGTAAGCCTAGGGCACCAACAAGTCCAACTAATGGCTCCGAGCGGTACGGTTCAGTACAGTACAACATGGTATGCAATTATGTATGTTTCCATTGTCAGAAGTTGTGAATGGTACCAAAATAGCGAACCGTACCACTTTTTTAGGAGCCTTCCGTAGGGGTACCTAGCACAGTAATCCGGTACCTAAAGGGTGGAGCTAGACTTTATTTATGTATGGGTAGGAGAAACATAGCTAGACCCCGAGCTAAAACACTGTCTAGTTCATCAAAGCCCCATCTGAGATATGTCCAACAGCCGAGTTTAAAACCCCATGACATGAACAATTTGAGGTTTGAGTGCACCTTTGCCACTCTTACAGACTTTTTGGGCTTTTTGGTTTGCTTGCCTGCCTGCTGCATATCAACCATCATGAAGAGCTAAGCTATCTAGTCTCATCACACTTTTCTTTCTTTTTATTAGTTTCGCCCAGTTAATGCCCAACAATTGGCTTCACAAGACGTCACTCCAGACGCTACTAGACCTCCAGCAAATCAACAATCTGGGAAACCCCCTTTCAGCGAACTACACCACAGAAGGGAACCCCCAACAGATTTAATCCATGGATTAAACCCCCTAGCACAGGCAACGCAAGTAAACCTCCAGATTCTGAGCTGGTGCATTTAATACAAAATTTAATAGCCTTATTGAAAACTCAATTGTGAGACTGCAATTAAATGACTGATGGTTTGTTCAGGTCAACTGCATATGTTGCTATAAACTTGTAATTCCACATTTTCAGTCTTTTAAAGGGATACTCCACTCCAAAATGAGAATTTTTGTCATTAATCACTGTAAAACCCGTAAAAGCTTTGTTCGTCTTCGGAACACAATTTTAGATGAAAATCGGGAGGCTTGTGTCACAGTGCACACACGAGGGAAGCGAGGAGATGAGGGTAAACTCAAAATACAGTCTTTAATTAAATCCAGGACAGACAAGGCAAGACAAGGCAGGGTTGGAACAGACAGAGACACTGGGAGTAACGAGTAGACTAGACAAAACTGAACAGAACAGGCAGGAACTAAATACACACGATAATTAAACACACACACCTGAAAGAAATCATAAACAATCAAGCTTGACAAGGACAGGAACAGAAAGGACCAAATAAGGGCATGGAGGGGGAAAACACACAAGACACGACAGACATGACGGTGACAGCTTGTGACTGTCCCATTGACTGCCAAGTAAATTACACTGTCAAGGTCCATAAAATTATGAAAAACATTGTCAGAAATACTCCATCTGCCAGCAGACGTGCAATCTGAATTTTATGTTGCGACGAGAACACTTTTTGTGCGCAAAGAAAAAAAATATCGACTTTATTCAACTTTTTCTTCTCCTCCGTGATACTTCCTGCAAGCTCGTTCATGAGTGTACTAGCAGAGCACGGCGCAAGCACACCTCAGATGACGCACGACGTAAACGCTGTGACCTGCTGACGTTGAGGCCAGCATAACCCGGAAGGCGTGCACCGTACGTGTCCTCTGTGTGTAAACGTTGTGCGTCATCTGAGACGTGCTTGCCCCGTGCTCTGCTAGTGAACTCATGAACGCGCTTGCAGGAAGTGTCACGGAGGAGAAGAAAAAGTTGAATAAAGTCGATTATACAGTTACCATTTTTATCATCCACTAGGTAAAAACTGCTTAGAAAAGTAGGTGGGTATGTGACCAGTTACATGCCAAAAGTGAACACTTAAGGCTAAGTTTTTCAGCAAAATATGCATGAGAAATAGCAATAACGATAGCCTTAGCAAACATCACCGAGTGTCTGGATCATATAAGGACAGAGTCATTAATAATGTATAGGGTACATTCAGGCGGGGTGTTTGTGTGAGGGTCGCCTGTTCTCTATCTGTATTCTAGACACGCAGTGTAGTAAATGAAGCCCTGAGGTAAGAAGGTAAAATCCAGTGTGAAAACACAGACAGAGGGAGACCACCTCCAGTGGGCCACCTGATTCTATAGCCGGCGGTTTGATAAGCAGCACACAAGGATGAAAAGACGAATCAATGGTGGTCTGTTAGTGCCCTGAAGGCAGTTCCCTGAAACAGACACAACATTTCACATGCAGCGAGAGCAGTCACTCTAAATGATTATGCAAAGGTGAGGCGATGCGCAGAGCATGCAGAATCACCACTGTGGCCTGCTGAGTCCGTTCAGCCAGGAGATCTCTGGACTGTGATGAGTGAGCAGGAGCTAATGAGCAACAGATGTAAACAACAACTCCTGCGCTGGGTTTGTGCTTTTTGAAATGGGCCGAGAGATCACTAATGTAGCTAAGTTAAAAACAAGACAGAAGCTGATAAACAAATAGCTTACAGATGCAAGCTGATACATTTGGGTTCAGCGGGTTATTTTAAGGACCTGCATAAAAAATGCTGACTGAAAGTTCAACTAAAGAAAATGTGAGTGCTGCTTGTCCATGTAAAACTTGCCTCACGGTGTTGTGGGTGGTTGCCAGGGTATTGCTATGTGGTTAACGCAGTGGCTGCTCAGTGATTTCTTACTGGCTCAAGTCAAAAGAGGATAATCTCAAGTCTATGGGGCTGGATTCAAGAAAGTCTGCTTATAAAGAAAATCTATAACAACTCCTGTTCCATGCCAACTTAAAAGAATGAAGAACATTTCTTAATGTAAATTCTAACAAGTAAGAATGTGATGTATATTGTATTTGATTTATAGTCATTAAGATAAAATAAAAATAAAATTGGTCCTAAAACAGAGCCTTGTGGGACCCCTATAGGGCAGTCAACCTAAGTAATAGCAACATGAATTAATTGTATCTTTTTTTATGCTGTAATGGCTATTATTTGAAAGAACCAAATACTTTCATGTATTTCTTCATGTATTTCTTTCTTTCTTTCTCCCCATATAATGGAAGTAAAAACTGTTTGGTTACCAAAATTGAACAAAAGAAAGAGATGGAAACATGAGGGTGAGTAATTTATCGCACAATGAAACATCCCTTAGCAAACAGCATTAATTATTTATTTATTTATTTTTTTTACTGTATATTTACCTTAGTACACATTTAGATGGTCTATTGATAAGAACAGCATGCAACGATGTCTTTGATGTGTCATCATGACATTCATGCTCCTGTTTTGTTAGTCATTATGCAATTACATGCATCATTATGCAGATATATTCGATGACTAAACATTGCACAAGATGTGTATGATCAAGACCTTGTAGACTATTGTTAGATCCGCATATTGTGCAACCTGAACATCTCATTTAACTTCCTCATTTCTTCTCCCAGTAAACTTCTCAGTAATCTCTCCACACCTGTGTGTACACAGTGTACGACTTCAAACTCATTATCTGAGTGTACCGTGGTGAGACTGTAACCTATAGAGCGATCATTATCCTGGCATGCCAGTGTTCGCGCAACGTGACTGGCACATATGCTAATTTAACGAAAGCCACCCTCTGTTATTTCCTCATTTAAATACGCCTAACACAAAATCTGCTTTTTAACACGTGCTAGTGTTAACACCACTCCCTTTGGAATGAAACTTGTGATAAACTGAAACCCTGCTTGTAAAAACTGATAAAGTTATCAACATATTTGTGTTTCGACTGCATGCTCAGTGAGATTGGGAGATAATAATTCCATTAGAAAAATTATATTTTTCCTTCCATTTAAATAAGAATATTACCATAAAGTGGATGACAATTTTCATCAGATTTCAAGTGAAAGTGTAATTGCTGTCTATACAATATACATACTGTGTGCACATGGCCAAAAGCATTCTGATACCTCCTTCTAATAACCAGGTTTGCATACCCACTCGAGACATACTAGATAATTCTGTGCTTCCAACCTACAGTAGTTACAACAGTTAAAGCGGGTCTTTTGTGCTCCAGCATGACAGGGTACAAAGTGAGGTCCATAAAGAAAGGATTTACTGAATCTCTGAATGTCTTGATGACTTTAGACATTAATTTCAAAACATTCTCACTCCCAAGCTGCCAGATACTGCAGATACTGAAAGGGCCCATGAGCATGTGGATGTTGATGATTATTATATACTGCTGTTCAAAGGTTTTGGGATCAGTAAGATTTTTAATATATATATATATATATATATATATATATATATATATATATATATATATATATATATATATATATATTTTTTTTTTTTTTTTTAAAGAGGTTTTTTATGCTCTTCAAAGGCTGCATTTATTTGATTATATATATATATATATATATATATATATATATATATATATATAATTTATTCCTATGAATCAAATCTGTCTTCAGTGTCACATGATACTTCAGAAAGCATTCTAATGTGCTGATTTATTATCAGTGTTGTGCTGCTCATTTATTTATTTATTTAGAAACTTGTTTTTTTTTTTTTTTTTTTTAACGGAATCTGTGATGAATAAGAACTTTAAAGGAACAACATTTATTCCAAATATAAATATTTTGTAACAATATACACTACCATTTAAAGGTTTTGAGATCAGTAATTATATATATATATATATATATATATATATATATATATATATATATATAATTTATTTTTTTTTAAGAAATTAATATTTTTATTCAGCAAGGATGTGTTAAATTGATAAAAAGTGATAGTAAAGACATATATTGTTAGAAGATAAATATTAAGCAGCACAGCATTTTCCAACATTCATAATAAATTAGCATATTAGTAGACTGGAGGAATGGCTGGAGTAATGGCTTATGAAATTTCAGCTTTGCATCACAGGAATAAATATCTATCTATCTATCTATCTATCTATCTATCTATCTATGTTTGTCTGTTTGTCTGCCTGTCTGTCTGTCTGTCTGTCTGTCTGTGTCTTTAAAATTGGCTTTAAAAAATGGCTTTAAAATCCCATTGGGAGGCTGTTCATGTACTATAAATTTTAACTATCTTTAACTACAGTTAATGTGCAGTCCTGTAATTTGGCTTCTTTGATCTAACTATGAAATGCAACCTTTTTATATTGGTCAGCTGCAAGAGGCTATCAGAACTGTACATGCACTGCCCAGATAAAGCAGATAGATTTTTTTTCAGGATATTTTCATGCAGTACAATCATCCATACGACTATTAAAGGTAACGGTGCTTGTAGGGTCTCATAAATTGGCCTTTATTAGCTGCTCACTGGAGTAACAAACATCTGTGTGTGATTCACTCTGTGCTACACAGAAATCAATAAAGCTTATGAAAGCTGAAGTTTCTCATTCTTTCATGGCCACCCTTTAGACTGAATGGCTCATAAAATGAGCTGATCAAAGAAAACGTGAAGCAGATTTGTAGTTTTACGCAGCACACTGCTTTTACTGTGTGCTTTGCTAATAATGCTGGAGCCGCTGTCAGAGAAAACAATGACCACGATGAGATGTGAATATCAAACATTTACACAACACTGAGAACGTCATCAGAAAATGTAGATCAAAGTGTTTCAAGAACAAAAAAAAAGGACAGCAGCAAAATGTCTAAGTTTGAAGGAGAGCTTGAACTTGAACACGAATGTCACCGCCATCACTGGAAATACTACAAAAGCCAAACTCATTAGATAGCATTAGTGTGCTGTCTATACTTGTCCACATATTGCAATTTTTTATCTTTTGTTGCAGTTAAAATTGCTTTTGTCTTGCACTGTCCATTTGTAGCGCCATGAGACTCAGGGAGACATTATTTATTCTTCTGTATACCTGAAGAAATCTCTCTTGGCTTGTCTTTACAGTGTGATGTACAGCATGTTGGACTAAAAATACTAACGTAGATGATAAATGGTCAGTAATTGCTTTGGTGGGACCATTTCTATAGTCCAAGTATGTTCGACTTTTCCAAATAACATGAATTCCTTGTTGAAAAAAAAACAGCATAAGCTGGGATGCTGGTCATGTGCTGGTCCGCCGTCCTGGTGGCTCGTCCTCCCTCACCACCCTCGAAGGTGGGGCAGCGCGGGGGTATACGGAAGTCCCTCTGGTGGAGCGGTCGGTTGCGATGCAATTGTGTCCGAACACCGCTGCCACCTGGCAGGGAAAACCGTCGCTCCCCTACCGGGCCTGTAGGCATTCGTCGGCCCTGACCGGCAGTGCTTATGCGGCCTGTGGAGAAGTTGCCTCTGCTTTACATGCCATGGTGTTACTGCAGGTTCATCAGGCCAAGGCACTGAAGGACCTGCACGAGGGTGGTCACGATCTGGAGGATCTGAAAGAGCTCCGAACCGCAACTGACCTCGCACTCCGAGCGATGAAGGTCACTGCGAGTTCTCTGGGTCGTGCAATGTCCACACTTATGGTCCAGGAGCGCCATCTCTGGCTGTGTCTGGCCGACATGAGGGATGCCGATAAAGTTCGGTTCCTTAATGCCCCCGTGTCCCAGACGGGCCTCTTCGGCGACACGGTCGAGAGCTTTGCCCAGCAGTTCTTGGCCGCACAGAGGCAGACTGAGGCGATTCGTCACACCCTGCTCGTCGCCGAGGGCGGCCCTCTACATCTGCCCCCGCTCCCGCGCAGCTGCCTCCACCCAAGCAGCGCCATGGAGCCGGGTGTAAGTAGGCCGCCCCGCCTGTCCAAGCCCCCGTCAAACATGGCGGTAAGCGTAAGAGCAAGCGGCCCTGAGATGGGCGACCCAAAGATGGAGGAAGTTGCTCTTTGGGAGATGGTGAATGAGGGAGATGGTGAATGAGGGCCGGGTGGAGAATCTTTTGTTTCGTTTTGTTCTGCCGTTGGCTCTATGGCCGGCGGTACCCAAATTCTCAACAAAAGAGCATTTTCCTCTATCTCTGGGTCCTAAGAGGGCACGGAGAGTTGCGGACGGATCAACACCGGACCACACTCATCCACCTCGGTCACTAGTAGGCAGCAGCAGGCGGTTCGAGAGTGTCATCAGAGGCCCTACTCACGCACCCTCTGCCCAACCATGGAACCAGGTAAGCGATGCACCGCACACACTCAGACCCCTCTTCCGTCTGCCCACAAGCTGTCCGAGCTGGGTCCCTGCGTTCCTGCGTTCCTGCGGTGGTACGGCGGTGGTTCCGCTGATCCCACTTGCATGGTATCTGGGTGCCTGGCTAACGCTACCCAGTCCATCTCGCTGGCTTCTGTGGACCATCAGCCTCGGCTATGCGATACATTTCACCTGGCGTCCCCCCAAGTTCAGTGGCGTCCGCTTCACGGTGGTGAAGGCGGCCGATGCTCCTGTCTTGCGTGTGGAGATCGCATTCCTGCTGGTGAAGGACGCGATAGAGCCGGTCCCTCCAGCCGATATGAAGGCAGGGTTTTACAGCCCCTACTTCATTGTACCCAAGAAAAGTGGTGGGTTATGATCGATCTTGGATCTGAGTGTCTTGAACCGGGCCCTTCATTGGTTACCATTCAAAATGCTGATGCAGAAATGCATCTTCAGGTGCATCCGTCCCAGAGATTGGTTTGCAGCGATTGACCTGAAGGACGCGTACTTTCATGTGTCGATCCTTCCGTGCCACAGACCATTTCTGAGGTTAGCGTTCGAAGGACGTGCATATCAGTACAAGGTCCTGCCCTTTGGGCTGTCCCTGTCCCTCCATGTCTTCACAGATGTTCTGGAGGGGGCTCTTGTTCCCCTCAGAGAGCAAGGGGTTCGCATCCTCAACTATCTCGTTGATTGGCTTATACTAGCACAGTCTCGGGATCTGGTGCTCTGGCACCTCAGCCAGTTGGGTCTTCGGGTCAGCTGGGAAAAGAGGAAACTCTCCCCGACGCAGAGGATCTCTTTTCTCCGTATGGAGTTGGATTCTGTCATACAAACAACACGCCTCACAGAGGAACGTGCTCAGTCAATGCTGAACTGCTTGAATTCATTGAAACAATATCAGAGGCTCCTGGGGCATATGGCAGCTGTGGTGGCAGTCACACCGCTCGGGTTACTTCATATGAGACCGCTTCAGCACTGGCTTCATGGCCGAGTTTTGTGTTTAACTTGAGCTTCATGGTGGGCGTGGCAATGCGGCACTCACCGGGTCCAAGTTACACCGGCCTGCTGCCAAACCTTCACTCCGTGGTCAGACCTTGCGTTTCTCCGGGTGGGAGTGCCCCTAGAGCAGGTCTCCAGGCATGCTGTGGTTTACACGGATGCCTCTACCACCGGCTGGGGGGCCACATACAACGGGCAAGCAGTATCAGCGGTATGGACGGGCCCCCAGCTGCACTGGCACATCAACTGCCTACAGTTGTTAGCAGTGCGCCTTGCCTTGAACCGTCTCAAGGGACGCTTATGAGGCAAGCACGTGATGGTCCGGACAGACAACACTGCGACTGTTGCGTACGTCAACCGACAAGGTGGTCTGCGCTCCCATCACAACTCGCCCGCCACCTCCTCCTTTGGAGTCGGAAGGTTGCAAATTCAGGGAGGGTGAGGAGCAGGTCCTGCTTGTTGCGCCCTATTGGCTCAACTGGACCTGGTTCCCAGAACTGATGCTCCATGCGACAGCCCCTCCTTGGCAGATTCCTCTGAGGAAGGATCTACTGGCTCAGAGACGGGGCACCCTGTGGCACCCATGTCCAGACCTCTGGAAACTTCATGTCTGGTCCCTGAACGGGACGCGAAGGTTCTAGGTGACCTACCCCGAGAGGTAGTTGACAGCATCACTTAGGCGCGAGCACCATCTACGAGACACGCTTACGACTTGAAGTGGAACCTGTTTGTCAAGTGGTGTTCTTCTCGCCGAGAGGACCCCCGGAGATGCCCGATCAAAGTTGTGCTTTCCTTTTTGCAGCAAGGGTTGGATGGAAGGCTGTCTCCCTCCACCCTGAAGGTCTATGTCGCTGTGATTGCTGCTAACCATGACCCTGTGGAAGGTAAGTCGGTTGGGAAGAATGACCTGGTCATCAGGTTACTTAGGGGGCGAGAAGGCTGAATCCTCCCCGGCCTCCCTCTATACCCTTTTGGGACCTGACTCTAGTGCTCAGCACACTACAGCAGGGCCCATTTGAGCCTTTGCAGTCAGTCAAACTAAAGTTTCTTTCATTGTAAACTCTGCTCCTGCTTGCACTGGCCTCCATTAAGAGGGTAGGGGACATGCACGCATTTTTGGTTGACGAAACATGCCTAGAGTTAGGGCCGGCCCATGCAATCCTGAGGCCCCAGCCCGGCTATGTGCCCAAGGCTCCTACTACCCCCTTCAGGGATCAGGTAGTGAATCTGCAAGCGCTGCCCCCGGAGGAGGCAGACCCAGCCCTAGCTTTGCTTTGTCCTGTCCGCACCTTAAGATGGTACGTGGAACGCACACAAAGCTTCAGGACCTCAGACCAGCTCTTTGTCTGTTACGGAGGCCGGCAGAAGGGGAAGGCCGTCTCCAAGCAGAGGATGGCCCACTGGATAGTAGAAGCCATCACCCTGGCTTATCAGGCACAGGGTGAGCCCTGCCCGCTCAGGTTGCGAGCCCACTCTACTAGGAGTGTTGCATTCTCCTGGGCGCTGGCTCGTGGCGCCTCGCTGACAGATATCTGTAGATCTGCGAGCTGGCCGACCCCAAAACTTTAGAAAAATATTCTATAGTCTTTGTGTTGAGCTGGTATCCTCCTGTATTCTCACCTCAAATGGGTAGAGGCACTGAGAGGCCCCGGTGTAGTGTCGGCTTGCTAAAACTGCTAAGACTGTTCCAGAGTGTCCGTACCGTACTGTACCCTGACGAGCTCCTCCATCCCCTCAGCAGCCAGACGTGGCGGAGTGTCCGGCGCCAAGCCCTCACTCGATGAATCCGTGAGAACCGGTAGGCTGGGTTCCATATGTAGAGACCTGAGTGGATCCCATATGTGTAAAGTCCACGGTATAGCCTTAGAGCCCATGTTTCCCCGGCAGATCTCTCTGCCATTTTTCAAGAGGGTTGTAATCACCTCTAATTCTTCCATATGCACCTAAACGGATCCATATGTGTAAGTGCTTTCAAAACCTCCTTCGGGAAGGATGGGGCTTCCGCAACGTTCCTGTTCCAAGTGGAACGGGTACATTTCCCCAGTGTTATCTAATCTCACTGAGTGGGTAGTGCTACAACAACAGTGACTGGCCTTCTTGTTGCAAGCCCGGCCTACACCAAAAGGGGCGCAGGTGGCTCGCACAGGACACTGGTAGGGGCAGCATCCATGGCGCTTTGGTAGGGATCCCATTTGACGGTCACCGACGTGACTTGCAGTGACCGACTGAAAGGGAACGTCTCGGTTACGTATGTAACCCTCATTCCCTGAAGGAGGGAACAGAGACTTCATGTCCCATCACCACGGCTGCTATACCACCGCTGAGCTGGCCAGGTAACTCGCGAAAACCTGGTATGCATTGCACCTGCTGCCTATTTATGCTCGCACTGTCATCAGTGGCAGCTGGAACCAATCATTGCATGCCAATGTGCATTGGCTCGTTTAGTTTACACTCGAAGTGGATTGGTCTCTCTAAGCGAGATCCCATTTGTCGGTCACCGACGTGACGTCTCCGTTCCCTCCTTCAGGGAACGAGGGTTACATACGTAACCGAGACGTTTCTCACAAACACACAGCTTTTGGCCTCACAAGACATTAATTGATGGTCTGGAGTGGTGTG
This sequence comes from Spinibarbus caldwelli, assembly GCA_039654775.1. Lineage (NCBI taxonomy): Eukaryota > Metazoa > Chordata > Actinopteri > Cypriniformes > Cyprinidae > Spinibarbus > Spinibarbus caldwelli. The sequence goes on along the minus strand of CM077223.1, from coordinate 8,045,572 downwards.
GATTATTGTGATGTTTTTATCAGCTGTTTGGACTCTCATTCTGACGGCACCCATTCACTGCAGAGGATCCATTGGTGAGCAAGTGATAGAATGCTACATGCTAATACTCCAAATCTGTTCCAATGAAAAAAAAAAAAAAAAAAAAACTCATCAACATGGATGGATGGAATGATGGTGAGTAAATATTCAGCAAATCTTTATTAATCTTTTAAATAAAGGCTTCATATGACACACACAGATGTGATTTTTTGGTTTGCAGTGGGCCAAAGCAAAGGGTCGAAAGTCTTCAGCTTGTTACACACTGAAATCCTAAAATTGCCTGGAAAATATTGACAATATGAGTGAATATTTTAGTAGCACATGTTTTGGAAAATACAACTGTAGTAGAGTGTTTTCTATGGCCACCGATGATATTTGTAAACCTCTCTACTGGCAGTTTGGTCCACTCTTTTGCAAACTGCTTCAGTTCTCTGCGATTTGAAGGGTGCCCTCCACCAACTGCTGTTTTCTGATCTCTCTATTGATATTCAATGGGATATAAATCGGGCCACTTCTGAGCACTCCAGCGTTTGTTCTTCAACCATCCCTGGATATTTTCAAGCTTAAGGTCAATGTTCTGCTGGAACATGACCTTCAATGGTGACACTGCGCTGCATAATGCCAAGGTCATCTCCTGATTTAATGATGCATTGCCTAGAATAAACATCTGATCACAACCTTGCCTTTTAGGGGATTTCTGATATTGTGTGATCGGTAATGACATATGTATGTATGTATGTATGCGTGTATTTAGAGTAAAAAAAAAAAAAAAAGTTGCTTAAGCCTTGGCCTTACTAATACATCTGACTAGATGACAGTCACTTAAATAAATAAATAAATAAATAAATACTTCATATTCTTACATACTAACTGGTAATGAGATCCACTGTATTAAAGCTATTATCAGATCAGGATGTGAAAATTAATTTCATCTGTGATCTTCAGACAGTCTTCCTGTTATTTCTTATAATAAACACAATTTCTGGAAACACTAACTGTTCTCCAAAATGTGATAATGACATCAGTATTGGAGACATCAATTCTTTGTTTAAAAATTACAAATTGCACACATAAATGCCAAAAAAAAAAAAAAATGCAGTCAATTCAGGAATAAACAATTGTTTAAAAGTTTGTCATTGGTCAGATTTATTTTACTTGCAAATACACATTAAGTTGTGGAAGCTTGTTTCCACCAGAGGGTTAAATAATAATAATAATAATAATAATAATAATAATAATAATATATACTGTAAATGGAGAATTGCAAGACAAAGAAAAAGAGTCAAAATTGTGAGATAAAAAGTTAAAATTACATTTTTATTTAAAGAAAAAAAGTCAGAATTGTGAGATATAAACTAGGAATTATGAGAAAGTCAGAATTTATATGTCGCAATTCTGACTTTTTTTCAGAGAACTGTGTTTATATCAGAATTACGAGAAAAAAAGTCTGAATTATGAGATAAAAAGTCAAAATTACCTTTTTATTTATTTATTTATTTATATGGCGGAAATGGGCTTCCATTTTGAATCAATCAAAAGTGATGGAAAAGACATTTATAAATTTACAAAACATTTCTATTTCAAATAGATCTTTTCTTTTGAACTTTGTTAATCAAAAATCATACCGACAACCTTTAGTTTTGAATGATAGTGGTGGTTAGTTTAAATCTTTCTATAATTTTCTGTTAATAGGGATGATAAAGGTAGCATAGACCAATTTTGTAGATTTTTTTTTTTTTTTTTTAGGACCATTACAGAGACAGAAAATGGGGTAAATCAAGGGTAAATATTGGCAATGATTTTACAAAATGGAGGAATTTTGATGGAATGTTTGGGTTTTAATCGATGCAACAAACTTGCAAAGTTTCTTCTGGACAGGTAAGCTAAACTTCAAGTTAAGTATCCTTAATATTTTGGAGCTCTTACTAAAAGAAATGTACTTTTTAGATGACCCTAGCAGCGCAGAAACTGCCTAGCCTAGCTTTAAGGTAGGGAACTAGATCAAAATAGTGAAATTGTAGCAAACAAAACATTCTCAACAGTGTGCATGACAATAAGAACAAAAAACTACACGTGTACCAGTATTGTAGGCTGTAAACATTTACTGACCATCAGTTTTGATAAATACTGCTGTACTGCAAAAGCACAACCTAAATCATCCACCTCAGTCATCTCTCATCTTCTGAACGGGGGATCAAACCTGAGATAACAAACAAGTGAGCGTGAACAGAGGCTGAACGACAGCTCGCTGGCGGAAGAGCACTGCTCAACACCTTCAATCTGTCACTGCCTTGACAGAATTACAGTTAATGATGCTCATTGAAAATTCCAGCACACCTCTGGCCGCTCGCACATGCAGACAGATACACCTTGTTTTCATGAAGAGGATGGATGCTCATTTTTAGCTGCTCCACTTCTGTTCTTCTGCGTCTGAATGATATCAGTCAGTGTGTGTGACTTTGGAGGTGGATTGAGGATAAATGTGAAGGTATGTGTGAAATGTCTTCTGGAAAACACACTCCACTGGAGACGATGTGTCTTATATTGTAGATGCTCGTTGTTTGGGGATTCTTTTGCACCTGACTGCTGAACTCTACTGAAGAAGTTCAACGTCTACAGCAAATACTACAATACTTATTTATTTATTTATTTATTTAATTTTTTTATTTTTCTCCCATCAGAATTATTGCATTGTCACATAAGCACAAATCAAGAGAACATAAACTTGCATGATTTGCTCACAGATTCAGTTGCAGCAAAGAGCGTGAACAGTCGCTTGAAAGAAAACAGATTGACTGTATTACACTTTTATTTCAGCAAATATCTCAATAAAGATAGCTAAACTTACATATTTGGATGTATTTTAAGCTTATCAATGCTTTGAGTGCTATTTAAGTGTAGAGAGAGTGCGTATGAAGGGTTGCCAGGTTGGTAAGATTAAGTAAAACATAGGCAGAAAATGTAAAATATATTTAAGATTTAAACTCTTGAAATCTGGCAACCACAGTTATGAAAGCTTGTGGAGGCTTTTTACCATTACCATTTAACCAGCAGGCAAATATCCCAGATAATACTGCATAATAAATTGAGAGAAGCAGAAATCATGATAATGATTTATTGTGCAGGCGTACAATTTTCAGCATCTACAGTCAATTTTTGCTATTAGCACATTTCAAGGTTTTTTAATTGTTTCGCTATTAGCACATCTCAAGGGTGTTTTTTTGTGTTGTTTTTTTTTTTTTTTTTTTTTTTTTTTGGTAATCACAAAAATGTTCAGATTTTTGGTCATGAAACACTCATACAGAAGTTACAGAACAGTCTAGATCTACACTGTAATGCCACATCTTGCTCAGAAACAGTGTGATACACTGAAGCGTGTGATATTGCCTGCATCTACTACAGCTCTCTGTGAGCCTGGGTAGTAGAGTCTCTACAAATATCAGTGTTATTAATTTAACTATTAAAAAAAAAAGAAAAGAAAAGTAGTAATATTGCCAACTCATAGCTGAGAAATGTAATGCTGTTTTACAGTATCAAAGCCATTTTTGTTGACGACAAGCTTCTGTTTGCGTGAGTTTTTGTCTGGTGGAGACCGAGAAAAAGAGAGAGAGTGCTGTCCCCAGATACTGAAAGTAATTTTGTAAAAATCAATCAAATTGTCATTTTTATCATGTTTAATATATCTTTTGCTGTGGTAGGCTGTGTGGCTCTTTGAAATAGCTGAATCAAACTACCATAGAGCTGTGTGCTTATAGAAAATGAACCTTAGAACTCATGATGATAGATAGATAGACAGACAGACAGACAGACAGACAGATAGACAGATAGATAGATAGATAGATAGATAGATAGATAGATAGTATTTTCTAACTTGAAAAACTTGAAAAAGTTAGCTGAAGTTGAATTTGCTTTAATTATTTTGATGAGTTAAAGTAATGGAAAAAAAAAAAAACATGTTAGCATGACATGAAATATATGTTAGCATGATTGATAATGCAATTTTTATTTATTATTTATTTATTTATTTATTTTTTTACAATGTTGGAGATTGTTGTCTAACACATCAGTTCACAAGTGTTCAGTTGAGCTGAGATCTGGTGATTGCAAAGGCCATAACATCTGATTCACATCGTTTTTATACTCATCAAATCGTTCAGTGACCCTATTGCCCTATGGATGTGAGCATTGAGACCTTCATTATTTTGAGGCAATGCATTTGAATGAATGTCTTGAACTTATTAGGGTTGACAGCGTATGGACTGCATACACACATCTGTGAGGAAAGAGGGAATGCTTTCTGACTGAAAATGCAGAATAAGAGAGGATGATGTTTATTTATTTTGCCAAGTGGAAACTGTGGTTTGGGTCTGATGCAATAACAAATATTGAGCTGCTTGTCTTTATTTATTTATTTTTCTTCTCTTTGCTGCTCATGGAAAGCTTGTGGATGCTGTTTTGAGTGCATTGTAAAAAATTGAGTGTGAATTTACAGTATTTTCTTGGCTAGTAGTTGCTGCATTTTTAAACTAGTAGTTGCACAACATATTACAATCAAATAACAACTGTGCACTGTGACACTGAGCTGGAAGAGATGCAACAACAGCATTTCAAAAGTTTCAAACACTTTTTTTAGATTGCAAAATATGTTTCAGACAGCCAGTTGTGTTGAACAATGATTGAGAGGGAAAATAAATAAATAAATAAATAAATAAATAAATAAATAAATAAATATTTTCTTTGCTTATTTATTTGTTTTTCTTTTCATTCTTCCTGTTATTTATTTATTTATTTATTTATTCCATGCATGCATGCATTGGTTTTACATTAAAATCTTGAACACAGAAATAAATTGTTCATAAATATTGCAAAATCATGGCAATATTTAAGTGTGTTTTATATATATATATATATATATATATATATATATATATATATATATATATATATATATATATATATATATATATATATATATTATTTATTTATTTAGTTAGTTAGTTAGTTAGTTAGTTAGTTTATTTGTTTGTTTGTTTGTTTGAGGCCTGGGGAGTGTTCCAGAAAGCAGGTTATGCGACATACCCGGGTGTGTTTAAGAGTAAGTAAGCGTATAATCTCAACTTTCGGTTCCAAAAACGGAGGTAACTTTCAGGGTATGCAAGTAGCCATAGCAACTTGCTCTCTGAAGATAACTCCGGAGTAGGTTATGTTTCAGGGTTAGCTTACTTCAGAGCTATCAGCACATAGTGTGCGTGCTCTACTGACGAGACCCCAGTGGGCGTGACAGATTCCGCACAATATTATATATTATTACAATAAAGATTTTTATATATATATGTATATATATATATATATATATATATGTATATATATATGTATATATGTATATATGTATATGTATATATGTATATATATATATATGTATATGTATATGTATGTGTTCCTGTGGCTCAGTGGTAGAGCTTTGCGTTAGCAGCGCAAAAGGTTGTGGGTTCAATTCCCAGGGAACACACATGCTGATAAAAAATAAAAAAATGTATAACCTGAATGTACTGTAAATCGCTTTGGATAAAAGCGTCTGCTAAATGCGTAAATGTATATATATGTATACATATATATATATATATAAAACTTTATTGTTATAATATTGTGCGGAATCTGTCACGCCCACTGGGGTCTCGTCAGTAGAGCACGCACATTATGTGCTGATAGCTCTGAAGTAAGCAATGTGATTTTCTGGATTTTTTTTTTTTCTCATTTTGTCTCTCATAGTTGAGGTATACCTATGATGAAAATTACAGGCCTCTCTCATCTTTTTAAGTGGGAGAACTTGCACAATTGGTGGCTGACTAAATACTTTTTTGCCCCACTGTATATATATATATATCTACATATATATATATATATATATATATATATATATATATATATATATATATATATAGTTGTATGATATGTAATGTATTATTCTAATATGGTTATTATATTTATTATTATAAATATAAATATAATATAATATATTTATTGGCATATATAATAGTTATCTGCATAAATTATAAAACACTATTATGACAAGGTAATGTTTATTTGATTATCATCTGACACATCATGGATCTGCATTTTCTATAATGTATTTTTATAATAAGAATACATATCTTATATGACTAATTATATAATTAGCATCAAACAAGCAATATAATTCTTATTCTCAAGGATTAAAGATTAAAGGGAAAAAAAAAATGATTGCACAACCACAAGTTAGGTGGCGATATGCACTAAGTATGTAAATGACCTTTGAACAGAAGAAGAAGAAGAAAGAAACAGTATGGCGCTTTTTCTTAGCGTCGGTTTCCATTGTGACTCATCGATTCGTCGCTCTGTTGAGAATGTCTTGCGTGTTAACAAGGAACATACTCTGGGTTGAATGAACTTACTCCCGGACGCATTTTTGGAGCCAGCAGAGCTAGAGTAAGCAAAGTTTGGTTTAATCAACCGAGAGTTCAGGGTTTAGCAGATGGTAAGTTAACCTTGGTTTCTGGAACACCCCCCTGTTGCTTTCAGTGTTTTGCTCTCATTCATAGTCTACCAAGATCAATGGTCTTCCAGAGCACAGGTGTGTGATGAATCTATCACATTTGTATGCAAAGTGCAAGAAAGTGTAAAACTACATTCACTCAGAGATCTGCATCCAGTGAAATCAACTGAACTTAAGTAGAGCCAGATGAGCTGTAGTGGTATTATGTGTGTTTTGTACAGTACTCACCATGACAGAGATGTGCAGCAGGTGCATGTGTTCGTGCAGGACGCGTGGTGGTTCCCGAACGGTGGGCTGCGTGACCTGCGACTGCTGCTCGGAGCTGCTCATGGACACGTGGAAGTACAGCGTCCCGTTCTCCAGCCACTGCTGCTTCCAGTGCACCTGTGAGATGTCTGGCCCTGTCCCTGACATTTCTACAAGACATGGACAAAACACCAGTCAGTTACGGTCATGAAAAAGATGTTACAAAAAAATAAAAAATAAAAAAATAAAATAAAAAATCATAATGGTAAAAACAGGCCTGATTAAATGTTGATGTATGTTGATTGTTTTTGAAACTGTACATGGAGTAATAGTGTAATGAGCTCATCCTGTAATTATATAATATACAATACTATATACAAACACCACCAGTCACAAGTTTGAAATAATTAAGATTTTTCTCTTTTGCTAAACAAGGCTGCATTTATTCAATGAAAGAGAGAGAGAGAGAGAGAGAGAGAGAGAGAGAGAGAGAGAGAGAGAGAGAGAGAGAAATAATATTGTGAAACATTACGATTTAAAATAACCATTTTATATTTTAATATATTTTAATATCATTCTATACCAATATGGTGATTTGGTGCCCAATTATTGATGATCAATTATTAATACTGCTTTTTATTATCATGGTTGGAAACAGTTTTTGCTTCTTGATATATTATTTGATAAATATATAAAGTATAAATATAAAGAACTATATTTATTTGAAATAGAAATATTTTGTAATAGTTTAAATGTCTTCACTGTCAGCTTTGGTCATTATTATTATTATTATTATTATTATTATTATTATTATTATATTTTCCTACTTCAAACTTGTGAATAGTGCACAAAAATAAATAAATAACTAAATAAAAAAAAAAGGCAGCACAACTGTTTTCAACATTGATAATCAGAAATGTTTCTTGAGCAGCAAATCAGCATATTAGAATGATTTCTGAAGGACTGTGTGACACTGAAGACTGGAGTAATGATGCTGAAAATTCAGCTTTGATCACAGCAATAAATTATATTTTAACAGATATTCACATATAAAACTTTTATTTTAAATTGTAATAATATTTCACAAACAAATATGTAGCCATGGTAAGCAGAAGAGACTTCTTTCAAAAACATTACAAACTCTTGACCAGTAGGTTGTATATATAATATAATATAATATAATATAATATAATATAATATAATTATACATATTATATATTATACATATACAATATATGTGTTTCAATGTTGCCCCATGAAGGCTCTGGATGGATGTGGTGGTTTTGACTCTTCCTGAACCTCCATGTGTGCCCTTAGGCTCTGGTAGCAAACTTTGACATCAAATGCATTGGAATTATGACATCCTGACCAAGACATCCATTTTCCCAACTTCAAACTGATTTTTCTGAGCATCAAACAGCAGGTAAATGATCTCCCTTTATACCGACACTCTTTTGATTTCTCTAACGGTTCTCGACGTCTTCAAACTGAAGGTGACATTACTTGAAACAGAGACTCCGACTTTAATCGTAAGAGCGGTATCTCTAACTTTCTGACACCTGACAAGTTTCAAGTGTTTATTAGCTCATTTAAGTCATCAAAGTTACTGAGATAACTACAAACTCAAAACACAGATTCAAACAAAATGCAGTCAAAATGAGCTTAGTTCTCGTCTTTTAAAAAAATCAGATGTTCAGCAAAATGTTCATGCTGCTCATGTACATACAATGAAAGGAACGAGTGACCAGGAGGTCTCAAGCTCCAAAAGGACAAAAAAAAAAAAAAAAAACACTATCAAAGTATAAATCATAACCCTGAGCCATGCAAAAGTCTTCAGAAGTCTTACGATAGCTTTGTGACAAAAAGAACAAAACTGAATTCAGTATTTTTTCAGTATTCAGTATTTCCCAAAGCACTTAAATTCATGTGCATAAAAGACGGCAAACTAAATATAAAACTAAAACTAGTAAAAAATAATTGGGGCTGAAAATTAAATAAATAAATAAATAAATAATAGATGAAAACATTACACTTAAAAAGCTTAATTGAAAATTAGAAATGTTGCCTTGCTGACAAATTAAACTGAGGTGCTAAAACAATTAAAACTAAAATAAAAATAAATTCAAATGAAATTAAAAAAAAAAAAAAAAAAATCAATTTACGCATTTGACAGATGCTTTCATCCAAAGCGACTTATATTGCATTTAAGGTATTTATTACACGAGTTCATGCATTCCCTGGGAATCAAACCCGCAACCTTGCCATTGCTTGCACCATGCTCTACTGTTTCAACAACAGGAACACTTAGGAAAGCAAAAGAACATTCAAAATTTTAATAAATACTATTATATTGCACTGAACTACCATTAGTTCTTGTGCAATCCATAAAAAAAAACCAATCCATAAAAAAAAGACATTTGAGAATTACAGTGGAGGGGAAGATTTTTAATGATTAATGAATTTCCGTCTGCTCATACAAAATAGTGTTTGACTTTAAAAGACTTGGAATACAATGCACAAGTCACATTGAACTTTGACTTTAATTCCAGCAGTAATTTAATTATCAGATATGCACCAGTCAACCAGCCATCAAGCAGAACCAGAGGTTTTTTTCATCTGATCTGTGTTTTGGATTTTACACACAAGGCATTGAAGTCATTTCATTGATTGCAAGAAAGAATGAAATACTCTTTCATTCTTGTATCTAGCTCAAAGAAGAATTTTTTTTAAAAAAAATCGTTAGCTATATAAAATTCAAATCATAATCGGTGCATCCCTATTAATTTTTCCTCATGACTTTGGCTCACCTCATCCTCAGTCAACAAATGGGCTCTTAAATCAGTCAGTCTGCTAGAAATGAGAATAAAACACGGTTCATAAGCAACGCTGGATTGATTTTCAATCATTCTTGATTCCAAATCATTATCAGATATCTGCTTCAGTGACTTCAGTCCTCAAAGCATCATCAAAAACCTCCAGCGTACGTCATTGTACACCTCTATATGTGCTGTGAGTGAAAACCACTCCAGTGCTGTTATTTGGGGAGGAATCGAGTCCTTGAGGGGTGCAAACGAAGGTAGCGTGAGCGATCCGACTCCAGCGTTGATGAAATGTGGCCAGATAGGGATCAGATACGTGGGATGGGTTTCCATCGACTCAGGTTTGCGGTTTGACCGCTCAGAGTGACCTCAGGAGCAATAAGCTTGATATTTTCAAAGGAGCTGCAGAAGTGTGGCAAAGCTGTTTCACCAGTAACGAGGAGCAGGAAATTGATCCTGTAAGAGTACAGAGTGGCCGGAATGATGAGAACGGGACATTCGGATTTCAGGAAGCTCCTGACCTTTAACAGAAGTGCTGGATGTCCAGAGGAAGATGTTATTGCTCTGAGATTTCTCTTTCATATCTCTAGAGAGATCAGAGTGTTTGAAGTTAATCAGAACAATTTAGCATTACATTACCATTACAGTAAATGGGTACCGAGTCCAAACAGCTGATAAAAACATCACAATAATGCCAAACATATTTGTTTAGAACTGTTTTGGCTTGTAAACAGTGCTTGATGTGTGCATATTTCTCTTCTGCTTCAGAACAGACAATTTTTTTTCCACTGGAGGAAGTGTTATTACGGATTATGGACTGGATATTTTAGCTGGAAGCAACAGTTTGAAGTTTAGAAGTTTCTTACAAGCATGCAGCTTTTGGCTTCAAAAGATATTAATTGATGGACTGGAGTCGTGTGGATTACTTGTGGATTATTGTGATGCTTTTATCAGCTGTTTGGTCTCTGATGGCACCCATTCACTGCAGAGGATCCATTGGTGAGCAAGTGATAGAACGCTACATTTCTCCAAATCTGTTTCCATGAAAAAACAACCTCATCTATATATGAATTTTCAGCAAATTAAAATTTTTGGTGACTTTTAGTTGAAAATTGAATTGAAATTGGCATGCAGTTTGAAACGATTGTACTTAAGTATATTCTTTTAAGGTATTTCAGTTCGTTTCAGTCTTGTCAGAGATGATCTGCTGACAATATGATGCATTTATTACCTCATTTAAAAAGTCGAATGTTTTTGTAGAAAACTCTAAAAGCACCTTTTCAGCATCTTTGGGCCTAATGGACAGGCGGAAAGAAACTGCTGAGCATTGTATTACAAATCTGTAGCAAGTGAAACTTGCTCTCTGATTTTAATCAGCTGTCCTTAAATAAAACAATGAAGAGCAGAGAGCAAGTAATCGACTGTGACACGGAACAGATCCTTTATTATAAAAACATGCCCTGTTTTACAGACTCAAGCTTACAGCAGGCAACCCTCCAGCCAAACATTCAAAGAAAATAAACATAAAAGACAAGTGGTCAAGTGAATATTAGCAGCAGCGTCGTGCCGCTATATCAGATGACACTATCAGCTTCAATTAGCTGAAAAACGTGTTTTCCAGGCAGCAAGCCAAAAGTTTCATGCCATTTAGATCAATTTGGAGTGAATTACCGTAGCTACTCCAAGTTGAATACATTTGAATAAATTACATATATATTTAGGGCCTGACTGAACTGAACAGGAACTACATGGTATGTTTGGTGTGTTTTAATTAGTCCATATATGTTGTTTGTTTAAATCTGCACCCATTCTGATTAACAGCGAAGAAAGAAGCCAATCTATTATCACCGTAGTCTCATTAAGACAAATACAGGACCAGCTATGAGGATGCTGCCAAAAACCGAATGCACTTTTTAAAAATTAGCATTCCTGCAAACACTCTTATGGCAATAGAGCTTGACTCAATAATGCTTGATTGCAAAGTAAAGTAATTGTCCTCTGGCATATTTATTTCCCTGCAAAGAGTTGCATGTCCTTAAAAGTAGCATTCACCATTATGATTTAGGATAACATAAGTCTCATAGGGCCAAACATTTGACTATTAAACTTTACAAAGAAAGTTCGCCTACAAATTAAATAATCATTTACTCACCCTCATGTTGTTCCAAATTCAAAAGTTTGACTACACAGTTTGACAAACAAGCTAACACGACCAATCTGGTCTCATGACGAAAACGTACATCTGAGAACTTTTTCGCAAGACCTGAAATATGTACCACCATACGTTCACATTTTGGAACATATTCAATGTGAAATGTCCATTGGGTGGTGCTAAAAGAGTGTTCACTTTTTTTTTTTCCCCCAGAACAGATGAACTTACATATGGCATTTTATATGGTTTTATATGGTTTTAACTGACGTTGGTTTTGTAGGTGTCACCGCAGTTCTGACTTGAAATGTCCATTAAATGGTGCTATAAGTCTAATGCTCTGTGACGTTTTAAAATAACTATAACCATCTATAACTATAACCATCTGCACTACACCTAAACCTACCCTATAGTATGAAGAAAAGTGAATGTGATGTAAAAACACAATCACGCCATTTTAGCTTGTTTTTCGATCTCTCATCTTTCAGCTCTTTCATCGTTAGTCATGTTTTTGACAGGATTTGTACCCAAGGATTCCGCATGATAAGTCCAATTATGTGCAAGCTGAGCTACTGAGCAAGCTTGTTACGTCTGGAAAGCGAAACATATGGATCTGTAATCATAACTGTAATCATCAACTTAAAAGTCCAGACAAAACACATAACAACCACAATAATAAACTATTTCAACCAAACCAAATCATTTGCAATCCCAAAATGCATTAAGACATCCTCATTTGAAAATGTAATTCAAATAGTTAATTCAACTATAATCCAAAATGAAAAAAAAAAAAAAAAAAAAAAAAAAAAATATATATATATATATATATATATATATATATATATATATATATATATATATATATATATTTATATATATATATACTCATTTGAAGTCTCATTCCATTTCCTCATTATTTTCAGGGTTAGATAGTCAAGCTCAGCCATGTTAGCTATATTAAATTAATTAATTAATTAAACAACTTATAATAATAATAATAATAATAATAATAATAATAATAATAATAATTCTTTACATTTATATAGCGCTTTTCTAAGCACTCAAAGCTCTTTACATTGTGAGGGGGGATCTCCTCATCCACCACCAGTGTGCAGCATCCACTTGGATGATGCGACGGCAGCCATAGTGCGCCAGAATGCCCACCACACACCAGCTTACTGGTGGAGAGGAGACAGAGTGATAAGGCCAATCAGACGATATGGGGATTGTTAGGAGGACATGATGGTCAGAGGCCAATGGACGAATTTGGCCAGAATGCCGAGGTCACACCTCTACTCTTTTCGAAAGACATCCTGGGATTTTTAATGACCACAGAGAGTCAGGACCTCGGTTTAACGTCTCATCTGAAGGACGGTGCTTTTTACAGTATAGTGTCCCCATTACTATACTGAGGCGCTAGGACCCACACAGACCACAGGGTGAGCACCCCCTGCTGGTCTCACAAGCACCTCTTCCAGCAGCAACCTAGTTTTCCTAGGAGGTCTCCCATCCAGGTACTGACCAGGCTCAACCCTGCTTAGCTTCAGTGGGCAACCAGTCTTGGGCTGCAGGGTGACAACTATATCAATGACTACATAATCACTTAAACTATACAGTTAGCCCATTAGTCATTTTGGGACACTCATCCCCGTTTTCACAGACAAGGCTTAAGTCCTAGACTAAAATGTAAGTCTGAGATTTCAATTGAAAGAAACTTGCACTGATTGATCTTAAAATATGTCAGTGTCCTTGTTTTGTCTCAAGATGCACACCAGTAATGGTTTTTTTTTTTTCTTTCTAAGGTAAGTTTTAAAAAAAAAAAAAAATACTTAAATGTCCTAATTGAACTATGGACTAATTCTGGCTTAGTCTAAGCCCTGTCTGAGAAACCAGGCCTCAGTGTTTCTGAAGCTTAAGCATGTCCTTGTATATTTTAGAAGTACTTTCTTTTTGTACTTTTTATACAAGGGAACTGTTTAAATACAGACTATGCAAAAGTTTAGTCTGAATATGTGATCAGGCCATGCTGTGTTCTCTGTCCCCAGAACAGGGACAACAATGTGCTGTGTCATTGGGCTCAAATCCAGATGACAGCAGGAGACGGTGTCCCCTCACCACAGGCCTGTTTGTAATGCATTAGCGTAACCCCATTAATAACAGGATGTGCAACTTATCCAGGCCCCAAAACACAACTTGCATTACTCCCAGCAAGGGTAACGGCACTGGAGGGCTTCACCCGCCCCGCAGAGACCGTCCCATCCCAGCCCAGCGTCCCGAACACTCATCCTGTACACGCATGATCTCATTAAGTCAGCAGTTAGGGGCCGCGCTTCGGAGCCGCCACACGTCCTTGTTACTGTTGTGCTGAACCTCTGCGACAGTGCGCTTTATGCCCCAGATGTCTTTCCAACAAAAGCTTCCCAATGCCTGCAGTCAGCAAAACACTTATTACTCGACTCCTGACTCAAGGGCTTCTCCCAAAGAAAAGCAATCAGCACACTTGGCAGAGACTGAGCAGTAAGTATCTGAATTTCACAAATCATATTCACACAGTCACTGTGGCCCAGAACGGCCATATTGGTTGTGATTTCAATGACACCACACAACAGAGAAAAACGCCAATGTGTGAAACATAAGCTCGCTTTTCATGAGAATATACAAATACTGGAATGTTTTGTTGGGTTTGCACATACGTACATAGAGTATGAACTAATGACTCACACTAATTATTAACCTTTTATTATTAACCTGTCCTGCATTGTTTGTGCCACAAACATGAATGATGATGCAGTTAATGATACACTTTTACTTTTGACATGTTTAACATACTAAAATATGTTCTGCATTTATAATAGGATAAAACCTAAGCTCAGAAGCCCTTGTGCAAATGAAGTACACTTTAGCATACTTTTAAAAAGAGTATTTATTACAGATATAATAATACTTTACATAATACTTTAAATATAAATAAAACTGTAAAATAATATACCTAAATGCAAACTGGGTGTAATGTTTTCAGATGCTTATGTTAACTGAAATTAAATAATAGTTTATATTTTTAAGTAATATTAAACACAATTAGCTGAACTGTACAGTGCTTTGACATGCTTAAGCAGTACTTAATTACATATTTATATGTAATTTCATAATTATTTCTATTGTCTATGAAAGTGTACTGCTGAATGTACTGACAAGCATTTATGATAAACTAAAATATACTTTAAACTTGCATGCCATGTATTTAAAGGTGCAATTTAGTAGCTTACATTTAAAAATATTTTAAAACGTTTTCAAAGCTTAAAATTATTATTATTTATTTTACATTTATTTGTTTTTGTTTTTTTAAGTAAAACTTTTAATCTGACATTATTACAAAGTCCACGTTTTTAAAAAAGTGAACTTAAGTGTGTTAAGAAACAGTTATTAAAGTGTAAGTACACTTGTACTGTTAAAATTACTTTTAAGATCCAAAGTACACGACAAGTGGAAACATCATATATCCAACTTGGTTTGAAGTTGTTTGTACCTTTTTCTTTGGCACAAATACTGTCTTCCTCATTCCTGGGGTTGTTCTATTAATTTCAGATCATTTAAGGTCAGTGCTTTTCTGTCCTTGCACCTTCATGACAGTGAATGTGTACGGCTGTCTCTGTGTGTGTGTGTGTTGTGTGTGTGTGTGTGTGTGTCAGAACATTGCCAGTTGCATGGCAGGGAAACAAGCGTGCATCAGCATTGCTTAGCCTGATAAAAGCTGGCAAGCCAGAAGCACTTTACTGTCGGCCGTGATGCACCTGGAGAGATCCGCTCAAACCTGGCCGACCGCTTTCCAAAACTCTGTTCAGTTATTCACACCACCAATATCATGATCAACATTCACAACTTCTAAAATGAGATTTAAAGCAGATGCATAATCTAGCATCAGATCAACATTCATAGCATCTGAATATGGAGGCTCATATTTTACATTTATGCTGTTGGCTGTTCACTCACCGTATTTAAAGATCGTGGGGCACTAGTGAGCAGGCTATGGAGTAGGTGTTTTTTTTTTTTTTTGGTGATCTCTGTGAAATTTCTTTGTGCAGTGTTATCAAAATACAGAGCGACATAGGTTGAGAATATTTTATCTTCACTTTTTTGTCAGTTACACAAGCGTTGACACTTAGATGTCTAGAAGATTACATCAATATGCCTCAATATGCATCAATATCAATATGAAGTGCACAGCTAACAGTTCTGGTGGCAACGAACCAAAAATGACAAGCAAGCAAGCTGAAATGTTGGATGAACGCTCCAAACTTCTTGCTTCATCGAAAATGAACACTTTTGCGATCAGAGCTTAAATTACTCTTACAAGTGAGTTTGAGGACATTAAATCTGAAATAAAGGCAGTTAAAACAGAAGTTGTCCGCAGCATCAACCTGTTACGCACTAATCTGGAGTCAATGAAAAAAAAAAAAGGTAACTGAAATGAAAGAAGGTCTCATCGCATGCTCTAATGAAATAACAGGCCTACAAAATTCTGTGCACGAGATGGAATCAGAGATTGCAAACCTACAGGAAAAGTGCCTTGATAAGGAGGGACGAATGAAGAGATGCAACATTCGGATAATGGCAGAGACGCTGGGCTCAAGTACCCCTGCATCTGTGTCTAAACTGCTTAAGGAAGCATTGGGGATGGAACCTGAAATTCTATTTGACAGATCGCATCATGGAACCTGGCAGAAAACCTCAAGTGATAGTAGCCAAAACAATCTGACTTTTTCTGCATACATATGCTATAGCTGACGCTTGGTGATTCCAAAATTCTAATTCAAAAAGTTATTTATTTATTTTCTCACCAGTACATAGAACTTATTCCCACATAGACTATTTTTTTCATAGATAAAGTTCTCCTCTTCAAAATTAACTATTGTGAATATTAAGCAATTGTAATTTCTGATCACGCATCTGTACAGTTGACACTAAATTTCCCAAATACACAAGCTATCTAGTGTCCGCGCCGACTGAATGTTTTGTTAATTTTATATCAAAAGAGATATTAGATTCTTTTGGAACAAAATATGACCCCAGGAATGCCCTCCTTTATAATATTGGAGTCAATGAAAGCATATTTACGGGGGCAGTTTATGTCATATACTGTAGCTCTCAGGAGAAGAAAGCCCAAACAGCCTATCTTGATAAACCTAACAGTGGTATTCTACATTTGGGCATATTACTGGCCCAAATCCCATCAGTCCATCAAATATATTGGGAATCTTTTTAACAAGACACAGTCCAAAACAATCAAAAAGATTTTGGCATACCAAGCACGGCAGAAAATAGTAAACCAGTTTATCCTTGAAATAAATGATAACGGGTGAAAAACAGGTAAACCAAATCAATTAGTGCTTCTGGGAGTTTTATCATGATTTGTACTCTTCAAAGTCATTTACAAATGAAACTTCATATAAGGAATTCCTTAGTAAATTGAACATGCCTGCATTAGACAAAGATGATATCTAGAGAAACCATTTTCTATTGAAGAGATAAAGGATGCAGTGCATTCTCTGCAAAATTCTAAGTCTCCCGGGCCATAAGGTTTCCCAAGTGAATTTTTTAAGAAATTTGCAAATTAATTAACTCCAATCCTAGTAGCATTTTACGAGGGCTTTTTTGTTGTTGTTGTTTAATTTTTTGTTTTGTTTTTTACTTCTGGACTACTGCTATTAACAATGAGACAAGAATCAAATGGAATGTGGATCTTATCGACCCATTTCACTTCTAAAATTAGATAGCAAATTATTGGCCAAAATGTTGGCTCGCAGAATAGAAGTAGTTTTACCATCCTTAATTTCTGATGATCAGACCGGATTTATTAAGAAATTATTTAATGTTCTTTATGGTATGACCCCTTGTGATACCTCTGAATTATTACTAGCCTTAGATGCTGGAAAAGCATTTGATCATGTTAAATGGGGTTACTTTTTATACGAAATTTATTCAATGCGTTAAAATAATTTATTCTTCATTTATATCTTCATTTTTTACGTTACACAGTACACGTTACATAGTTGTACCAGTGTGTACCAGTGTGTTCCTGTTGCTCAGTGGTAGAGCATTGCGTTAGCAGCGCAAAAGGTCGTGGGTTCAATTCCCAGGGAACACACATACTGATAAATGTAAATGTATAGCTTGAATGCACTGTAAGTCGCTTTGGATAAAAGCGTCTGCTAAATGCATAAATGTAAAATGTAAATGTACCAGGCAGGGCTGTCGCAATAGTGCAAGGGTGTGGACAGAGGAGGCATTGAGCAAAAGATGACAAGGTGTATGTACATGTCTGATCCTCTCACTAATCTGTTAAAACTGTAAGATAACTTTGGCAAAATATCTGGGTTTGAAGTCAATTTACAGAAGAGTGAGATTATGCCTACAAATTTTACACTTTTAAAACATGTCCTAATAAAATTAGAGACCTGGGGACATGGGTAACACATACATTCAAAGATCCTTATAATGCTAATTTTTCCCCACTTCTAATCAGTTTGAAGAAAAACTATGCAAAATGGAATTTACTTCCATTTATTAATAGGGGGCAGGATTAGCATGAGCGTACTCTCTAAATTTAGTTTTCTGTTCTGGTGTATTCCTATTTTTCTAACAAAATCCTTTTTCATAAATCTTGATAAATTGATATCAATATTTTGAACAAAAAAAAAAAAAAAAGTATCTTTATATGTCAAAGAATTCTGCAAATGTGTCAAACTTTTTTGGCCCCTTTTTTTTGTAACCTAATTTTCAGTATTACCCCTTGGCCTCAAATATAAGAGCTTTACCTTGTTGCATGGATTCTTCAAATGGACATTCTTGTCGCGGTTCTGTTTAGTTAGTTTCATTATCATGGACATTTAGTTTGTTTTCATTAGTTTCCTGTCTTCCTTTGTTCAGGTTTCCCACTTATCTGTTGTCCTGGTGATTCATTTAATCTCACAGGTGTGTATCATTATTTCCCTCATTTGCTTCGTATTGAAGTTTAAGTCTTTTCAGTGTTCATTTGTCCGTTCTCCTTAATGCATGAGTTGTACTATCATGTCTCTACTTGTTAGATTTACCTTCTAAATGTGTGTTATTAAAGACTTTTTATTTAATCTCTTTCAAAATCATCTGTTTTAACAACTATGTGTGACAATTCTAGCCCTAAGTGGTTACAAGTTGAGAAGATGTTCTGTACCACAGTTTCATTAAAAGCATTGCTCTGTTCCATGGTACCATTTCCTGAACTGCTGTCCAAATCCAACCAATCTCTTAAAAATTGGTCATGCTCAAAACTTACAGGATTTTGGAAATCAGTTTTTTGTTTTCTCTCAGAAGTGCATCTGACATCAATCGAACCCTATCCTATTACGGCTATATTTGGACTGCCAGAATATGTTACTAGTTTTAACAGCAGCGCTAAAAGTGTGATAGCCTTTGCCACCCTTTTAACAAGAAGACTTATACTAATAAAATGGAAAGATAGGTATCCACCCACTTTTGCTCAACGGATTAGCGACCTCATGCACTGACAGTGGAAAAAGTGTTTTTCAGTAAATGGTAATAGCTGTAAATTCTGTGTTGCTTGGCAGCCGGTCTTGACTTGGATGGGTAACATGGATCTCAATTTAATTATGTATTGACCAACTTCTGTTATTACCCTCTGTGAACACATTGGCTTTATTATGTCTTTTTATTATTACTAAAATTATAATAAAAGATTTTGACCAGTTCTCACTGTTATCTAGCTATTAACTATGACTTTTGCCTCAATAAACTAATTTGCTGCTTATTAGTAGTTAGTAAGGTACAGTAGTTGTTAAGTTTAGGTATGGGGTTTAAAGATTAAGGGATCTAAAACATGCTCATGCAGAATAAGACATAAATATGTGCTTTATAAGTACTAATAAACAGCCAATATGCTAGTAATTTGCATGCTAAAGCAACTAGTGATAATTGGTCCCTAAACTAAAGTGTTACCAAAATTATTTTTGAACTGGCATTCATTTCTACTCATATTAAGAGCATATTATATTTTTAGAAAGAAGAAAAAAAACTGCAACACTGCACAGATCCTGCACTAACGAGACACTAATGAGACACTAACAAGTGATTATGAGAGCAAGAAGACAGAACGATGCTCAGAAACTTTTCTTGTAAACATTTCTTTTGAGGTGTTAGGCACAAATTATGTGAGATTTTAAATGATGTCCTCTATTATACTTAAACCGATCATATTGGTGTATAATATGATCCAGAGTCCACCTACAATGTCAGTGTCAATATTAATTCAGGTTTCTTGCACCACCAGTCATAATCTAGTTTAGCATGGTAAATATTCTCTGACTGCAAAGTCACAGTAAAGGGTTTTTTTTTTTTTTTTTTTTTTTTTCATAAAGCTGTTCTCATATAATGACAGTTCATAGTGATGCCATTAAAAAGTTTGGAGTTGGTCAAATTTGTAATGTTACCCATAGCAATCTATCTGTTTGAGAGACTGAATGGCCTTCAAACCTTCAAACTTTGAGTTTTTAAAACTTAAAATCTTCAAGGATTTCAAACTAATTCAAACTTTCTGGCTAGGCTTTCTTAAGCCAATACAACGCTTGACAGAACAGGACAGAATAAGACTTACAGAATAAAACTTTTAATGCTAATAACATTTCAGCAAACCAATGATTTGAAGAATAATTTGTCATTTTCATTTTAGTTAAAGCTTATGTAATTATTATTATTATTATTATTATTATTATTATTATTATTATTATTATTATTTAAATGTTTAATCAGGGTTTTTTATTTTTATGTTTAATTTTAATTTGAGCTATTTTAGAACATCGATAAACTATTTTAGAACATAAGCTAAATAGAAAAAAAATGAGAAATGTTTCCTTGGCAATTGGCTGAAATTAAATAATAAGAAGTGTATATATATATATATATATATATATATATATATATATATAATTTACTATTATTTAATTTCATTCCTTAAAATAAAATAATATTAATAACTATTATTATTATATAATTTGAAAGATAGTGAGTAGTCAGTGAATTGAATGACATGTTAACAGGTATTTAAGTGCAAACAATGATTTGTCAGAATTGGTAGGGCTCAATGAGCCTCTGTATGACAAAAAAAAAAAAAAAAAAAAATCAAAGATAAGAACCACCTCAAGAATAATGAACAATTTCAGCGCATAGTATTAGCAAAATGTTCATATTAGTTCCATGCTTCACTGCACTCTTTTCAAATGAAATATTAGCACAGTTTAACGCCACGTGGACATCTTATTATACGCGGAAATGGAATCACTGCCATTCAAGGGCATGAGCTTTATTAAAATGCACAAAATTACCAACGCCCAACAGAGCTGTGTTTCCGTTTGCATTGTAATTCTGTAATATGTGTGCAACATGGGCTCTTTCTGCTAATGTTGCGAATTAAATCTCCAGCCATTACTGAGACCTGGTGCTAATGAAGGCAGGTTGTGGGACTCACTGGATCCGATGGAAATGCTCCTTTAGTTCTCCTCTGCCATCTCAGTGGTGAGAGATCATCTCATCCTCATGTGAAATTAAACATTAATTACGAGGGAGAGGTGGGTTAATACATGCTCACAATTAGAGCACACAGTCACAAGTCATTAACAGGGTCACGGTCTTGCAGAGAATAAACGTGTAAATACTGCCAGCAGAACCACTTACCAAAGTATATTTCTTGTAATTAAACTCTGGGGATGTGGTCATGTAGTATTTACATTTCTGTTTATTAGTGTGTTGAGATCTTCTCAGTCAGGATTATGAGCAAAAAAAAATAAAAATATAATAATAATAATATATATATATATATATATATATATATATATATATATATATATATATATATATATATATATATATATATATATATATATATATTTATTTATTTATTTATTTATTTATTTATTTACTTATTTATTTATTTATTTATTTTCCATGGTGGAAAATAAAATACCGTTTAAAACATGAATAGTGTCCTGTTTTACCTGTTTCTGCCATGGATTATATTCAGAATTGAAAGATATCAATAAAATTTTGTGATATAAACAGAACTGTGAAATATAAACAGAATTGTGAGATACAAACAGAATTGTGAGACATAAACTCAGAATTGTGAGATATAAATTCAGAATTGCAAAATACTAACAGAGTTGCGATTTAAACTCAAAACTGCAAAATAAACTCAGAATTGTGAGATATAAACTCAAAATTGTGAAATATAAAGAGAATTGCAAGATATAAACAGAATTGTGATATAAACTCAAAAATGTGAAATATAAACATCGAATTGCAAGATATAAATTCGCAATTCTGAGAAGAACAGCCAGAATTTTTAGATAAAAATTCATAATTATCCCATAGCCTAAAAAAATGAAAGAAGAAGAAGAAAAAAAAAAAAAAAAAAAACACACAAACAGAATTGAGAGATGTGAACTTATAAATGTGAGATATAAACTCGGAATTGCGAGAAAATTCACATTTCTGACTTTTTTCCCTCGACTTTTTTCCCTCAAAATTTAATACCTCATAATTTTTCATGAGTTCATACCTCATAATTCTCTCTCTTTTGTCTCACAAAAACAAACAAACAAACAAATACATAAATCTGAAAAAGTCAGAATTGTGCAACAGAAAATCACAATTAACCTTTTTATTATTTATTTATTTGTTTGTTTTTGCGTGTTTTAATAGGGTAAAACATGAACAGTGTCCTGTTTTACCTTTAGCAGATGAAAACAGTGCATCTGATCACTTAGTGATAAGATCACTTAGAATCTGAATCAAAATCAGAAAGAGCTTTATTGCCAATGTTTGCACATACAAGGAATTTGTTTTAGTGTCACAGCCTCCAATACTCAGAACAACAACAACAGCAACAACAACAACAACAACACACAAATAATAAAAATAAGATGTGAATAATACACACACACACACACACACACACACACACACACACATATATATATATATATATATATATATATATAATAAATTATAAATTGTATGTACAGGTCCGCTATAGATATACTAGAATGTAGGGTGATAAATAAATATGAGGTTAGAGATTTAAGTAATCATTCATAAATGCTGCAGGATGAGATTTGCCCTGATGTTTAATACGTTTGGTTTAGGGGTTTGTTTGAGCAGCAGTAATAGTGATGCTTGCCCCAGCACATTCTATTAATAAGGAAATACATCACACAATGTTCGTTCCTCAGCCTGTTGTGAGCACAGTGATGCAAATGAATGAGGCAATAAAATATCTGACTGAGCTGTTCCTGTGAGAGCTGCACAGAGTTCCTGTCCATGTGAATTAGACTATATTACAAACCACAGAAAACATCAGAATATCTGTCCTCAGTTGCTTCGCAGCATGCAAGAATTTCAGGTTGTGGTGTTTTAAAATGTGACAAATGTGTAAATCTTCCTGTTGTAAGAATGTTTTGTTCTGACTGTCGAAACATCTGTCACTTTCTAATGAAACACACACACACACACACGCTGCATCAACAAATGCTGTGATGCTTTGATGAACCATCACTACATAAGCCAGTGCATGTTTTCCCACACTGTTTTTCACTAAATTAACAAAAGAAAGAATGATACATGATCTTATTACTGATTCTGACAGGTCAGTGCAACTTTCTATGGTCAAATAATTTTGCATAATGATGCTGAACTGTAGTATTGACTGGAGTCTCAGCAAGAAATGTATTACATTTGTATTACATTTTTACTCGTCTCATTTCTCTTGAATCACTCTGTGCTCGTCTCACATTAAAAAATAACAATTCCAATTAATATTTCAAGTCCATTTATTTATGTATTCAGTAAGCATCATGTAATAAGTGGGGTAACGTTCCACCAGCCTTGACAGCCAAACTAACTGTACATTATTTAATACATATTTAATTAAACCTATATAGCAGTTTGTACTAATAAACCAAAATATTATTCTTAAATATTTATGAATAATACACAGTGCCTTATGTACCTTTATTTATTTATTTATTTATTTATTTAAGAAATGAATGTTTTTATTTAGCTAGGATACATTAACTTGATCAAAAGTGACAATAGACTTTGCATTTCCATTTCCATCATAAATTACATTTGAAAACATATGGAGATGAAATCTACATGTAAACAGTGGGACCAGGCTGTAATTAATTAATTAATTAAAAACATAAAATAAAACAACAATAATAAACAAACAAACAAATAAATAATATTTCACAGTACTATTGTTTTTACTGTATTTTTGATCAAATAAATGCAGCCTTGGTGAACAAAAGAGGTGATAAACAGTTTATATTTCTCTCCTGATTCATATGAGATTAACCTTTTCACTGGAGAATGCATTATTATAGATTATGAAGTCATATTTTAGCCAGAAGCAACGGTTTGATGTTAAACACGTCTTAATGATGGATTTGTTGCTTAAGAACACACAGCTTTTGGTTTCACAAGACGTTATTTGATAGACTGGAGTGGTGTGTATTCCATGTGGATTACTGTGATGTTTTTTTATCAGCTGTTTGGACTGTCATTCTGATGGCAGAGGATCCACTGCTGAGCAAGTGATATAATGATCAATTTCCAAATCTGTTTCTGTGAAGAAAAAACTCATCTACATCTTGGTTGGCCTGAGGGTAAGAACATTTTCAGCAAATTAAAATTTTTGGGTGAGCTATTCCTTTAAGTTAAATTTGCACAGCTGTTATTTTTCTTCAGAATACGAGTGTTGTGACTTCTACAGAGCCTTTTTCATTGCTAACAAGCCCTGAAATGAAAGCAAAGAGTTTTATAATGAGACACAGCACTAGCAATTAATGTGAACAGAAATGCATCTATAAATACCATGCTCTTGTCTTCTGAAATAAAATCTCTGCTCACGGCTGTGTCTCACAGTCACCAGCAAACATGTGTCATTCATTCTGACACCATCCCAGAAAGACGACGGCAACATTGCCACTGTTTGTGTGTTTGTTCGGCAACAGCCTCTGGCTCCAAACTAACTCAAACCCACTTCAGTAAGTCAGCCACCAGTCACGCATGAAGGCAGCATCACTTCAGGTGGGTATCAATCAGACGCTGCCATACAAACAAACAAACAGCACTGACACAAATATGATTAACGGCTTTTCCTCTTTTAGCTGCTCGGCTCATGAAAACCATCCAAAAAATAAAAAAATAAAAATTTGCTAGCTTTTGATGCTCTATTTATGATAGGATATAGGCAGATAAAATTAATTATTATTTTAAAGTCAGCAAGAAAACAAAACTGGTCCTACTTACTTTCTTAATATACTTATCTGCTCATATTGTGCATCATTTATCAAGGCACATTATTCCAAAGAAACAAAACAATTGTTTTCCTTTTCAGCTGATGTTGGTGTTTTAGGCTACTGTTGTAGTTTAAGTAGATTTTCAAAAATCTTCAGATATAAAATTTTTGACCATCTATTCAATTGCCTTTCCCCCCCAAATGAATAAAGTAAAGTAAAGTAAAGTAAAGTGACATGTGGCCAAGTATGGTAACCCATACTTGAAATTGGTGCTCTACATTTAACCCATCCAAGTGCACACAAACAGCAGTGAGTAGTGAACACACACACACACACACAGAGAGAGAGAGAGAGAGAGAGAGAGAGAGAGAGCAGTGGTTGTGATTGATTGATTGATTGAGATTCTGCTTAATGCAGGGCATTAACTTAAATTTCAATTGTGTGTTGAAGTTATGTATTTATTTATTTAGATTTGATTTCATTCGAATCCATTCGATTCCATTTTCATGATTTTTGAACCAATTTTGATTTAATATATACTAAGACTTGGTTCTAGATTGACATTGTGTGTAGACAGTAGACAGTTTAATACAGTTGAAAAAAAAAAAAAAATAAATAAAAATCCACTGAATACAATGTAAACCTTGAAATTTATTTTCTTTTCTTCCCAATTTAGTCATCCAATATGATTAAAAAAAAAAATCATTATAGCTGACTGAGTTGATCATGTACTGAAAGTCTTCAATATTAATGATGCTGTAGGAGTGCAGATTTTTCCAATTGAAATAGGCTGTGGACTGAATTATTTTCTTCACCCATTTTGAGTTGGCTGGAAGTTTGTAAAATTGGTGCAGAGTGTTGATTGACGAAAATGCTTGCTACTGAAAGGTGAAGTATGGCTTTTTCATTCAAACAACATTGATATTAACTAACATTTGAAAAAAAAAAAAAAAAGAATTTTGAAATTTGTTAAATGATTGGAAATGGTAGAAATTTAATTGTCTCCCCCCCCTCCCCCATCCCTAATTTAAATAAATAAATAAATAAATAATAATAATAATAATAAAATATACGCGACGATCTATACGCTGCTCTCTTATGCTGTGTGTGCTCACTGGCTGTTCTCTCCTCTGTCACCAAGGTGACCTGCATTTTACATCCTTTTATCATGCGCTCATAAACCTCTACTACTTGCATTACGCTTTTAATGCAATTCTATTCAGCCATAATACAATTTAGCCAGGGCCCGACACAAAAAAACTCCCTCCCTACAAGAAAATTAGCATCATTATGGAAAACAATGCCGCTGATGTTTATGGCTGAAGTTATAAATGGTTTGTCTTGCCACTATTCATGCAGGATTACAAGGGCAGGCGGCCAAAAAGGCCTAATGTATTTAAAGTGACACATTAAAAGGATAAACAGTAGCTTTATCTGCAAAGTACATTGACTTTCGTCGAAATGCAGCAAAATCCCATTAATGAAGCAGTTGGCCAAGTGATTACACATCTCAGCATCTCGTGGGGCAGAGCTACCATGTTGGAGAGGAAAGCAGGTCATAATCATACACACATTAAGATTTCTAATCCGGTGTGCAAGAGCTCCAGTCTAGACCTCTTTTTCAGTCCATTCACGTACAAGCCAGTGGATTGTCTATTGCAACTGCTTACGAGAAACCCAGAGCGACTACACCTCATGTGCAAAGTACAACATTGTTCTTCTGTATTTAGCTGAAACTGTCTTATCCAAATTGACTTGCAGGACACTTATTACAGTTCAGTCGCCGTTCTCTGATCCTCTGACGCTTATAGCTCACAACGCTGTGTGTCTGAGATATGCATCTTTCACTCTTAGATTTATGTTTGAGTATTTAATTAGTTTTGTCATTTCTGAATTTGTTTACATTTCCTAATTATGTAACTGGCTGCATTTTTACAAAGCATTTTAAATTTGTGGTTTATTTTGGATTCATTTGAAACCGTGAACCTTTGCCTTATTGAAAATAAAGGTTCTTTGTTGGAATCTACACTCTAAAAAATGCTGGGGTAAAAATAACAGAATTTGGGTCATTTTGGCAACCCAGTGCTGGGTAAAATGTTTGACAGTGGGCTCTTTTAACCCAACTATTGTTTTTTAAATTACTATAACTGCCGGGTTAAAATGAACCTGAAGTGGATTATAAATTAAAATCACGCTGACTACATAAAATCAAAATGACTTTAGTAGCGACACAAGCAACAGTAATAATCTGTATTCATAAAAAAGAACGCCTAGAAATGGATGCAAAATATAGGCAAAATTTAAAAAGTGCAGAAAAGAACAGCAAATCAACTACAGTTGAAATACAGTTAAAAGTTCACTGAAAAAAAAAGATAAATGAAAAGATAAATATTCACTGTAAAACAAATTGCATAGTTTTTATAGAATAATTTTACCAGCTGTGATTGCCAGAATAATTTTGTAAAAAATAAAGAAAAATCAAAGTTCGTCACGAGTAGCTTTTCCACAACTGAAGTATATACTATTATACAGAAGGTGCACAGAGTCATTCATGCAAACACAAAACACCATCATGGTAACACACGACACTAAAATAATGCAATAAATAATCATTAAACAACAGAAGATGTAACATAAAACCCTAATGTACATAACTGATAACAACAACTATTAAGAAACATGATTATTCAAACAAAATACATTCAAATGCGGAGTGTCACACAGGGAATTCTGGGAATATCAGTTTATAGTCTTTGAATGAAAATTATACATTGATTTGTTCTTTTTTACTTCTAAAAATATGCACAATTAACAGCATTTTACAGTAAAATTACATGAAATGTCTGGTTAGATTTTTTACAGTTACATATAGTATGGGAACTTACTGTTAACCAACTAACAGCTTTTTTCCATTTTTACTATATTTTACAGTTAAAAATACACCCATGTTTTACAGTGTTAAATAACTTACATTTAAGACCAAATTTGACAAGTTATTTCATTTTTTTCCATCTATCATTGGAAATAGTCTCACTACTTCATTTCTGTATGTGAAATCTACCAAACAAACCACAATTTACAGCACAGAAGTTGTAGTGAAAGGAATAAATGAGCTGAATGTCAAGTAATGGAAGCATTTGTCCCGTAGAGTAAAATTCATTTTCTCTGTTTGTTCATTCAGAAAAGCTGGTCACATAATAAATGCTTAACACATTTAGAAAACAACAGCAACATAAACTGTCTGCTGAGCTTCTAGACACAGACTTTGTAACCTTTGGAAGAGGTTTATGCAACCGGTCCAATGACAGGAACCAGTGTATTTAAAATAAATAAATAAATAAAGATACATGTTCCAAAAGGGTTTTTTTTTTTTTTTTTTTTTTTTTTTATTTCTCACAGTGACACATGGTTTCACAGTTGCCACAGGACAACCATTTTTGGATCCCCAAAGAATCTTTCAATGAGCAGTTCTTAAAAGAAACATTTTTTCATTATAAAGAACCTGCTAAAGCTTATTCATGGAACCATATATACACTAAAACTCTCTGAAAACTGTTCTGAGACTGTTAGTTGGTCTGATTTGACCCGGTTTGGGTTTATTATTGTTCCTAAAGCCTTACTTTAACTTCTAACCATTACTTCTGGCTAAAATATGAGTCCATGATCCATAATAACTCTTCCGCCAGTGAACAAGTGTTCTAGTCTGAATCGGAAGAGAAATCTGCACAGATCAAGTACCATTTACAAACCAAAACAGCTCTAGACAAATATGTGGTTGGATTTTGATGTGAGAGGAAAATGGGAGAGGGATTTTTTCACTGGAGGAAGCGTTATTATGGACTATGAACTCATATTTTAACCAAAAGCAATTGAAGTCTTAATAATAGATCTGTTTCAAACGCAGCTTTTGTCTTCACAAGATGTTAACTGATGGACTGCAGTCATATGGCACAGGATTAAAACACGATACGGTGGGATTAAAAACTTCAACGCCATTAGAAGAACCTCTCTTATGTATCATCAGTATGCGCTCTACCCGCTGTGCTGCTGCAAATATCATATATTAGAATTAATATGATAACATCAGCACCACTCTGCAGATTTACACATGATATATTGTCAGTGAATTTCCTTTTACTTGGCTTCAGTGGAAAGCATCATTATGTGATCTGTATCAGTGAAATCAAGACAAATCTGCTAGATCTCTGCCAGGAGCTGGAAACAACAGACTTCCAGCAGACGCACCGCCTTCTCCTGTTCAGAAGGAAAGAGGGCCATATGGTGCCCGGAGGGGCCACAGCGAAACTGTGTGCTTCCTCTGACAGGATATACGCATGGAGCGGCATCACTCTCCATCCAAACACATGCACTCACACTTGCACCGCATTTAGCAATATCACTACGCCAGGGTTGGGAGTGGTTGCCAGGCGGTTGCGAAGGCAGCAAGGCAAGTGGTTGTTTGCACACGCTATTATACTGTATGTGGGTGTTGAGGGTGGTTTCTCAGCTATTAATACATTGAAAAAAAAAAATAAATAAATAAAAATGTGGTATCATCTAAACTAATTGATTTTATTTAAATAAATAAATAAATAAAAACGGGAAAATCAGGTAGAAATAGTTATTTTATAAAATAGCTCTGCAATAACAAACATTGTGATTATCTTTTTTTTTTTCTTTTTTTCTTTTGTTGTCTATATTCTCTAGTTTGTAGTATAAGTTTAGTATAAGTGTTCAGTACAAGGGGCCCATGAAATAATTGATTTGTCTGTCCAAAAAGGGTAAATAATTGGAGCCCTTTACCAGGAGCTTCTCTAATCTGAAAAGTTTCTGAATTTTCTGATGTTTTGAGAACAACATTCTTTACGATTATGTGAACACAAAGCACAGAAAGACTTCATCAGCGAACAAGATATGTGGTCGAAAACTTTAACGTCACCCAATAATCACCAGATGTACTGTGGGCAGTTTTGGAAAGAAGAGTGAGAAGCAGATTCACTCCTTCAACATCTACAACATTCAGCTGGAGCCTATTCAAAAGTTGCATGAGTCTATTTTTAATAAGGTTGGAAGCTGTATTACAGGTAAATGGTAGTAAAACACCTTAATAAATAAATATTATTGCCTGTTTCCCAAGGTGCTCACATTATTTTGTATATATTTAGGCTTACAATAAAGATTTATGTATTTGCATATTAAATGCAATATCCTTTGGATTACACTGTTTTAACATAAACTAACAAATTTGCAAAAACGATGCATATTTGCCAATTATACATAAATTAAACAAAGTAAGAAACAGGTAAGATTTCTGGACTCAATAAATCCTGGCCTACCTGATCTCATGACGAAAACGTACCTGTGGGAACCTTTTCGCAAGACTCGAAATACGTACCGATAAGTACATTTCACTGTAGTTTTCGTATACAGTTAAGACTACAGCGCCACATGTTTAGCTTTCCAGACGTTACAAGCTTGCTCAGTAGCACAGCTGGCACGGAATTGGACTTAGGATGTGGAATCCTTGGGTACAAATACCTTTAAAAACATGACTCACGATGAAAGAGCTGAAAGATGAGAGAACGAAAAACAAGCTGAAATGGCATGATTGCGATTGCATGTTTACTTCACATTTGCTTTTGTTCATACTATCGGGTAGGTTTAGGTGTAGTGCAGATGGTACGTTATTTTAAAACTTCACGGAGCATTAGAGTTATAGTGCAACTCAACGTACATTTTTAAGTTAGAATTGCCGTGACACGTACAAAACCAACGTCACATAAAATGTACCATATGTACGTTCATCTGTTCAAGGGAAAAAACAAAAACTCTTTTAGCACCACTCAGTGGACATTTCACATCGAATATGTCACAAAACGTACTGTAAAAAAAAAAAAAAAATAGTTGTTTCAACTTAAAATTATTTGTTACCTGGCTGACTTAAAATTTTTAGTTTAGTCAACTAAAATATTCCAGTTGTCACTTAAACTAACATTAAGTAACTTAAAATTTCAAGTTGACTAAACTAAAAATTTTAAGTCAGCCAGGTAACAAATTATTTTAAGTTGAAACAACTTTCTGAAACAATTTTTTTTTTTTTTTTTTTACAGTGATGGTGGTAAATATTTCGCATCTTGCGAAAAAGTTCCCAGAGGTACATTTTCATCATGAGATCAGGTCGATCATGGCATAGTTGATGATTAATTATTTTCATGTATTTAATTTTGTTTAAACAACAATACTTTCAAAAATTATTTATTCAAATTGCTTAGAATCTGTTCATTGTAAAAGCAATGATATTTATTCAGTTAAAAGCATGAAGATGGTTAAAACCTGGCTAGCTGTGAAGAAATTAAGCAATGCAAACAGTGCATTGGCCTTCATCAGCTTTGGCCCATAGCCTCGACATCTTTAATATCTCTTGGACAAGATATCTTTGCGGCTGCCAAATGAAGTGCATGTATGACTATAAGAGATTTGACCTTGCTCAGACCAGTGTAAAGATCAATGATGACGGCAACACAAGGAAAGCATCCAATTAAAAAAGAGTACCCAAGAACTCTAAATTCAAGCCCATGCAAGTGAGCACAATGATATTTTTCATGAAAAGAATAAAAGGATATCAATATCATTAATGCATAAGACCATCACCTGTGGCAATGACCTCTGCGCATTCCCATACAGAAGATGAATGCATTTCATTACGGAGCTCTTTTAGTTCCTGCAGAGCAAAGAAAACGAATACATGATGGTGAGAAACACAGTTCATAATACCAGCAGGAGTGTTTTAATTAAACTACACTGATTAGATCAGATTGTGTTTTATCATGTTTTTCCAAGCATACAGCATTAAAAGGAATACAAATGATGTGCCCTTTCATGCTGCGATTACCTTGAACTATTGAACGTGAACCATTTCCTGATGAAATACTGTCTATAATAGACTAGAAACAGATGTGAATGTTTGGCACTGCAAGCATGCAGTGCTACATACTTAACATATTAAACTGCAACTCCAATATGAATGAGTAATTGCAAATATACATAACATACAAGTTTCAATAGAAATGGCATTAAAGTATATTTTAGCTTATCATAAATGATAAGTATAATAAGATAAGTATGACTTTTTATTTATCCTCTTTCCTATTACTTGTTTCAATTCTGTTTTAGTTTTTATAACCATTTCTTACTTGTATTTTTGGGTCAGTGTTATTTATTTAGGATTACTGTTAAACTAATGTAGTTTGATTTGTATATGTTATCTATTTTAATTTTAGTTACAGTTGTAGTAATGTTTGTCATTTTATTATTATTATTTTTTTATTATGTCTGTATATGTTATTTATTAAGTTTTAGTTTTATTTAATTTGAGTTATTGTAGTACTTCAACAAACTAAATAGAAATGAAATAAAATTAAATTTATGGATATGTGTGTGTGTGTGTGTGTGTGTGTGTGTGTGTGTGTGTGTGTGTGTGTGTGTGTGTGTGTGCATACACACATAGTTGTTTTTGGTGTTTGGCTTAGTTTTATGTTAGAATCATTATTGTACTCTTATACCTTTTGTTCTCTTAATATTTTGAATTGTTTGTAGCTTTATTTTGTTTTCACTTAAATGTTGTTTAGAAATTTTGTTGTACGCATTTGTCATTTTTACTTAATTTATTTTTTAATGTGTGTGTATATATAGTATTTATAAAGTTTTAGCTTTTAGTCTTGGATCTGTTTTAGTTGTTTTAATACTACAATTGATTGTTTCTGTTGTCCTCATTTGTAAGCCGCTTTGGATAAAAGCGTCTGCTAAATGACTAAATGTAAATGTAAATGTAAATGTAAAAGCTTGTCAGTACATTCAGCAGAACTTAAACCATACTTCAAGGACAATAGAAGTTCTTATGAAATGACATATAAATATATACTTGAGTCCTACTTAAGTGTGTATAAAAAACACTCTAAAGTTTAGCTAATTGCATTTAATATGTAAACTATAATACATTTTTGTATGTGTCTGAAAACATTACATTCACTTCACACTTAAGTATATTATTTTAGTAAGTATAATCTTTCCTTAATACATACTCTTTTTAAAAGTATGCTAAAGTGCACTTCATTTTCACAAGGGTTATGAATTCATAGCGCAACACACAGAATTATGATGTGTGAAATCGAGTGCAGCTAGAAGCATTTGCATTCACATACTTGAATAGAGTATGTTTCGGTTACAAGGGTACGAAATATCGGCAATCATTATTGGAATATACTGCATCATGTAGACTGTGGCAGCACTAGATTAGTGGGTAAAAATCTGGGCTAGTAACTCAAAGCTTGTTGTGTTCAAGGCTTGGAAGACATGATTAATGGACCAGAGCGATACTGGGATCCAGGTTGCCCCAGGGACGTTGTCTAGTAGTAAGTGCAAGTTGCTTTGTATAAGAAAGTGTCTGCTTAATGACACATTAAATAAAGAATACATTATTAATGGTGCCGGTTAAAGCAAGCGTCAGTATTACTGTTGCTCATACTGATTTGAACAAACCCTATAGAGCTTTTGAATGTAACTCATCCCACTCCATTCACATCATTTTCAACATGTTTTGTAGACAGATAATTACAGCATTTCACTAGATCTATAATGCTAAACATTTGCAAACATGTCATCACAGAAACATAAAGGTCTCTCAGCAGTTTTCCGGCAAAAAAGCTCAAGGGTTTAACTCTTGAAAAATGAAGAAATTAAGACACAAATATTTTAATTTACTACTGGAAGGAAGGAAAAAAGGAAGGAAGGAAGGAAGGAAATAAATAAATAATCCTTCATATGTTTTTAGATATTTTCCTTTAGTTGTATTTTAATAATATTTTTGTCTCAGAGAGAAAAAAAATATAACAACAACAACAACAATAATAATAATAATAATAATAATAATAATAACAATAATAAAGTCTGTTATTGGCATTAAAATGGTATAAACTTGAGTGGAATCGCAATATTTTTCAAGGTATTGTATAAAAATTAGTTGTGACAACACTACATTTGTCGTGGCCTAATGGTTAGGGAGTTGGGCTTGTAACCTGAAGGTTGCCGGTTCGATTCTCGCACCGGCAGGAATTGAAGGTGGGGATTGTGAATGAACAGCACTCTCTCTGCCTTCGATAACATGACTGAGGTGCCCTTGAGCAAGGCACCGAACCCCCAATTGCTCCCCGGGCGCTGGAGCAATGGCTGCCCACTGCTCCGGGTGTGTGTTCACGGTGTGTGTGTGTGCGTGTTTGTTCACTATTCACTGCTGTGTGTGTGCACTTGGATGGGTTAAATGCAGAGCACCAATTTCGAGTATGGGTCACCATACTTGACAATACGTCACGACTTTCACTTTCGACTTTTTCACTTTCATTTGCTCTGGAAAATGGGCAAATCTTTCTTTCCTTCTTTCTTTCTTTCTACACAAGGTAGTCCAATCAGTCAATTGAAAATATCAGTTCAGCATAGTTAAACTTCTGTTTTCCTATCCCACTTTAAATGTTTTATTGTTTGTTGCCGACATCTGACCTGATTCATGATGTCATGATGTTGATGCCAAACTCACATCAGTAAGGGTGAGTGTCATTTCCTATGCTGGTGTTTTTCCATGTCAAGCCTCATTTCAGGTTTGTGATGTGTGCTGGATGTATGCTGTCATGACATGCCAGGGACTATTTCTCAGACGGTTCAGTCTTCTGCTGAAGATCCTTCTGAAATGTCACCATGTATTCAGAGAGAGCAGACGCTCGTCTAATGGAACAGGAACAACATACGGTACGGATTCATTTGAACAGTGTAGACTGATGCAAACAAAACATTTCCAGTTTGTACAGCAGAGTCTCAGAATAAGAATAAATTGGGTATATTTTTGTAGCAATAGTGATGAATAGAAGTGCATAAAATCGGTTGTTCAGTATCCATAAAAGAAAATATGACTGAATGGCTGTTCATTCATTCATTCATTCATTCATTCATTCATTCATTCCATATTTTATTTTCATATTTACCCTTTTTTTCCATATTTTATTGCTGTGTTTTTATTGTGTGTTTCTGTGTTTGGTTTGATGTTGGGTCAATATAATTTTGAACACCTCCATCAAACTTTAAATGCTAATAAACAGAACACCCAATGCAAACATGTTTGCTGCAATACATATGCTGGCAGTCGTGATTATGTGTCTGTGCATCTGCACGTTCTCAGTCCTGCTCTGCAGTGCAGTCAAGTCTCACACTTCCCCTTTGTCAAGGTCCTGAAACCGCTTACAAAAACATGCATTTCAACCTGACATGTCATGACACAATTTGAGACACAAGAGAACCAAAGCATTTGACGTCATTGACATCAAACCTGGCGCGAAGGGTCTCGAGGCGGCGCGAGTGTGAGATTTGAGTGTTATGACAGAGGAGACATTTGTCTGGAAATAACAACTTCCTCGCAGACCAGTGAATGATCACAGGACTTTCATTTAGATATAAAATTCACCCTTGGGAAAAATAATAGAATCCTCTGAAACTGCTGGAACAAGCCCTGCAGTGTTGATTTGATAGAAGTCTCTAGAGTGAAGTGTCCTCATTGTGTATGTACAATAATCAGACTATTTCAAAAGACGCCTTGAATCAGAGAGTGGACAGTCATTGCTGTTGTGATTGAACGCTTATGTTACGCTTCAGTTGAAGCACATCCGTTGTTTTTGTGTTCTGAAATCCGAGCCAGGCAGACGTTTGTATGTTTTGAGTTTGTGAGACAAAGTCCCAGGTTGAAGCTCTGCTAGTGTGAAACACGTTCCATTCACACTGAGCAAAACAATACAAGCTTACCTGAAATCTAGCCAACCGGTTGTCAGGTGTGTCTCTGAAAAGGCAAGAGTGGGAAGCCAAAGCCTGCAAACTTTCCTCCATGCTGTTCATAAGGCTCATATGCAGACCGTGATTGGTTGTGTAAAGTACGAACCACAATGTCTTTAAATGTAATGTGCATAAGTCCATAGGAATCAGATACAGTTGTTCCCTTAGAGATACTTAATCCCAAAGTTCTCCTTTTTCAAAAAAAGTTTGGAAATTTTATCAAATAACCATTTTCAACACAAATCAACGCCTGCCTTCATTGTCAATAGAACTAATTTTGTTGAATGCTTTAAGTGCAATCTGAATAGCAATGTTTAGTGCATTTCTCTCTGTACTGCTTATTGGTTCCCAGAGAGTCTATTAATGGCGTGTTTGGTGTGGGAATAGAAAGTTGAATTTTGAAAACAAGAAAAAAAATCGATGAAGGGTTCATTACCAAGCCGAGCCGAAAGTAACTGATAATGATAAAATCAATTTCAATTCTGACTTCATATTGACCAGGCACATTTCTTTGATATTATTGAGTTATTACTAAGTGGTTGAAGAGCTTCCCTCTTAAATGGACTCAATGTGTCATTGGTTTTGTTGGACGTCAGTTGATTTGTGGCAAAGCAATCGAGAGATGACAATAAAAACGAAAAATTAGACAGTGAGTCATTCCCGTCTGCAACCACAGGAGACTCTAACATTGTGAATGGATACAATGTGCATGTTGTTTACCAGTAATACAGCTGCTTAACACTACATTACAACACTCACAGACCTCTTATGGGAACAAAGAAACCTAATAAAACTTCTTTCTGGCCTCTCACTGGTAGTTTCGACTTGGCTTTCATACATTATTATGTACTGTTTTTTTGGCAGCCAAAACCCACAAATCAAAGATTTGCATTTGAAGAGTCAATTCTTGAAAATGGCATGTTTTCATTTAGCTGGAAACTGAAAATAGAGTTTTGGTAATTAAATTTGGGTAATTACAATCCAGTCTCACAGAAAAACACAACTATTTTACAATGTGTTGATTTTGCATAAATTCGTACAATGTGAATCATAAAAAAAAAAAAAAAAAAAAAAGTTTTTTTTTTTTTTAGTAAAAAGATTAAAGATTTTTAGTAAAAAAAAAATAAAATAAATCCATTAAAGTCTACCCCTACACAAAATGGGTTGTAAGTAGATCGTAAGAAACATAAAAAGGAGATTGTAGAAATTCATACAAATTAGCAACTAATTCACCAAATCATAAAATACAAGTTGCCATGAGAGAGTTCGTAAATGAGTAATTGAACTTCTTATGCTGTTCAAGATGCGTTCTCAAGAGATGAGTTAAACCAATCATAGTAAAGTTCTGTGGCAACAAGCCACCTTGCGATATTTAACCCTGTGATGCATCGTGGTCACTACAGTGGACAGCTATTTGGAAGTCATTTTGAACTATTTAGGATGTAGCATCATGTCCCAACCACCAAGTGGCGAACCCCCAAAGTGTTGTCTACAATTACATTTAATTGTTGTATTTTTTATCTATTTGTTTGTTTTGAGATATTGCATAATATATTCAAGATGGCGGCCGGAAAAGGGGATGTACCATGTACCTTGGGAATAAGTGTTAAATACTTTTATTCTCAGAAAACCAGACAGGTAGAAAAAAATATTTTTCATTTAAATAGGATGTCAGAAATAGATTCATCCAGATTTTATCAATGTTTTTTCTTGTACATTTTTTTCTGTGACAGAAAATATATCGGTCCACTACAGTGGACATCATGCACCAAAGGGTATAATTCTGCCTGTGGGCCTATATATAGGTTTTGCCTTATTTGTATATTTTATTAAAATTATGATATCATTTACACTTAATGGTTTTATTGAACTGAAATATTAAATAGTCTTCAGATTTGATCATTTATTTCAATGCGTACAGTCTATATTTATTTATTAGGTCATATAAAACTGTAGGCATGTATACATGTATACTGTATGAGTGCAGATATATGTGTGCATGATTGCGTTTGTGTGTGTGGTGGGAGGGTGTGTGTGCTTGTGTGTGTTTGTATTTGTATTTGTGTTCACATGTGTATGAATAGCCCACCACCCCACCCTCCCCCCGCACTGCCCCACACAGCTCCACACACCCCTGCCCCATAGACACACACTCTTACGTTTTGTTTGTTACACTTCACATTTCTGTGCCGCCATGACATAGCTTGTTGTTACTGAATGTTCTTATGTGCATTCAAACCATTTTCACATAGTAAATATTTTAAAAACATGTTTTTTTTTGTTTTTTTTTTGTTTTTGTTTTTTTTTAAGACCACACACTTAGTTCTATTGATTCACTTTTTATACCTTTGATGCATGGTGTCCACTACAGTGGACATATATGTAACTCCCTCAAAATATAATATATTGACATTTTGTTTTTTTTTGGCATGATTTTTCACTTGTTTAAAAGTAAAAACAAACATGTAAAAAAATGATTACTTTGTGATTTAATAATTCATAGGTCAGAGGGCGAACATTTTTAGGTATTATTATAACCGAAAAAAAATAAAAAATAAACATCGCCGTTTTGGCTAATGATTTTGTTCGCAAAAAAAAATAAAAATAATGTTTTTGATCGTTTTGGCTGAATATTTTCAGTTGCCAAAATTTTGTTGCAACACTAAAAGAATTATTAAATTCTTAAAATAATCCATTCTTGGATCTAGATAAGAAGCAAAATAATTTAAGATATTATGTCTTGTTTTCTGAATAAAAAAAAAAACAAAAACAAAAAAAAATAAATAAACAAATTATCAAAGTTGCATAACAAAATCTGTTATTGGGGCAAGAAAAATAATTGTGTTTTACCTTTGAATTAAGATTATTTTTTTTACCCCAGATATTTTTAGTTGTTTAAAGCAAAAACTGACAACATTTTGTTAAAAAATAAGATTTAATAATTAAATATATCTAGATCCAAGAATGTGATAATTGTACTGGAAAATTAGACAAAAAGTAAGAAAATATTTTTTTGTAGTAAAGATTTCTTTTGCGTTTTTGAAAAGTTTTGCATACAGACAGCAATGTTGTCAAAACAATGCTCGTTCACACAGGTCCCTGAAAATGACTAATAATGTTGTATTATGCATTCCAGGACAGTCGTTGACGATGTCACTTTGTACAAAAAAAAAACCAAACAAACAAAAAAACAAACAAACAAAAAAAAAAAAACCCTACAAACCTGCACACATATGCATTCCTATAGACTAAACACGCAATATGCATGTGCATGACAACAAATTTATGTTTTTATAGTTTACACAGGCACTATACTTTGAAACCCAATTTCAAAAGTTTGCATTTTCAGGTCCCCAGAATCCTGTTGTTGTGTAAATGAATGGCCCAAACACATAAACAAGTTTTCTGTCATCTGAATAACCCCTTAAGACAAATGATATGTTTGTCTGAGGAGCAGACTGAAATGTAAGTAATAAGTCCCTGACATTTGTTTCTCATATACATACATATTTTTTCATAATTGACATTTTATTTTATTTTAGAACAATGTACTCTCTTACAAAGTTGGTTACTTTGTTACTTGCTTTACTGTGGGTTAGCTAGAGTCTTGACACTCATAAATCAACATGCTTCTCTCTTTATGTTTATGATTTTTATTTTAATCACAGATCAGAAGCTAAGCATATCAAATGCATGAATACTAATTTTCAGTCTTCTTAATTCAATTGCTCCTTGCATCGGACCGCTGATCAAAAGAAACCCACTCATAAGTGATGCAAACATAGGGACGACTCTCCTCACATTTAAATTTAAGACTGACACATCTGTCAGCACATCCTTGGGATTGTGCTGGAAGAAGAAGCGGGTGGTGTGAGAGTCAACATACTCGGCTGACTTCAGGGAGTTAATTCATTAGCAAGCAGAGGGACAGCCATGCATGATTCATGCCATGAGCATTTCTACTGCACAGAGCAGACAAAAACCTCATCAAATATCTGCTGTAGTGGTGGCATGTTAATCAGTCATTTTATATCAATGTAACAGTCTAGAACAGAACTCTACAGTTAGTTATACGAGAAATTCACTAAATGAATTATACATTAAATAAACAACCCAGACTCTATAACAAGAAAAAACAGGAAAAATGGGCTCTATTAACATTTTTTTGCATAACTCCAAAAATGTACCTATATTGCATAATTCACTGCAGTTTCCAGTTGAAATGAACACTGGAGGCAGTAAAACACCAACGACCAATTATGATTAAGTGGGCATATTATCAATAAATGAACACTCACATCTGTGCAGTTCCTTGCACAAGACTATGTTACTAATACTAATACTAATACTACACTTTTACTTTAGTGCCTGATTTGTAAACTAATACATTTGATATTTGCATCACATAACCAGCCCATATGTATGGCTTTTCTGATGTAGTAAACTTGCTCGGAAGCGCACCCAGTATAGCATTGCACTTGTGATGTGCAACACTTGGATACAGGTCCTGTGAAACTCAGTTCAACAAAAGAGCTTAAACTCATGTAAAAACAGGATCAGGTGACATGGTTGCTTCAGCAAATGCATTTTCGTCTCATTTTTTTTTTTCTCTCTCTTTAATACTATTGGTTTAATGTAGGTGCACGTAGATTTTCAATGTAGATGAGTTTTCAAAAGTGATAAAGCATTAACATTAACACTCAGGTATTTGAATCCTGAACTGCCACAATATTTGCATGGACCAGTGTAATAAAACATTGGCACAGTCATGTCAGCTTGATTCAGAGAAAAACTGAACACACTTTTTAGCGCCACCTACAGAATATTTCACTTTGAAACTGCCACAAAATACATTTTTGCCAAAATGTTGCCATAGGCATGTATTTTTCATAAGCCTGGGTTGCAAATAAAAATGTTTTAATGCCTTTTTTTGTATATTCCAGTGCATACTTTACAAACATGGTGTGTGCAGTTACATTAGACCATGTAACATTGATTAAAAATACCAAAACACAAGTAAATTTCGCATTATGTTTCCTTTGTCGTGCATTATTGCAGATACTGTATGTAGTTAGTTTATTTAATTTTTGTACTTTTCCCGGATTAAGATTAAGTTTAAATTTAAGATTAAGATGTGACTACCTCTACCTAATCATACTGATTGAGGGTGTGAGTATGAAGAGATTCTCCTCACCTCACATTTTTCAAGGCATTACATGAAAATGAGGACGTGTAAAGATCAGTACACCTCAGTCAGTGTAGCAGTTGAGGAAGTTGCTATTGGAGTCCCAGAACTGAAATATAAATGACGCTGCAGTGTCTTCAATTAAATATACATGAGGTGAGAGTATAGCGCTGAGAAAAGTCATTACAGAAACCCTAAATCAAATGCCTCTGATTAATACATCTTACAAATACCAGAGAGATGAGGATTAATGGTGGCATGTATTATATTGTTTATTTTTTACTATTTTATAACATTACATTCTGCCGATTTCAAAGAATCGGTCTGGGTGTCATACAAGTTAAGCTTTATAGACAACATGTAGTGCTGCTGATTATCACAGAAAAATAATTGATGCACAAACAAACATTAATTAATAGATTAATGTTTGTTTGATTGTTGCTCATTACCAACATTCCCACGGTGGATGTTTCTCAATGTAAACACTCTGGTATTCACAGTCATTGTGCAATGCATTATTATTTTATTTATTTATTTATTTATTTTTAATTGAACATACTAATGATTATATCAATAACAATATGTTCTACTATTTTATATTTAAATATATAGTCACCACAATGTGTAATATTGTAGCCATTACAATATATAGTCCTCAAACTTCAATCTTTCGTAAACATTGTGGGAACAAGCCATACACATGCTGTGCAATATAATAATAATAGTACTAATAATAATTATGTATGTATACACACCTGTCAATTGAAATATTAATGAATAAAGTTGAATAAATAAAGATAAATATACAACTGGAAAATAAACTACAACTGACGGCTTACACAACTTATATACGGTCTCAGAGGATAATATTCTTTGCCTCTACTGTATATCTCGACATTAACAGGGAACAAAAATAAAGACTGTAATGGTCTAAATTTACCTAACTGTCGGATGCCACAAGAATAGCACCCTTACTAAGATCTTAATAGACAATATCTACGTCCAGTCAAAGCACACAGAGCGCACATCTTTCCATGACCTCTAAGAACTTAAAATGTATACATCCAGACTGCAAATTACTATGGGAATCAACAGCATGCCACAAACCTTAACTGTCAGTGAGCCCGTAACAAAGCAGTGCTCACTTTTAAAATTTGTCTGAAAACTACTCAGTTGTGCTGATATTCACAAGAAATGGGCCCTAAATCCTCTCTGTCACAATAAAAATTAACAGACAATTTCACAGCCAATCAAATGTATGACTAAGCAGCATCCTAAATATCCCGTATGCATCCACAACGGATATTTGTTATGTGAACCGAATTTTTGATCCTTTCACTAATGTGCCAAATATATGTGAAGAGCTTCATTTCAGACTCCAGATTTATCCAGCAGTTCTAAGACATTATTATGAGACTTTTCCCCCTTTTTTAATTGAATTTCGAAGCTTAAGTGTTAATAGGCTTATCATTGATTGTCCCCTCAAACAAAGTAGCCAATAACAATAACAACAGCAGAGCAGAAAACAGCACAAAACTGCCTGTGATTCATAGATAACAGCCAAAGCAGCGATTGTTTTCAACTGCACATTTTTCATTAGTGTTTTTTTTTGAAGACAATGCAAATTGTTCCGTTCAGTTAATGTATTCCACGAAAGAAACAGCTGAGTATCAGTAGAAAATTGCAATAATGCAAATGAAAGAAGTTAAAATTTGCTATTTTAAAAAAACTGATAAATATGTTAGATGTTAAGATTATAAACTTTGCAATACAGGTGAAATGATATCAACAGTGTTGCATGAATACATGAACTCCATTGTTAGAGGCCAAATACTAGCTTAAGATTTCTGCACTCTTACATGAAAAAACATCTTCTTTAATGAATTTAAATGTCGCTGAACGAGAAACACATTTCTCTGTTGCTCTTCGATCTATGTTTGTAGCATCATGCTGCTGAAGTCTGTTAAACTTAATAAATTCACTGAAACCCCAGTGCTGAAGCATAAACACTCATTTGTATCACTTCGCTGCTGCTGTACTCTGAATAATTACCAGTATTATGTGTGTAAGTTCATTAATTATGTAAGAACTAAGATAGCTACAAATCCCTGAAAGAAAAATGTAAATGTAGTTATTTTATCTTTTCATATTGCACTATCATTTCTCAGCAAAATAGCTACAGAATATGATACAGATTATAAACAAATGGTTCAATAACAGAGAGTCATTTATCATCACTGCTTGTAATATGATGTCATTCCTTAAAAAAAAAAAAAAAAAAAAATAGATAATCCAAAAATGAAAATTTGCTGAAAAATGTTCTCACCCTCAGGCCATCCATGATATAGAGGAGTTCTTTCTTCATTGGAACAGATTTGGAGAAATGTACATTACATCACTTGCTCACCAATGGATCCTCTGCAGTAAATGGGTGCCGTTAGAATGGAGAGTCCAAACAGCTTTTAAAAACACCACATTAAGCAATGGTTTTAAGATAAAAACGTTTTAATGATGGATTTGTATCTTTAAAACACTTGGCTTTTGGCTTTTCAAGATGGTAATTGATGGACTGGAGTGGTGTGGATTACTTATGGATTATTGTGATGTTTTTATCAGCTCTCATTCTGTCGGCACCCATTCACTGCAGAGGATCCATTGTTGAGCAAGTGATGGAGTGATGGTGGTGTCATTGGTGAGCAAGTGATGGTGAGCAAGTGGTCATTGGTGAGCATTGGTGGAGTCATTGGTGAGCAAGTGATGGAATTTTTCCATTTTTCCAAATTATTTTAATACTTTTGTTCTTTTAATAATCCACAGGATGAAATGGGCACGACCAAACATAAATCAAACGATAGCAGACCCAGTAAGAAAGATGAACACAGACTATAAATACTGAACGCAATCAGAGAGGAACAGAAAACAGGTGTGAAACTAATTAATCAAAAAAACATGGAAATAAACTAGGCAGGATGACGGAGACATAGAAACTAAAATAAAACGGATCATACATGTAACATTTCGCACCCTCCCGGAACGGCGCGTTCTCGTGCCGACAAGACAGTCCAACAGAGGAGGGAGGGTGGGGGTT
The DNA here is from genome assembly GCA_039654775.1 of Spinibarbus caldwelli. Taxonomy (NCBI): domain Eukaryota; kingdom Metazoa; phylum Chordata; class Actinopteri; order Cypriniformes; family Cyprinidae; genus Spinibarbus; species Spinibarbus caldwelli. The sequence goes on along the minus strand of CM077223.1, from coordinate 8,001,296 downwards.
CAGGAGGTGGGCGTGGAGCAGGTGAAGGGCAGGCAACAGGAAAGGGGCATAACCAAAAAGAGTCCAAAAAATAAGTCCAAGGGGGAGTGGAGGGTGGGAGGAGCCTGGGAGGATCCAGGGAGGAGCCCGGAGCAGGAGGAGTCAGGTGGAAATCCAGAGGCCAGCCAGGATAGCGGCCCACGGTGGAGTCAACAGCGGGAGGAGCCATGGTGGAGAAGGGGCCGACAACACCAGGGGGCCGACTGACAGAGACTAAGCCGATGGACGAGGAGCCCAGGATGGAGCCGAGCAGACGGAGAGCCAGGGTGAAACTGAGGATCCGGAGGGCCTAGGCGGAGCTGAAGGCTCAGGCGACCGAGGCAGAGGCGGGGGTCCGGAAGACCGCGGTGGAACCGGTGCGACTGAGGACGAAGGTGGAGCCGAAGGGAAGGAGGAGCCTGACAGAGCTGGAGGGACGGAGTGACGAGGCGAAGCCAGAGGAGTGGAGTCCCGAGGTGGCGGTTGGTCGACGACTGACCAAGGCGGACACTAATGAAAAATGTGCAGTTGAAAACAATCGCTGCTTTGGCTGTTATCTATGAATCACAGGCAGTTTTGTGCTGTTTTCTGCTCTGCTGTTGTTATTGTTATTGGCTACTTTGTTTGAGGGGACAATCAATGATAAGCCTATTAACACTTAAGCTTCGAAATTCAATTAAAAAAGGGGAAAAAGTCTCAAAATAATGTCTTAGAACTGCTGGATAAATCTGGAGTCTGAAATGAAGCTCTTCACATATATTTGGCACATTAGTGAAAGGATCAAAAATTCGGTTCACATAACAAATATCCGTTGTGGATGCATACGGGATATTTAGGATGCTGCTTAGTCATACATTTGATTGGCTGTGAAACTGTCTGTTAATTTTTATTGTGACAGAGAGGATTTAGGGCCCATTTCTTGTGAATATCAGCACAACTGAGTAGTTTTCAGACAAATTTTAAAAGTGAGCACTGCTTTGTTACGGGCTCACTGACAGTTAAGGTTTGTGGCATGCTGTTGATTCCCATAGAAATTTGCAGTCTGGATGTATACATTTTTAAGTGCTTAGAGGTCATGGAAAGATGTGCGCTCTGTGTGCTTTGACTGGACGTATATATTGTCTATTAAGATCTTAATATGGGTGCTATTCTTGTGGCATCCGACAGTTAGGTAAATTTAGACCATTACCGTCTTTGTTTTTGTTCCCTGTTAATGTCGAGATATACAGTAGAGGCAAAGAATATTATCCTCTGAGACCGTATATAAGTTGTGTAAGCCGTCAGTTGTAGTTAATTTTCCAGTTGTATATTTAGCTTTATTTATTCAACTTTATTCATTAATATTTCAATTGACAGGTGTGTATACATACATAATTTTGTAAGGCCTAAGATAGCTACAAATCCCTGGGAGAAAAATGTAAATGTAGTTATTTTATCTTTTCTTTTCATATTTCACTATCATTTCTCAACAAAATAGCTACAGAATATGATACAGATTATAAACAAATGGTTCAATAACAGAGAGTCATTTATCATCACTGCTTGTAATATGATGTCATTCCTTAAAAAAAAAAAAAGAAAAAAAAAAAAAATAGATAATCCAAAAATGAAAATTTGCTGAAAAATGTTCTCACCCTCAGGCCATCCATGATATAGAGGAGTTCTTTCTTCATTGGAACAGATTTGGAGAAATGTAGCATTCCATCACTTGCTTACCAATGGATCCTCTGCAGTAAATGGGTGACGTTAGAATGGAGAGTCCAAACAGCTTTTAAAAACACCACATTAAGCAATGGTTTTAAGATAAAAACGTTTGAATGATGGATTTGTATCTTTAAAACACTTGGCTTTTGGCTTTTCAAGATGGTAATTGATGGACTGGAGTGGTGTGGATTACTTATGGATTATTGTGATGTTTTTATCAGCTCTCATTCTGTCGGCACCCATTCACTGCAGAAGATCCATTGTTGAGCAAGTGATGGAATGCTACATTTCTCCAAATTATTTTAATAATTTTGTTCTTTTAATAATCCACAGGATGAAATGGACACGACAAAACATAAATTAAACGATAGCAGACCCAGTAAGAAACATGAACACAGACTATAAATACTGAACGCAATCAGAGAGGAACAGAAAACAGGTGTGGAACTAACTAATCAAAAAACATGGAAATAAACTAGGCACGATGACGGAGACATAGAAACTAAACTAAAACAGATCATACATGTAACATTTCGCACCCTCCCGGAACGGCGCGTTCTCAAGCCGACAAGACAGTCCAACAGAGGAGGGAGGGTGGGGGTTCAGGAGGCGGGCGTAAAGCAGGTGAGGGGCAGGCAACAGGAAAGGGGCATAACCAAAAAGAGTCTAAAAAATAAGTCCAAGGGGGAGTGGAGGGTGGGAGGAGCCTGGGAGGATCCAGGGAGGAGCCCGGAGCAGGAGGAGCCAGGTGGAAATCCAGAGGCCAGCCAGGATAGCGGCCCACGGTGGAGTCAACAGCGGGAGGAGCCATGATGGAGAAGGGGCCGACAACACCAGGGGGCCGACTGACGGAGACTGAGCCGATGGACGAGGAGCCCAGGATGGAGCCGAGCAGATGGAGAGCCAGGGCGAAACTGAGGATCCGGAGGGCCTAGGCAGAGCTGAAGGCTCAGGCGACCGAGGTGGGGGTCCGGAAGACCGTGGTGGAGCCGGTGCGACTGAGGATGAAGGTGGAGCCGAAGGGAAGGAGGAGCCTGACAGAGCTGGAGGGACGGAGTGACGAGGTGAAGCCAGAGGAGTGGAGTCCCGAGGTGGCGGATGGTCGACGACTGACCAAGGCGGAGCCGGAGGGACGAGGGAGCCCGGTGGAGCCAGTGGGATGACGGGCCACGGTGGAGATGAGGGAGCTAGGAGCCAAGGCGGAGCCGATGGGTCGAAGGACCGAGGTGTAGTCCAGGGCTCGGAGGCTGGAGGTGGAGACAGGGGATCCTCATGCCTGGGCGGAGCTGGAGGCTGGAAGTCCTGAGGCGGCAGATCAGAGCACTCAGCTGGCGCTGACTGAGGGTGAGCTGAGGGACTGACAGGCACCAGCGGAGATGGAGCTGAGGAACTGGCTGATTTGAGAGGAGGCGGGAGAGGGAGGCTGGGAGAGAACACATGAAGACATGAACTGGGCGGAACCAGCGGAGACGCAGGAGATTCAGGGTTGGACGAAACCAGCAGAGACGCAGGAGATTCAGGGCTGGACGGAACCAGCGGAGACGCAGGAGAATCAGGAGCACAGGGTAATACTTCTCCAAACCAGTCTATAAGGTCCATATTAAAAATGTCCATAAGTTCCTCTATACAGCTCCCAGATACCAGATTCAGCACACCCTCAGTCGCGGGAGTGTGGGCGGGGCTTCCCTCCAAGCCCTCGATCTCCACCAAAACTCCCTCGGGGATGGGCAATGTTGCCGGCTCACGCACTTGGTCAGACGATGCTCGAGGTTCAGGCTCCGTGGCGATGATCAGCTCGGGCTCAGGCTCTCCGTCTGTAGTGGGCTCAGGCAGTAGCTCCATGCAGCAGGATGACGGCTGACTGGTCTCTGGTTTGGGAGTGGGGCTGGAGATGTCTTCCTCGGCGGGGCAGACGGAGAAATACAGTCCATTTCTCTCCAGCACCCACTCCACGAAAGCAGCGAAATCCTCCTCGGGACCGTTCACTGGCAGGCGTGCCTTACATCGCTCGCTCAGGCTGGTGATGTAGAATACACAGAGCGAGGCACGCCAGATCTAAAAAGTACCTTGTATGGTCCTCCAGCGAACGGTCCTGTTGCTCCAGGCACAGGAGTTGGACGGCTGGGATATCTATTCCGGGAGGAGGAGGGAAAAAAAAAAAAAAAAAAAAAAACACCAAGGAAAATGCCGCTAAATTTCTCACGTTGAGGGTCCGCTATTTTGTTACGGTCTGGCGTGTTAAGCAAAGTACACGATGAAGGAATACAGTTCAAAAGACTTTTTTTAAATAATCCACAGGATGAAATGGGCACAACCAAACATAAATCAAACAATAGCAGACCCGGTAAGAAAGATGAACACAGAATATAAATACTGAACGCAATCAGGGAAGAGTGTGAATCAGGTGTGGAACTAATTAATCAAAAACCATGGAAACAAACTTGGGAGGATGATGGAGACATAGAAACTAAACAATCAGATCATACATGTAACACTTATAGTGTCATCAAATATTGTCAGACACTTGTTGACCTGTGTTGTGTTTCAGGGTAACTTGACCAACATTATACATAAATAATACATAAAAACTACGGCTTAAATGTAAACATTAGACTATTAAACAGGTTTCTCCTAATGAACATCTTGGCTAGAGATTGTAGAGGAGAAACTCTGCTCTTTAAATCTGTGAAAGCACCAGGTGGTGACTTTTAACACCTCGTTCTGAAACACCTACGCTATAGCAAAGCACTTTCTCTCATTTCCAGTGCTTGAGATTTTTTTGCACCCAATCTATATAATGCAGCACATGAGCGTACATCTGTGACACTCCCGTACTGTGAATCTCTGTGAGTTCAGCGCAGCATCATGCTCCATTTCCTAGAAACCACAAAACTAACCTGCAGCGGCTCTGAGCGATATGATTTATTGCTTCAGCCAGAATGGAAGAGTGTAGCACACTATACTTTTCAAGTTCTGGAAATGGATTTTATTTTGGAAGTGCATTCATTTGAATACTATTTAGCATCGGTGAACTGTGTTCCACCGTGAGGTACTTACTAAGAAGACTTTAACACAATGTGCATCATTTTCTGGTCAACACCCCCTTGTGGCGCTGCTCTGATAAATTAAAGCACGCCATCTGGTTTGTTGCGAGAACATGACTGCTATAAAATCCTGTCAGAGCTGAGGTGAAATACTGGATTCATGAACGCAGGACACATGAAATTTCTGCTTAGTTTTCAGGTTTCGACTCTCGAGTCTTACAATTTTCAAATGACGCATTACTTGTAAAGGGCACATCGTAATTGTACTGTAAAAATGCACAGTAAATATGAACCAAGTTGCCAAATGCTGTTTGGTCCTACGTTAAATGTTTCAGCATGGATGGCTGCTAGAGAGTAGCTAGGTTGTAATTGTTCTGCCACAATTTGAAGCATGAAAAATCAGTGTGCTTGTAGATAGTTTCATGTTATTTAAAAAAAAAAAAAAAGTCCACTTAAGTGTTAAGAAACCTAACTGGTCTCATGATGAAAACGTAGTACTTATGTACCAATAAGTACATATCACTGCAGTTTCCAATAAAAATGAACACTAGACGCGGTAAAACAACGAGCACTTGTAATCATTTTCATACACAGTTATGATTACAGCTCCATATGTTTCACTTTCTGGACGTAACAAGCATGGAATTAGATTTAGGATGCGAAATTCTTGGACATGAATCCTGTCAAAAACATTACTCATGATGAAAGAGCTGAAAGATTAGAGATTGAAAAACAAGCTAAAACGGCATGGTTGCGATTGCGCCTTTACATCACATTCGCTTTTGTTCATACTATCGGGTAGGTTTAGGTGTAGTGCAGATGGTACGTTATTTTAAAATGTCATGGAGCATTAGACTTATAGTGCCACTCAACGGACATTTAAAGTCAGAACTGCGGTGACGCCTATAAAACCGACATCACATAAAACGTACCATATGTACGTTCATCTGATCCGGGGGAAAAAAAAACAAACACTCTTTTAGCGCCACCCAGTGGACATTTCACATCGAATATGTCATGAAACATATGTACGTACATACATGGTGGTACATATTTTGCGTCTTCCCAGAGGTACAGTCATGAAAGTGGTCTCTAAGTACACAAAAATGCACTCTAATAATATAAAAAAAAACAAAAAAAACAAAAAACAAAAACAAAACATTATGTGTAGACTAACATACTAAGGGCCAGTTTTACTAAACAGGGCAAATTAGCGCGAGAGCGCAATTCCAAAACAGCGCCGATGGGTGTGGAAATTTCTGTGGGTGATTTACTAACAACGGTCAAAATAAAGAACACAGACACAACATCGTATTTACATATCAACCAATGCAATATACTACACTGAAAAGAACCGGAGGTCAAAAAATGAAGGGTTGCAAGAAGTTTTGATAGACCTGCATTGCGTGACTCCTAGTTGAGGGTTCCAAGACGTCTTTTATTTCCTGAAGCAAATTAAAAATAACATGGCTTGGCAAATTATGTTTGGATAATATGCTCTTCTGGCATTCCAAATAAATTAATATGTGTGGCAAAAATGCACTCCCTTCTACCATACACTCTCTGTTCTCTGCATTGCCTCCTCCTAGCAACAACAATTGCAGCCATTTCAAGCGCAAAATAGTTAAAGACATGGTTTTTTTGTGTGTGTGTGGGGTGGGGGGGGTGGGGGGGGGGGGGGTGTTAAATAATGCTGCAAATACCAGTAATTTGATGAGCACAAACATTAGTAAATCTTGTTGCGTGATTCATTTGAACTCTCCTCCCATAAATTTTGTTACCCTGAAAGGGAAGGTCGGGCCAAAAATAACTGTGTCCACGCCTTTTCAGCACTACTTCATCACTGCATGTATTTAGTAAATCCTGACAGTAGCCTACTATCTTAATGGCAAAAGATGGTTTGCGCTGGCGCAAGCTGTTAATAAAACTGGCCCTAAAGCACATGGAAAGTGCCTGATTATAATTTTAGCTAGTGTGTTATTTGATATTACATTTAAGGTTAACATATTTAAAATGTACTAAATTACAGCTTCATTGTTGTAAATTACACATTTGTTTAAATATGCATACAAGTTTTAATAGAAATGACATAAGTATAATTTAGCTTACCATAAATGCTTGTCAGTACTCAAAGAAGTATAAAAAAAGTACTTAAAAAAGATGTACTTAAGTGGGTCAAAGGCACTCTTAAGTTTAACTAATTGCATCTAATATTAATTTAAACTAAAATACATTTTGATTTAATTCTTGAAAACATTAATGAATGTAATGATTTCGGACACTTAATTGCATGTTATTGATCATTGGTGCCTTATGAAAAAGAAGCATGTTAGCACGCTTATAAACATGCTAATATGTACTTCATTTTTCATCTTACACAAGAGATTCAACCCTAGATATGTTATAGCATCATTGTGAGGTCATTTCAGATAACCTCCAATTTTCAGTCATCTAAAGATAAACAGGCCAAACTTTCATGTAGAAACACATGGCAAACAGGAGCCACAGCAGCAGGTATCATTGGGGTGTGAGGGACGAACCCCTGCGGCCCAGTAAAGCACACACTCACACATGCTTTACTCGAGAGAAAACCAGCTCTCCTACAGCCAGCAATGAGGCTTCCTGCTGCCTGAGCCCTCATCCAGACACATGAATGCCAAACTCACTCATAATCATACTTCAATTCTTTAACCTGCCTACACACACAGTAAGAGTCAAGTATCAGTGTGAGTTCTCTGGTTGTATATTTGTACGTAAAGTTATGCTAGCACACAAATATTTTTAGATGTTTGAACAGACATTTAAACCTACAGCTTTAAACCTAAACCTGACAGCGTCTAAAATGTAAACCCTTTAAGTATGAACAACTGTAGACATGTACAAATGTTTAGAAAATCTGAAACAGACTCAATAATAACTTATGATGTGCCAGGAAATCCCTAATATGGACAAAGGCACCCAGTGATCGCTGTTGCCAAGCTGAATAAAAAGCAGAAAATTAATGATTTTGACAAAGAAACGTGAAGACAATAAATACACGATTGTGACAATATATGGTTTATGTGTGTTTTTAAAGTCATCTCCAGGTAATAAATAAATGAAGTATAGGAATGATGCAGTGCTAATTGACATATCATTTATTACAGTACAGAAACTATAAAATATATTTTCTGCCTTATTCTGTGATAAACATAATTTGTAGTATATAACCAAATCATTAAATTGTCATTAGGAAAATATAGTCAAAAATATTATACAATACAAATTATATGGTTACTGTCCAGCAGTGTATTTGATTTATAAATACACTAAAATTAAAACCATAAAACAACAAAAACAACATTTATTTACATGAAATAAAACAAGCATTAACTCAAATGAAATATATATATATATATATATATATATATATATATATATATATATATATATATATATAAACTTAACATTTTGTTTCAGCTACTAATATAAAATACTAAAATAAAAAAGACAATTTCTCTTTTAAATTTATATTTTGTTTTATTAAAGCTTTATTTAATCCTTAATTTTATTAACTTTAGTTTGAGTTAACTATAACAACACTGCTTTAGAAATCACGTCTCAGCACATTATTGCATAAATTATTATTAATTCAATAAAGTCAACCTGTGAATTTAATATGGAACCATATTTATACTTTTTAGATGTTCTCAGTGCCTTTTAGTGTCCATCCAAATGCACAAAAATGTGTGTTAGAGCCATATTTTGCAGTAGTCCTGAAATCACCCTGCAAATTTATCAAAGGTGAAATAATGTACACTTGATAAATATTCTATTACTCAAGCGTGATTTCCATATAATAAGCATTTGATGGCTTGCAGAGATGAATGTAACATTATCATGAGGTTTTTAAAAGGTGAAACAGCAAAAAATCCAGAGGTCAAAGCAATTCTGGAATCACTAAAGAATCACATTTCTTACTGAATTGCATATTCAAAGAGACATAATGCACAACATAGCCAATCAGCCTTTTCTTTAGCTCATTCATACAAATGCAAGATGATTTATGAGATGATCTCAAACAGCACACTTACTAGGACAGACCAGATTCGTTTCAGCGAGTATAAATATGTAGTATTGCCATATAAATACCACAGTATCCTTGGTGAACCTTCTATAATAGCAGGCATTTCTCAATAAAACATTCATGCCTTGTATGAAAAAATAATAAAGAATATATCCACAGCAATAAAGCTGATGTGAATATATCCTGAAGCCTCGGCTCTGCCCGGATCTGCCAAGTGAGTGTTGTGTTTTCATCATGAACGGGAAGCGAGCATATCGAGCGGGATTCTGTCGGCCCGTGTCGCTATATCACATGACCAGAATAGATGGTCCCTGTCAGTCGTTATTAGAAAGCCGTTTCATTTCCTGCTGGCATTAGCGCTGGCTAACCAGCTCAGCGTCGACCCTGCAGAGCGCACCATAGGCTGCTGTTTTTATACCTGCATAATAAATAGAGACGGGCAGCATTTTAGCAAAGGCAGTTCCAGTGGATAGTGGAAGCAAATGGCTCTGCATCTTTGAGCTGAAAGCAGCTTTGCTCTTTAGCATCGTATCGATGACTGCAGAGCCAAAACTGTTCATTCAGAGCCGTAATAAGATTCTTCACCTCCACAGACCCACGGCTGCATCTGCAGAGGCTGAAGAGTGAAGCGCAGTACTATGCAGGGTTAAACAGCCAAACGCTGGACCGTCTCAACGTGTTGTGGGCGGCTGAGGGTGAAAGGTAGCGGCAGGTCTAAAGTCAAGTAGCTCTCAGTATCAGAGTGCGAGTTGACTGCAGTCTTTTTCTCAGACGGCATTTTCCACAGACCGCCTACAGTCTGTTCACTGACCACCAGATTTCAACCATATATTCTACAGAGTGCATTCTGTCTGGAAAATATTGTTTTGGTCAAACATAGATTTTGATTATAAAGTCAAATATGATTATTCAGTTAGTAGTATTTACATAAATCACATATTGATCTAGTTTAGTGTTCAGAAGATATGGATTTTTTTGATGAGCAATGGTAACAGTAAAGTGGCCTGTGGCTGATTTAATATATCACACTAAATTTATTTTCTAAAAATAATTTGAAGATTAATCCATTTGAAACAAGGTCATACTTTATAGTAGGAGGCCTTACTACCCTAGTAAAAAAAAGTAATATATTTTAAATACATTTATTGCATACTAAGTATAGTTCAAAACTATGAACATATTTACTGACATATCGCTCAAGACTTACTGATATAAAAATTAAAATCCAACTTCATCTGGAGTACTACTTCTGCACAATGCATATTTCTTTGTATTAAGCTTGGAATTTTCCAGAACAACATGTAGTTAAAAAGTAAAGCCATTGTCTAAGAGGTCTTTCATGTTATAAGTTAAGGCCATCTAATATGATGTATGACCAGAAAAATAAAAATAAATAAATAAATAAAAATAAAATTAAAAAAAAAAAAAGATTTGAACTCAATAATAAATTAAATCTGTAAAATAAAGAGATAAACTTTAGATATCAACTTCTTAATTCTGTAATCCTATTATAGTATTTTTTTTTCAAAAAAGTATGTGTTAAAAACATGAATAATAAGAAGTAAACATTATAAACAATGGTGCACTTAGCAATCTGGCAAGTCTGTGCACACTAGGAATCATATTTGCTCAAATAAAAATGCTAATTTTACATATAGTACACAGTGAATGTGATATGAATATGACAAGTGGATATATCATAGCATAGCAACATGGATGTCTGATAATAGCAGAACTCTCCTGTCAGTATCCAGTCCACACAAATTGGATCATTGGCATGGGCGGACGGTCATACACAGAGTACATTTTTACAAAGCACACCAGGCGATCTAATCGTTGGATTCACCAATTTCAAGGTTTGTGACCTTAATTTTACATTTACATTTATTCATTTAGCAGACACTTTTATCCAAAGCGACTTACAATTGAGGAATACAACAAGCGATTCATCATAAAGAGGCAAATAAACACAGGAAGTGCTCTTAATACAAAGTTTCAGGCATTATTTAGATTAGTACAAACTAGACAGGGAGGGATTAAGGAAAAAGAAAGCAAAGTTTTTGTTTAATTATTATTACTATTATTATTATTATTATTATTATTATTATTATTATTATTATTATTTAGGATGAAGTCAAAACATTCAAATACTATATGTGACCCTGGACCACAAAACCAGTCATAAGTAGCACAGGTATATTTGTTGCAATAGCCAAAAATACATTGTATGGGTCAAAATGATCGATTTTTCTTATATGCCAAAAATCATTAGGATATTAAGTAAAGATCATGTTCCATGAACATATTTTGTAAATTTCCTACCATAAATATATAAAAACTTAATTTTTTCATTAGTAATATACATTGCTAAAATCTTAATTTGGACAACTTTAAAGACAATTTTCTCAATATTAGATTTTTTTTTTTTGCACCCTCAGATTCCAGATTTTCAAATAGTTGTATCTCGACCAAATATTATCCTATCCTAACAAACCATACATCAATGGAAAGTTTATTTATTCAGCTTTCAGATGATTTCTAAACAAATGATTCTCTTTAAAAAAAAAAAAAAAAAAAGACTCTTATGACTGGTTTTGCGGTCCAGGGTCACATATAATAACATACTATACATACAAATACTATCTAAATTCTATAAAGGTGTATTTGTTGAATACTTAAAGTATATTACATTTACTTTATGTTATATACGGCAAAACAGGAAAACAAACAAAAGTAACTGACTGATCCTGATAAATTAAAAATGACAAATATAAGCCGATATATCTGTTTTGGCAATATGCTAGCTGTATTGTGGAGTTTTCACACACAGATTACACACATCTTTACAATGCACACTGTAAGTTTTAACTGCTGGATTTGCAGAGGTTGGCAAGGTTTGTGATGTTAAATGTTAATTTGACATTCAGTGACTTGTTTAAATATTATAAATTATTGTTATGATGTATATGGCCAAAAAAAAAAAAAAAAAAACTTTTTTGTTTCTTTTTCTTTTTTTTTTCTCTCTCCATAAAATGTCAGTATGCAGCAATATTTACTTTTGCATTTATATAATTTAAACAAGTCTTTGAATTAAAAAATAAATAAATAAATAAAAAAGACCAATATATTGGTTTGGCCAATATATATTTGTTTTGTAAATTTTGCATGCTGGTCTATTATTGTGGCCGATTATTCCAAGTATCGCAGATTAACAATACAAGCTGGTTTCCTCATGCTGGCTATACACTACACGATTTTCAGTGTCATCACATTGCTGTTCCTTTCACACTACACAACTGTTTTGGATTATTACGAAGTTGCTGTGGCTTTCACATTGCACAACAGATGGGCAACTGGGGGCAACAATATTTCACCAGGAAGAATCACTGACAATTCTGTCTCATGTACCAAACACATGCTCAAGAAGTGAAAAAGGGAATGACGTAGACGTGAACTTCTTCCCTTGAAATTCCCCTTGCCATGTATCGTGCTCTCTCATTGGCTGTCGTCACTGATCATTTCCAGTCAAAACACATTTCACACTGCAGGACTCTGAGTTGCAGACATATCCAGATATTTAGCCTGCTAAATATTTCTTGAGCATCGGCACTTCTCTCAAATTATGTCTTTGATAATTCACACTATGCAATCATTACACAAATGAACCAATTTACCTCATATTATGGGCTTTTTTTTTTTTTTTTACGCAATTTCCAGAAAACTGATTGGTGAGTGAAAATTGGGTATAAGTTTGTGTAGTTTAGGCCTGGCATAACATGTTAGTCAAACACACCCTTAAGTGGCCGGTCCTTGGCCAGAATAATCTAAAATGTACAGTTATAATCTAGCTTTAATCAAAAGTGACTAAAACGTCTGAATACAAATAAAAAAGATGAGTCCGTAAAAACTGCAGACAACATCAGCCCTTCACACCATAGCAAAAGTGAGGATAAGTAGATCCATCAAAGCCATTCAAGCCTCATTTGTTGCAGAAACAGACAGGCACACTGTCAGTTTTGCTGTACTGGCGTTCATCTGCTCTGTGGCTAATTATCTGTTCCTAGTGTGAAACACGAGTGGCTGGTGTGGACGGGGCTGTCCGGTGCTGAAATACTGAAATGCTGACAGTGGGGTCTCACCTCCAGACTCACAGTGGCTGGAAGAGCTGTCTGGGGAGCAGACCCTCAAACGCACAGCATCAGATGCCAATCTAGCATTAGTTGCTTTGTTGGCACTCTCCTCCTCACCCATCAGCAGAGTTTGAGTGTCAGACTTGTGTTAGATTGTGATACTTAACTCCGTAGGGATAGCCCTAATTGGCCCAAATGTCTTTGTAAGCACAGGGCATTCAACTTCTTCTCCAGAGTTGTGCAGATTTAATGGTGGCAAAGTGTGTTGAGGCATTACGGTTTTGATTACAGCTGATGTTCGAACAACGCTAATTTATTTATTTATTTACAGGGCTTCTGTGTCACTGTGACTTCAAATGAAGTGGAATAGCATTATCATTCTTACAGAAAACAGCAGATAAATGGTGGTTTCTTATCCAAAATATTTGTATCATCAATCCCACAATTGACCTTTGTCCTGAAACAATCGCAGATATTTTCCCAGAAGTGCATTATACATATAAAAATATATGCTTTAGCTTCAGATGATTGATTTTTATTACAGATGCTTTTAAGGCTGGAGTTATTATATCTGGATGTTATTATGTTGCCTTGATGAAAAGTGATTCATCAGTATTATTTCCCAGAACGAAACAAACATTTACTCTGAAAGAGACCCTTTATTTCTGCTTGAAATATATCATGTAAACAGACCAGCCTACAGAATGTAAAAAGTCTGCTTCTTTAAGAAATAGACGGTCCTCATCATTTACTCACCCCTATGTCATTCCAAACCTGAATGATTTTCTTTCTTTTGTGAAACATAAATATAGAATTTCTGCAGAATGTCCAGAGTGCTCCTGTCATAATAGGGACTAAGGATATGAAAGTCCAAAAAGTGTCATAAAATTTGTCCTTGATACATTCCAAGTTAGAAAGAAAGGGAGCACTTGAGCAATTAAGCACAGGAGCTCCCATGTTCTATCTTTGGTCCTTCAGGTTTTTTTTTTATTTAATTTATTTTATTTATTTATTTATTTTTTTGATTAACAGTACTCTCTATTAAATTATTTAGAAAATAAGTTGTATATGGAAAACATTATTAGTGACAGAAAGGCAAACACTATAATGACTTCATATATACTGTATCGTCTAATATTTAAAATGTTAAATATTAAATATTAAAATTATTAAATCTAAAATATTTAACTCAAATTATTGAAACTTTAAAATTAGAATGAAAACAAAACATGTAAAAATAAAACTTATTTCAAATATTAAATAATGCTAAAATAACACTGGAGTGCACCTACTGTTATTTTACAGTGTTCAGTTGCTTTTTAATTTTTCTAATTCTAGAAAAAAATGGGGGGAGGGGGAATCATTTTAAAAAGTGGCATTAGTGTTACCAACATTGAATTCTTCTAAATCACCCTAACAAGCTTTATTTAACTTGCACATCAAAAAATCACACCACAGTGTACTACTAGTGTGGTATCATATACATTGACCTTTATATCGGCCAACGGCCATCAGCCTCCCTGCTCTCTAAAATAACAGCATCAACTACTATTCCAAGTTCTCTGAAGTCATACGATAGCTTTGACTGAGGAACAGACTGAAATTGTGGTGTCATTTTGTCCCCATTATGATGCATTACGATGCACTCTGCTAAACAACTTATTTTGTGTTCCACAGAATGTTAAATCTATTCCATTCCTGTAAAAGCAAGCCCTTCGGAAAACACCTCGCATTTGGGGAGCATTCGTGGATTTTCAATACCCAGCAGTCCACACACACACACACACACACACACACACACACACACACACAGTCCAGCACACATTAAGGCTAACCCAAGCCTCTCGTGGCTAGCCCCGAGCACAGTAACCAAAGCCTGAAACATGTATCTGAATGACAGATGTAAAGACAGAAAAGAAGACCTCCAGGATCCTGATGCAGCTGGGCGACGGGAGCAGCTTCAGGGCTCGGCAGCAACGCACACGCTTCCTCCAGTTTCCCGACTGCAAATATGAGCTAAAAGCTCTCTGTCCGCTCTCCTAACAGACCTCTGAGGCTCCCAGACCGACTGGAGACGAATTACAATCAGGAGCGTTTGATGGGGGAGTCTGTCTCGCAGCACAACTCCGCAGGATGAAGATTAACACTGTTTGAACAATGATCCGGATGTTGTAATCGTTACCATTTGTGTCAACAGATAAGAAATGGGCCGATTTTACTGCGTGATTACAGTAAACAAATTAATGGCTCTGTTTATGCGAACAACGCTCCTAAATCAAAACCAACACAACAGAGTATGTAAATTTTGCTTTGAAGTTATTAGCTAATTGTTTCTGCAGATTGGAAGAAAGTCAATTAAGACAAACGTCCAGGAGCCGGTGAGCGCAGCGGGCGAGAGGAGCAGGAGTGCAGTTCATCTGCACGCTTATAAATCTTTGGTGGCCTTTCTGACAGAAATCAATAAAAGAGAGCCTGAGCGCATCTCTCCGCAATGATCCTATCATGTCAATGCTTAGTGTTTGAGAGTATGCGTATGAGTCTGTTTGTTGCTTATTCATATATGCAGGCAACTGGCAAATAACAGGATTGATTTTAAAGACAGCTACATTTTAAGTTCAAATTTATATGGCAGATACTAAGTGCACCCCAATATATAGTTTGTCTAGTGACATATACTATATATATTATATCATATATCAGCATGTTATTAGTACATAACACAAACAAAGACACACATGCACTACACGTTGCATGATCTTAAAAACCTTCTGACCTTTTCAATAAATTCTGCTACAATTGTTTCATATCATTTTGCATATAAATGTAAAATTTATACCTAAACCAAGATTTTACTGTATTGATTAATTGATTGAATGAATGAATTAATTAATTAATTAAAGATTTATGCACTAAACTGATCAAAATTGAGAGTTACAAAAGGTTTTTTTTTTTCTTTTAAACTTTCTGATCTTGAAAATGTATAACAAAAATAATATAAAATAGATTGAAAATTAATATAGCAGACTTGATAAGAAATAATTTCCTGAGCAGAAAATCAGCATATTAGAATGATTTCTGAAGGATATTTCACAATAATCCTGTTTTATCTTTTTTTCTTCTTTTTGTAAAAAATAAACAGTCTTAATGCTCATAAGAAGCATGTTTCAAAAAATAAATGAACAAACAAACAAACAAATAAATAAATAAATAAGGCCTGTCTAGGCTACTTTAAAGAAGTCACATATGATATTTACTGAAATTTTGAATGGTAGCCATACAGTGTGACAAACTATGTTTTTAAAAGTTAGAATATGTAGTTTTTGGATTATTATGAGCTGATAACAGCATGTCTAATACATACAGATAATTTACTTTAAAATATGAGAAGAACACTAATGCACAGTCAGCTGATCATAATCGCCAAATTAACCCTGGCAGGGTGATCGGGTTGAGCTAATTACCCAGCTACATAACAAATAAATAAATGGATGTGAAATATTGATTTGACAGTTAAAGACTTCATTATGTGAGTAGAAAGAGACTGTGGAGTGATACGAAAGACATGAAACCAGCACTGCTTGAAAGAAAATCCCTGGCTCAGGGCAGCGGTCAATCCCGCAGCTCAGATTCACACAAAGATCTGATCGCAGAATAACGCAATTGACAATTCATCAAACGAGTCTTCCAGAAAGCCCTGTAATAAAAGAAACAGAGACCTTGAATGTGGCTCCCAAAATCCAATTCAGCTCTGGTGTATCTATCAATATTTTCTCCAGAGTTGGTGGAAAAAAAAAACATTAGTTAAAATGAGTAAAGATTCGGTACAGCAGAGTGTAGCCACAGCCGTTCTTCTAAAAATGAGTCATGCTCCTCATACTTACAAGAGAAGAAATCTATTCTCAGCCCAGCGCTGTCGTCTCCTCTGTAGCCTGCAATGACCCGTCACAACCCCAATAATTCCCACACTAAACGCTCCTTACAACATCACCTGTGTAAAGTCAATGTATATTTTATCACAACAGCGACATTTATGTCCGGCAGGCAAATCGCAGGCTCATCACAGCTGAATATTTATTATGCGCCAAGGAAGCAATGAAGACCTTCACCACAAACGGCGGTTATCAGCCACGGCTATAACTTTCAGCATGTCTAGCAGATGTTGACCACCCGTGCTCAGTGTATATGTGTTTGCAGCTGATAGCACACAAGTCCGAAGTAAAGCAAAGAAACTGTCTGAAATGGCCCACCTATCTGGAGCCCAAGACATGCCTGATAACACGAAAACGCAGAGGGACGGCTGCACACACACGATGAACATGTCTAATTATAGAGGAGCAAAGAAACACGACAGAAAGATTTATTTTGGTTTTATTTTGTACTCTGTCAAATAACACATTCAAATAAGCCTCAGCAGACATTTAACATTGAGCCTGTGCATAAAACGCTTCAAATAATCCAGACAGAGACTGAGAGGAAAGTCCACTTCTGCCACATTTGATCAACCTTGTTCCGTTTCTCACACACACTGTTTCTGGCTTACTTCCTTATGAGGGTCGTTCACACTGGATACTGTATTCTTCTGATTAGTCTGCAATTTTCTGTTTTTTTGTTTTGTTTATGGCAGGGTTTCCAGTCCTGTTCCTGGAGGGCCACTGTCCTACAGATTTCAGCTCCAACCCAATTCAAGCATACTCAAACCAGCCAATCAAGGCCTTAAAAGGCATACTAGAAAATAGAGTGTCCCTGACTAAGGGTTTACGTAGTCGAATCAGAATTGTCGAATCTTGCCTAGTCGACTGATAGTCAACTCGTGTGTGAGAGCGAGGGGCAAAATGCATTATCAAGAGTCAGACATTCGACAGTCACAAATACTGACGTTAACACAGAAAATGTGTAACGGATGCTTTGCAGATGCAGACGGGGTAAATAATGTTTTATGTTTTGATTAAAAGATAGCTAATATTGGCCAGCCACATATTGTGTTGTTTATTACTTATAAGAGCTTATGAAAGCAGAGATTTGCACTAAATAAAACCAAATAATCCACATATAAGATGAAATCAACAGATGCAAGGAGTATTCGATGAAGGCCATGTGCATGTTTACTCTAACTGTATAGAGATTTTCACGGAGAAAATTAACAAATTTGTGCAGAAAAAAAAAAAAAAACTGTGCCTGAGATAATATTAATCAAATAAAAGGCCACTTAAGTGTATTTAAATAGAGACACCTTCATGACTTTCTTAACACACTTAAGTACACTTTTAAAAAAGTACACTTTGTAATAATGTCAAATTAAGTTTTACTTTAAGGTACATTTTAAATCATTGTTTTAACGAAGTGCACTTATTTTGATGTGTTGACTAACATACTAAAGCACATGGAAGGTACTTGATTATAATTTAAAATGCAGTGTGTTATTTGTTATTGCATTTAAAGTTAATATATTTTAAATGTACCAAACTATAACTTCATCATTACAAAAGTACAAATATATTTAATTACATGACATACAAGTTTCAAAAATGTAAAAAATGATTTTAACCATATTTTCAAGACAGTGAAGGTACAGTAATTATGGAATTACTATAAATATGTACTTACGTCATTCATAAGGGGTTGAAATAAGCACTCTAAAGTTTAACTAATTGCATTTAATAAATTTAACCTATACTTTTTAAATTTAAACTACATTTTTGCAAGAGGTGTAAATCTATCTATCTATCTATCTATCTATCTATCTATCTATCTATCTATCTATCTATCTATCTATCTATCTATCTATCTTTTCATCCTGAGTCCTATGCTTTTGCACTATTTGCTAAACTAAGAGCACAGTACTCTAGTAAGAATAAAAATGCACAAGCATTGGTAAATCAGCTCATTTTAATTAGATCAAACTATATTTTCTACCACTGATGTGATTCAGAAGAGAAGAGAAAAAGCTACCCATCAACACTTATGAGCTTAAACACTTCCCGTCAACACAGAGATATGAG
Organism: Spinibarbus caldwelli; assembly: GCA_039654775.1. Taxonomy (NCBI): domain Eukaryota; kingdom Metazoa; phylum Chordata; class Actinopteri; order Cypriniformes; family Cyprinidae; genus Spinibarbus; species Spinibarbus caldwelli. The sequence goes on along the minus strand of CM077223.1, from coordinate 7,982,335 downwards.
AAGACCTTATCAGCTCTGGGAGATATTGCAGCATTATTATCAATATTTAATAAAGGGATTTTGATAATCCCCTTTATGCTTCCTCGCTCACGTGAGTGGACGAGGGCCGTTCAAGTCACGCGCAGCCACTGAATAAATCCCAGAGTGCACTTGAGCAGATTAACTCAGAATATAATAACCGTCCTTTTTCTGCAGTCAGGATCGCACAAGACACAGAGGCAATCAAACCCATGGAGATCACAGATATGAGATGGTGTTTTATTGGGAAAAACACTGTTTGTTGAGGATAACTGCTCAAATATTTGCTCTGTGTCGTCCTGTTAGGATAACACTGGCAGTGTGCAAAGGAAAAATGCTTAATTTCCAAATAATAACACAGATAGTGCTGCTTTGCATGCTGGATTTTGATGTCTTATATAGAATAGACAAAATATCTCCCCCTCAGAGGTGCATCTGAGATATTATCAACAGAAAGCGATCACCCCCACTCGTATGCGCGATTTCCCGCCAGTAAATATGATAATGTCACACGATGCATCGTCTCAAAATAAACATTACAATACGGCACACTAGCAGGCCTTTTAGTGACTCACTGGCATTCAGAGTCGTGGTCATTTTTCTTATCATCAGAGCAGCAGCGAATGTCAATGAAAGAACATGGTGAAAGTATTTCGGCTTGGTGTGCTTTGAAAAGAGCCTTTCAAAGCCCAAATTCCAGCTCATTTGTGTGCCTGCAGTGTGACTGAATGCTTTACCGTCGCAAACGCGCATAATGGAAGAAGCGTATTTCACAGACACCTGGGATTTTCAAACTGAATTCAATAAAACATGATCGAAATGTAATTAAAAGATAAACTGACCACAGTGAATTCAATTATGACTGACAGCCTATGTGTCTGTTAATGATTATTTTGTAGAAAATGTCAAATGTCATCTTACAATTAACATTTCAAAAGGTAAAAACTACATCTGTTGGGTTGTTGGAGTTTGTGGAACATCCGTCCAATTGCTTGATGAACACAACGAGGAACACCTGGCTCATTTGTTTCATAATATGCTGCATTTTCTACCTTATTTTGGTTCATTTTGGCATATAAAACATGGCAATAATGCTTAAATCTGCACCAAAAGATCGCCTGAACAAGATGATGAGTTAGAGTGGGAATCAAGACTTATTACGGTCAAAAGTTTGGAATAACTATTTTTTTTGTTGTTGTTGTTGTTTTCAGTGTTTTTGATTCAAGGCTTTTGTACTTACTATATGCAAATGATTTATAAAAAAAATACATTTAAATTGTGAAATAATATTATAATTCAAAATAACTGTGTTCTAATTGAATATATTGAAAAACGTAATTTATTCCTGTGATCAAATCTGAGTTTTCAGCATCATTAGTCTGGTCTTCAGTGTCACGCGATCCTTCAGAAATAATTATAACATGCTGATTTGCAGTTCAAGAAACATTTCTGTTCATAATCAATGTTGAAAACAGTTGTGCTGCTTCATATTTTGGTGGAAATTGTGATAGACTATACCATTCAAAAGTTTGGGGTAATATTTTTTTTTTTTAATCTTACCTAAAACTTTTGAATGGTATAGTGTATCACAGTTTCCACAGTTTATTCTGAACTTTCTGTTCATCAAAGAAGCCTGAACAATAAAATGGTTCATGGTTTCCACAAAATATGAAGCAGCACAACTGTTTTCAACATTGATAATAATCAGAATGTTTTCTTGAGTAGCAAATCAGCATATTAGAATGATTTCTCTCTGTACACCCTGACCAATGAGAGTACAATTTTAATCACATTTACATAAAGACATTAAGCGAACTGAATCAAGGAAAAAGTCAAAAAAAGTCAAAAAAAAAAAAAAAAAGTCAAGCACAAGTCTGAAAATTACGTTATTTGAAAGGTTAAAAAAAAAAAAAAAAAAAAAAAAATCCCTTCCATTCCTTATAGCAATGCAAACGCCACTAATTAATATCTGAGTTTGGCCTTGAACAAATATAGTTTTGACCTGTGGTCGGATATGATGTTATATTCTGCTTCATCAGCCTCAAAAATCAATAGATGTCATTTCCAAACATGTAAGAGATACTGTTGTCAAAAACAACAGATTTTCACACTCCAAGCCCTTACCTTGACACTTTGCAGAGGAGATGTGCAGATTTAACATCAACTGACGGCAAAAGATAATAGCCTTCAAAGGTCATTGCTTTGGAAGAAATCTCTGCCCTTGAGTGTATGAAACATCACCCTGTCATCACGGCACAAGCTTCACGCTTCAATCCCGAAATCTGTCTCAACCCTGCTGCTCCACACACTGTTAACTAAAGACTAGTGATGAGGCCCATAAATCAGCTCTTATTTGGCCATTTTGAGATTACCACAATCTGCGAAAAACTGTTTCTGATTGGCTGTTTAACCATCTCTCGTGTCATTTTCATGGATAATGTATGTTTTATGTTCTCAAAGTGTAATTCTCAAATCTCAAACGTTCAATTAAATGGTTTTTAGACTATATCACACAAATATCGTGAGTGCATTATATTAGCCATTGACATCAAAAAACTCAACCGCTGCAAAGACATTAGACAATATAGAAATAGACTAAAGAACCAAAAATATTGGCCTATGTACTATGAACAAAAAAAAAAAAAAAAAAAAAAAGCTTTTAAAAATAGGCCAAACATATTACATTGTAAAAAGTGGTAACCTGCAATTGTGGTAATTTTTACCTGATTTATCCCACATTAATACTGGGAAACATTAATGTATTTAGGTTGATTCAGTCAAGCTAAATAACTTTTTTTTTTTTCTTTTTTTTTTTTCAGTGTGATGTTCACAATGCAAAGCTTTCTCTTTAGTCCAATCAAACCATTTATTAAAACGAAACAGCAAACATATCTCATTCTGAATTTGTGGTTATAAGGTCACAACCCTGAGCTTGTGAAGATATGATTGTTCACACTTCTCTTGTAAATACAATGAAAGACAGTGACCAGCAGCTGTCAAGCTCCAAAAAAGGTCAAATAAGCACCAGAAATGTAGCCTTGAAGTTTTTTTTTTGGATGAAATAGATCTAGACGTTGTGTCAAAAGAAAATAATGTTATTTACACGATTAGCTATTACCATAAAATCAATAATTAGACACTTCTTTAGGCTTTAACAGAAAAGCACACATTAAAATTTCATTCAGCATGGAGGGAAATATGCCTGCCTCTGATCCTCAGCTGGATTTATGCCAAACTACATTGATGGGTGAATTCCAGAGTGACAGCAGAGAGAATGAGCCACGGCTGAAGATGGAAAGAGCTCAAAGTTAAATATAGATGCTGCCTTAAATGTCTGCTTTAGTCTCTGAGGAAACCTCACGGCAGGAGATCTAGGCTGCTGGGTTTAACCCTAGTTTGACCCACCAGCCGTACAATTAAGAGCTTGTAAATACACTGTAGACCACTTTGCATAACCATAATAGGCAAACTAACAAGAATTCACTCTGTCATAAAACAAACTAGGCGTAAGGAAATCTCCAAGAGTGAGTCATTTGTCTGAGGTGACATCAGCAGGGCATTATGGTGAGATATGACATCATTAGACAGATAAGATATGGGTTATGGCATCATTAGTGAGCTTGACTATTGCGCTCTTGAGCACTAGTGCCTGTCCTCCACTAAAGCCTATAGATCTGTAAAATGGCCATAAGTGAAGCCAAAGGAGCAAGGGACGAAAAGTCCAGGAAACAATTCCTGGCTATCTGGTTTGGACTTGGTCCTGTGCATCCGTTGTTGATTGGATGTTGAGATGTGGGCGTGGCACTCAAAAGTGTATATGCTGATGAGCATGAACTTGCAGGGGCAGAGTTTAAATGGACTAAATGATTGAAGAGTTCATGCATACGTCACCAGAGAGATATTCTACAGGAAGACATAATTATCACATTTTGAATAATCATTACAAATTAGAAAAAAATAAAAAATAAAATGTTACACTTTATTTTAAGGTGTTCTTGTTACAGTGCAATTATACATTTAAGTACTGAGTAATATTAATTAATTACATGTACTTACTATATGGTTAGGGTTAAATTAGGGTTTGGCTTAGGGTTACTTGCATATAATTATGCATAATTTATTGTTACTATAATAGTAAGTACATGTAACGTGCAAGAAGGACACCTTAAAATAAAGTGTTACCAAAAATGCTATTTACATATACAGAACAATACACATGCAAAATACATATACATGACATATGCATGGATATTGTTCACAATAATCCATTAAGAAAATAGTAAATTTTCATTTCATGCATATTTTAAGCTTAAAGTTGTTGTTTAGGACTTAAATTTGTAGCCTTCACATCTTTTTGGGAATTCCCTAATTAAAAGCTTGGAAGTCGTAATCACACTGTAAAAGATGATGCACTGTTAACTTAGTAAAATTGCGTTCATTTTACTTATTTGTTTCTGCTCTGTTGACATTACTCAGTTTGATCGAGTTTTTATTATGTTACTTAAAGCATTGCAATTAAGTTCAATAAACTTAATTTCTTTGTGTTCAATGAAAAGGCTGAACATGATACTCCTTTGTGCATGTGTTATAGACAGAGGTGCACAATAGTTTTTCAGCCTGGTTCTCATAAGAGAACCTGGAGATTTGGTTTGGTCCTCACACTGCACATAGTGTGACCCTAATAAATAAATAAATAAATAAATAAAAAGTGCTGTTTATTGTGGATGTGATTAATCGTTTGACAGCTCTATCGTTTGACGTGTCTCCTAACCGTGGAGATACCCACGGTTAGGAGACACGTGACTTCCTGTTTGTTGCTGCTGCGTGTTTTGAGTTTGAGCTCCGTCAAGTTAATTCTTTATCGACTATTTTCTAATCCTGAAATCTGTTTTATACACCATCATTTTCGTTTCTATAACGTGTGAATATATCCCCTATCGTATTCTACAACAAAAACATTCAAAGCGCCTTGTTATCACTAGTTTTATTTTGATTTCCAGAGTCCGCTATTAGCTTATAGCCCGTTAGCATCGCCAGCGTGGTTGCATTAGCGGCAATCAAGGAAGGTTGCCGCTAATCTCGCTTACATTGCTAATACTCTATTCACACACATTACCATTGTTTTACTCACTGCTACTTGCTTTAATGGCGGATGTGTGTCTACCTTTGAGTGCAGGCGAGGACACGTTCGAGCTGCATTCGGTGCATCTGGAGCTGGAGGCCGTGGAGAAGCAGATCCGCGAGCTGGTGGAGAAGCAGGCCCAGCTGAGAGAGCGGAGAGCCGCGCTGGAAACATCCCGGGCTGACGCTCACAAGTCCGAGGTAAGTATACAGCGCGCCGCTAACACTCCCACTACCTCTACTCCGTGTGTTTCTCTGCACAGACCCTGTGCACCCAGGACGCGATCTTCCCAGATGTCCTTCACTCCGGCGCCGGGACACCACGGACCCTGGGTGCAGCAGCAGCGGAAGACGCGAGCCAGGCCCCGCGCGAGGACCTCTCCCCCTCCGCCGCCTCCGGTCTTCGAGATCTCCACCCGGAACCGCTTCGCCCCCCTCCGCGAGACGGACCGCGACGCTGTGATCGTCGGAGACTCCATCGTCCGGCACGTCCGTGCTACGTTAGCTGAAGGTAAAGCACACACTCACTGTTTCCCTGGCGCTCGTGTTCTCGATGTTTCTGCGCAGATACCCGCGATCCTGAAGGACGACGAGAGCATCGGCGTGATCGTGCTGCACGCGGGGGGTGAACGACACCAGGCTGCGGCAGACGGAGACACTGAAGACGGACTTCAGGAGCCTGATCGAGACGGTGCGCAGCGCATCACCCGCGGCGATGATCATCGTGTCTGGACCGCTTCCCACGTATCGACGAGGACACGAAAGGTTCAGTAGACTTTTTGCTTTAAATGAGTGGTTATTGTCATGGTGTAAAGAACAGAAACTGCTCTTTGTTAATAATTGGAATCTTTTCTGGGAGCGTCCTAGGCTTTTCCGCGCTGATGGCCTGCACCCCAGCAGAGTCGGAGCAGAACTCCTGTCGGACAACATCTCCAGGACTCTACGCTCCATCTGACTAGTAAGCCCATTCTCAAATAACTGCTATGATGACTTTTGTTCTTAAATGATAGAAATACTTGTGCTGTCCAAGCTATAAAGACTGTGTCTGTTCCCCGAACAGTGAAGCCAAAATATAAATTTAATGCAGGATCTAGAAATAATCTAATCGTGATTAAACCAGATATCTATAGGTCACGTTCCAAAATCATTCAAGCTGGCGGTTATTAAGCCTCCTATTAAAAAACCACAACTAGATCCTAATGAACTAACAAATTACAGACCCATTTCTAATCTTCCGTTTATGTCTAAAATTTTAGAAAAAGTTGTATCTGCTCAGTTGTGATCTTTTTTGCAAAAAAATGATCTCTATGAAGAATTTCAGTCAGGTTTCAGGCCCCACCATAGCACAGAAACCGCACTTGTTAAAATTACAAATGACTTGCTTCTTGCGTCAGACCAAGGCTGCATCTCATTGCTAGTTTTACTTGATCTTAGTGCTGCGTTCGACACTATAGATCATGACATACTCATAGATCGATTACAAAATTATACGGGTATTCAAGGGCAGGCTTTAAGATGGTTTAGATCTTACCTGTCTGATCGCTACCACTTTGTTTATTTAAACAGGGAGTCATCTCAATTATCACCAGTAAAATATGGAGTACCACAAGGATCTGTCCTAGGTCCTCTGCTATTTTCAATATACATGTTGCCCCCTTGGTAATATTATTAGAAAATACGGGATTAGTTTCCATTGTTATGATGATGATACTCAACTATATATCTCAACAAGACCAGATGAAACTTCTAAATTATCTAAGCTAACAGAGTGTGTTAAAAATGTAAAAGATTGGATGACCAGTAATTTTCTCCTATTAAATTCAGATAAGACAGAAATATTACTTATTGGACCAAAAAACAGTACACAGAATCTCTTGGATTATAATTTGCAACTAGACAGATGTACTGTTACTTCCTCTACAGTCAAAAATCTGGGTGTTATATTAGACAGCAACTTGTCTTTTGAAAATCATATTTCCCATGTTACAAAAACAGCATTCTTCCATCTTAGAAACATTGCCAAGCTACGAAACATGTTACCTGTTTCTGATGCAGAAAAGCTAGTTCATGCATTCATGACCTCTAGACTGGACTATTGTAATGCACTGCTAGCTGGTTGTCCTTCATCTTCAATAAACAAGCTACAGGTAGTCCAAAATGCAGTGGCTATAGTCCTTACTAGGTCAAGAAAATATGATCATATTACCCCAATTTTACAGTCTCTGCACTGGCTACCTATTAAGTTCCGCATCAGTTACAAAATATTATTACTTACCTATAAGGCCCTTAATGATTTAGCTCCTGCGTACTTAACTAGTCTTCTACCACGCTACAATCCATCACGCTCCCTAAGGTCGCAAAACTCTGGACTTTTGGTAGTACCTAGGATAGCAAAGTCAACTAAAGGAGGTAGATCCTTTTCACATTTGGCTCCCAAACTCTGGAATAGCCTTCCTGATAATGTTCGGGGTTCAGACACACTCTCTCTGTTTAAATCTAGATTAAAGACACATCTCTTTAGCCAAGCATTCACATAATGCATCTCATGATCTTGTACTGCAGTTATATCTGATCAAACACGCATTATTGTTCTTTAGCTTGGATTGAACAAATAATTTTTGCTTGGTTGGAACAGCAGCTACGCTAATTATGTCTCTATTTGTTTCTCTGTTTCTGCCACGGGATTAACATCCCATGGTAACTAGGATTTACACAAGCTTCAGTCTGGATCCAGAACACCTGAGAAGAGATGATGCCAACCCCTCAGAGGACCTCAGATGAAGCCTACCCTCAGACAACATACAGAACTACCAAATTTCGCCATAAGTTAAATATATTAAGTTTCTACAATATATAAATATATTGTAGAAACTTAATTTCCTGTAAAGCTGCTTTGCAACGATTTGTATTGTGAAAAGCGCTATACAAATAAACTTGAATTGAATTAATATATATATTAGTTTATTTGCAAAAACAGGTAACTATTTATAATTTTCAAAAATCATGTTTTTATTATGTTATAATGTTTTTGTTTTATTGTTTTAGTTAGCTGTATTTTTAAAATAAAAAGTGAGTATTAAATACAAATACAATTATTATATAGTTAACTTAATATTACTAATATTTACTTCTTTTGTTCATATGAATTTTCATCATTTTCAAACTTAAAATCAGCAGACCTTTATTTTGGCGGGTTGCCGGTGCTTCCGACAGACGCGTGCGAGCACTTGTGCTAGCGCGGGCATTTTCAAAAGATATTTGCATGCTTTTTTTATATATTGTCAAACGGCGGTAAGTTATTTACTTCCACAGTCTATAAATATGTAAGCAAAAACTATAAATGATGGCGCAAGCAACCGCGAAGACTGAAGATATTAATTTTGTATATTACTAAAGACTGGAGATAATACCACCGCGATAGATTCTGTATGACTTTATTCTGCGTTGAGCACACTTTATCAAACCTACAGAGGCCTTCTCTAACATGACACAGTTTGAAATTCAAACCGTAACGGTCTTCTGACACTAAAGACACGCTCTTTGTTATTTTACATGGGCAATCCCTGTTGGTGTATTTGCGCTTGAGGTGGTTCAAGATACAGTCTGAGGTAAATTTATGTTTATCCCTTTTAGTTGTTTAAATTGGTCACTAAAACACATAACTTTACAATAATATATTTCATATTTTCAAAACTTTATCTGGTGTGAAGTGTTTGTTCTTGTAGTAAAATAGGTTTTGTTGTGGATCCCGGATGCTCACGCAAGCCTGTGAGAGGCATTTACAATTTAAAAAGAATTTAAAAAAAAAAGCACACTGAAACGATTAAGTAAAGACTAAATATCAGTCTGACAGAAGCCAAAATGAGCATTGTGAAGCTATATTTATATTTATGATAATCGTTTTTCAATTGTGTTTCAGGGCAGTTCATGAAGTCAGTTCTAGTTCCACCTGCCACATCAGACTCTGCTGTATGGAGGCCCTTATGTGTGTACTTCTCATTATTGTGCATGCAGATATTATTCAGGTATGTGAACACTTGACTATTGCAAGAATAATGAATGTACCATCTTTGAATGTACCAGAATTTTAATTGGTCAATTGCAATTTAAATAAAAATTAATTAGAAATTTTCCCCCAATTCAGCTCCAACAGGTGAACATGCACTACTAGTCAAATTGTTTTGAACAGTAAGAGTATAAAAATAAATAAAACAAAGAAACTTAACTTATCATACAGTGGATAACAATTAACAAATAACAAGTTAAGTTATATGTTTTTAAAGAAGTCTCTTCTTCTCACCAAATATTTCAAAATATTTAAATATGTTTATACATTTATAAATATATATTTAAAAATGTTACTATTTTTGTTGTACTTAGGATCACATAAATGCAAGCTTGGTGATAACACACTATGTCTGTGAGTTGATTTGTATGAGTTTTAATTGAATGCATCCTAAGAGTGTTCATTTTGTCAAGCAGTATAAATGATGTCTAAATGAGATTGCGGTTATTCCTAGTCAACCATTATGGTGTTAATGGCTCTCATATCATTTCAGGCATATGCTAAGAACACGCTTAAGCAGAAGTGTCAGCGTGGGACTATTTAATGGATTATACATTCTTCTTTCGTGTGGGCGAATTGTGGTAAGTTATTTACTTCGACAATCTTGCAATATGTAAAGAAATGTAGTGTCTCATTCTGAAGGTGTTCACTAACAATAACAATGTCAATAACACCTAATGTACTTGTTACACCGTAAGAAGTATGGCATCTGTATTAATATTAGTCTGTTTCATTCTTATTCCGAGGTCACCGTATCCATCCGGATCTAGTTCATATCCAGATCAGATGGTCACTGCAGTCACCCGGACCCAGTTCGGATCCAGTCCAGATGGTGGAGACAACTCTACAGCCCTGAATGTCAGCAGAGACCATGTCAACTAGATGAGCCCCAAAGACAGATCCCCAGTGAAGGCCTCATCACCTATACCACTCATTGGCACAAAACCTCAGCAAAGACCATGATGACAAACACCACGTTGGTTCGTCTGGCCAGAGGAGAACTGGCCCCCCAACTGAGCCTGCTTTCTACCAAGGTTTTTTCTCCATTTCTGTCATCTTTGGCTTGCTTATTTGGGGACACTTAATTTTTGGGAATATTAACGACTTGATTGCATAGACACTTTTTGAAGGGAACTGAACTGAGTTGGATGATGATGACATCACTGAATCAAAGATGAATTGACTTTAATTGAAATATTGACTGTTTACTTTTGTCCTCTTTTTAGAGCTGCTTTAATGCATAACTGAATTTTGTTTGCATTATTGACACTATTTTCCTGTTTAACAGTGTAAAGCTGCTTTGACGCAATCTGTATTGTATGAAGTGCTATATATAAATACGAGTGAGTTGACTTGCTTTTGACAATTCTTCATGTAAATGTTTGTGTGCTGTCTGTTTTGAACAATTTAGTATTTTTGAGAATTGTATTAGTAGCTTTCAATGTGAAAGAAATCAGTAAAATAAGATTACATCAAATCAGTCTCAAGTGAATTGTAACTACACAAATACAATAAGTTGTGGTTACTTAATTTTCTCAAGGCAACGAGTTTCCTTAATTTAATTAAGTAGACAGAACTCAGCTTAACTTGTTAGTTTTAAGTTAAGTAGATTCACACTTTTAAGTAATCGCAATTTAATGAATTTAAGTTAGTCCAACTTAATATAAAAAGTGACCACAACACATTTTCTTTTGTTTATTTGTTAATGTAACTCAGAATTGTCAAGTTCACTTAACTTGTTTCTTTTAATTTTGCATGAATTTCCTTTACTTAAAAATTTTAAGGCAATGGGTATCCTCAATTTTTTTTTTTTTAAAGTAAAGTCAACTGATCGCTTTTTACACTGTAATCTGTAATTTTAAAAAAGATTTTTTATTGATTTTCTCAAAGTGACAACAGAGTCCATAAAATAGAAAAATATTAAATAAATAAAAAATGCAGACTTTTACATGCACACAAGAAACTTTTTTGTGCCCTCGAGAAACTATTCACATGTGCATGGAAATGTTTTGCATGCTTACACATTAAAATTTCTAGTTTTATATAACCTATTTCCTCTGTGCATCACTGCCATCTACACCCCCTGACAAAAGTCTTGTCGCCTATCCAAGTTGTAGGAACAACAAATAATAACTTGACTTCTAGTTGATCATTTGAAATCAGAAGTGACTTATATGAAAGGCAAAGGCCTCTAGATTACGCTTATTTTACCAAAATAAAATCTTATCATGCCTTGATTTTTAATTATTTAATTAGCACAGAAAGGTCAGACTTTGCTTAGACAAAAGTCGTCACATCTTTAAAGGATTCAACCAATCACAGATTAGAGCATCACCTGTGACAAATATTGTAATTAACACATTCCCAGGTGTGTAGAAGAAAAACCCCAGCACACCCAACCTTCATTTGAAATGCATCCTGACCTCTGACAGGATGCCAAAGATTCAACCACAGACCAAAGTGCTGATCATCAAGAGCCTGAAGACCAAGTCTCCTGCTGAGGTGGCAGACATCTTTAATGTATCTAAAAGTCAAGTGGAGAGGATAAGAAAAAGATTTGAAGAAACTGGTGAAGTTCATGACAGGCCCAGGTCAGGCAGACCCCGTAAGACAACTGTTCGAGAGGACCGTTTGTTGGTTCGACAGTCCAGGGCCAGCCCTTTTTCAACTGCAGCAGAGCTACATAACAACTGGTCACCAGAAACCCCTGTATCTACAAGAACAGTTTGTCGAATTCTCTCACGCAGTGGTCTCAATGGCCGAATTAGTGCTCAGAAACCAGCATTAAACAGAAGACAACTAAAAAATCGTGTTGCATTTGCCAAGGCCCACAGCTTGCAGGAAGGATGGACTGTGGAAAAGTGGCAGAAGGTTGATTTTTCCGATGAATCATCTATTGAACTGCATCCCAATCGTCGCAAATACTGTAGAAGACCTATTGGAACCCGCATGGACCCAAGATTCACACAAAAAACAGTCAAGTTCGGTGGAGGAAAAATCATGGTTTGGGGTTACATTCAGTATGGGGGCGTGCGAGAGATCTGCACAGTGGTTGGCAACATCAACAGCCTGAGGTATCAAGACATTCTTGCTGCCCATTACATTCCAAACCACAGGAGAGGGCAAATTCTTCAGCAGGATGGCGCTCCTTCTCATACTTCAGCCTCCACATCAAAGTTCCTGAAAGCAAAGAAGGTCAAGCCCGCCCAGTCACCAGACATGAACATTATTGAGCATGTCTGGGGTAAGATGAAGGAGGAGGCATTGAAGATGAAACCAAAGAATCTTGATGAACTCTGGGAGTTCTGCAAGAATGCTTTCTTTGCCATTCCAGATGACTTTATTAATAAGTTATTTGAGTCATTGCCAAGACATATGGATGCAGTCCTCCAAGCTCATGGGAGTCATACACAATATTAATTCGTTTTCCACTGCACCATGACTTTATGTTCCGTAATGTACATTATTTCTGTTAAGTGTCAAGACTTTTGTCAAGGCAAAGTCTGACCTTTCTGTCCTAATTAAATAATTAAAAATCAAGGCATAAGATTTTATTTTGGTAAAATAAGTGTAATCTAGAGGCCTTTGCCTTTCATATAAGCCACTTCTGATTCCAAATGATCAACTAGAAGTCAAGTTATTATTTGTTGTTCCTACAACTTGGATAGGCGACAAGACTTTTGTCAGGGGGTGTATTCATTACTATGAATACAATGATAGCCTGGATGCACATGAATTAACAGAGATCTACCTGGTCAAAATTTTGCTTTTCTTACAGTAGTACCTCTTATATCAAGGCCTAATGTCCAATGTAACACATCGTCTGCGGTGGTGGAGAAACCATGACATGAAATGGGCTAATAGCATAAAATTTGCCAAGTTCAAGGATCTGTAAAAAAGACTGGTACTGTTAAAAAAAAAAAAAAAAAAAAAACCTGTTTAAGTTTGGCTTTCATTGGGGCAGTATGCCATATTTCAATACTTTAATGCATAGTCAGTGGCGGCCAAGAAACCACACCGCAAAATGGGCTAACTTGTGCACACATAAAAGTCTGTATATATATATATTTTTTTTATTTTTCCAAAGGTCCTTGAGGCTAATTAATACAGTGCTAAGAGTATAATGAGAAGAAACCCAAAATGCTCATAACTGGCATTTTGCATAATGAAAAAGTGCATCTTGAATTCATTCAGTCGTATTTGACAATCACTAAAGAATCACTAAACAGCTGGCATGAAACCTCACTTCTTGTACGTTACATTTATTTTCATTAAATTCTTAATTTTCTATTATAATATATATATATATATATATATATATATATATATATATATATATATATATATAAATAAATAAAATAAAACTAAATAGGGGCAAAAGTCTGGAAATAGAAATATTTTTCCATACTTTGCTTTCTCTTTTCCATACTTTTCCAGACCCCATAGGAACCCTATGGACAGATGGATGCAAATTACCTGCCTGAGTTGTATTATACATTCATACAGTCATTATACATTCATATAACCTGCCAAATTTGGATACAGTCATTTTTCATACAGTCGTTATACATTCATATAACCTGCCAATCTGGAGACTCTACCACAAATTCTCTAAAGTGCCAGCAGAAGTTCAACATTTCATGTATGTTTTATTTTACAACTTCTGAATCAAATGACCTAGAAAGATAAACTATTTTTCCTTTCTTGACTCCTTTTTCTATTTTGGTAAAACCTGTTTTGAATTTTGTCAAAACCACACTTTTATGAACTCATGCAACAGGATTCATCAGATCGTCAACAAATTTAGACCCCGAGACCATGCAAGTTAACATTTTTTGATAAACCCATCATTTGTGTGTAACCCATCAACAAATTCAAGTCTATCTTGGCAATGCTTTGGTCTCTCAAAATGAAACTTGATATAATATAACATAATTGACATAATCCAGGTCAGGGCTGCACAATATATCGAAATAAAAGAAAAATGTCACAATATGGCTTAATGCAAAATCAAATTGCATCTGTTTTTTGATCTGATTCATCATCTCAGAGTGGATAATTTCACAGCACACACAAACTCTCTGCATGTGCTGTATTTTACTTATAACACTGATATGGAAATACAAAATGTGCCACGTTGCAGTTTTCATATATTTCATATATAGTTTTTATATATATATATATATATATATATATATATATATATATATATATATAATAACGTTTTTACACATCCATTTCATTACACACTCACTTTTGTGACAATACAGCTCTGGTCTGGTTTTTCACTCTAACCCAGGCCATACTGTCGAGTCCTGCCATGATATCAGCAACTCTGAACAGCTTGATTCACAGCAAATAAACCAAGCCGTTCTTAGATGTGGAAACACTGCATTATTCATAAACTACACGTGTAAACGCCGCATTTTGCTCTGAATCTGGTAAAGCGTATATTTAATTAAATCACAGCCTGCGCAATATAGTGTAGTTACTGTAAGACCACCTAAACCGAGACCAAGTCAAGACAAAGAACAAACCAGCACTCTACAAATTCATCTGAAATATCTGCATTTACTGCGTGAGAAATGTATTTTATATTTAATCAATAAATACAATTAAAATAATAAGACACTATATAGAGCTGTTTCCAATTAAATTAAATTGTTGTATGAAGTTGTAGTCTTGACCGGTCTTGAAAAAAAAGCCAAGAGTCCTTTTAGTCTGACACTGAGATAAGACCAACACCTTCAAAAAAATGGTCTGAAGACTACAGGGGTGCAAACTCATCATGAGTGAAAAAGGTGACAAAGACACGCAACCCCCCTCCCGTTAGATCTGATAGGTAGATAGGTAGATCTGCGAGCGTGTAGAACTCTACTTGCGAAAACAAAAATGAGCTCTGATTGATTCTGAGCAAAATGATTCTGACTAACCTACAGAAAACACCTCTGATTGGCCATTGCTTTCAACAGAGACACCTGTGATTGGCTACAATACTCAACACTCCAAAAGCACGTTGTAAATAAACGTGTGGTTTTGTAATTCGAAACCAGAGCACACACACAAAAACACACAGGAGCCTCATCCTGATATTAGTTTAATTTTGATATATCGTGCAGCCCTAGTCCTAACCCGGGTCATTTACATTTACATGTGCCAGCTGAGCAACTACCATTGAAATGAATGGAAATCCTGTTTCTGAAGATCTACCTACTATATCTGCAGAGTTCAGTTTAAACCCTGCTCCAACACACTTGTCTGTAATTGCAGTATCAATTACTCCTGAAGATCTTAAAGAGCTGGTTCAGTTGTGTTTGTTCAGTGTTGGAGAAAATTGTGCCAGCAGATATTGAGGTATTACCGACCACCTTGATAAAATCTGACCATAACCCTTGAACTGACTGGCATATAATTATAATCATGTTCTTAGATTCTTTAAATCATGCTTAATGCAACGTACATGTCATCACTGATGTGCTTGGCCTTGTAATCGAAAATGTACAAGCCTACCCAAAGAGCTAAAGCCATGTGTGTGAATGTTACGGCTGTTTGGAGGCTTTGTGAAGGACAGAGCTAATAAATATGGATGAGAGGTTGAGTATATAAACGCAAGAGCACACCTGTGCTGTTAACCTCACTGGAACATGAGGAATGACCATAAATTCATAGCAACAAATTAGCATAGCCGGGTCTGACATTGCTCATCCGCACTCTAAACATACGTGGCCCGCCGGACCTCTGCATTACATGAGTTGCAATAACAGAGCCATGTATAATTGGGTGGAGGATCAAAGCTAAACCTGTGAGCGAAACAACACGGCTCCTGATTCATATGACCATGAACATGATGCATGCCAATGGAAAATGGGTGCTGCAGGCATGTTCAGCGCTGGGGTAGGGCTGGACAATAATTCAGTATCAATATATATCACAATATATATATTTTTTAAATAACGGTGATATGATTTTTAAATACATTTCCGATATTTCGATATACATTACCAGTGTTTCCCATACACTGATTTGCTCTGCTTTATGTACAGCCATTACCAGGGAAACCACTGTCTCTGCCGCTCCAGAAGCGCCTCCTGCTGGCAGAGAATGCATTTGCATTTTCAATAAGCCTGTCTCCAGTAACAGGTTTTTGTTGTTGTTCACTGTTTTTTTTTTTTTTTTGGTTTCTGCAGCGACTCTGAGCACTTTTCGTATTCTTTATCCTGGCTGAAGCACTTTTGTTTCAATCTACAAGAATAATCAGCCTGTTATAGTTTGAAGTTATAAAGATATTAATATTATTAAGGTGAGTCTGAGAGTCATATTTATTTGACAGTGATTTCACATTTCTTGTTTGTATGAAGGCTAAATACAGATAAAAGGTGAACATTAATTTATTTAATGTTCATAAATTAATGAACAAGAGTGTGTGTAACCTCCCCCCAAAATATATATATATATATATATATATATATATATATATATATATATATATATATATATATTATATAGTTTTATAGGAAGAGGTTTCATAGACTTTGCAAATTCATTTTTCAGAAGTTTGTAGTACAGACATCTGTTGTGGGCATTCTTGGCAGTTTTTCTGAGGTTCATATTGTTCATATTGATATCGGAATTATATCGTATTGACTGAAATTAAGAAATATATTGTGATATAAATTTTGGCCATATCGTCCAGCCCTACGTTGGTGTAAGTTTTGGGTTATATTTATATATAAATTAAAAAGAACAGCAAAATAGAAATATTGTGTTACAGTATACACTACCGTTCAAAAGTTTAGGGGCAGTATTTTTTTTTTCTTTCTTTCTTTCTTTCTTTCTTTATTTTTGAATACTTAAAAGCAATGAATATTTTTATTCAGCAAGGATGTGTTAAATGAATAAAAAGTGATAGTAAAGACTTATATTGTTAGGAAAGATTTATATTTTAAATAAATGCTGTTCTTTTTAACTTTTTATTCATCAAAGAATCCTGAAAAAAAAAATAAAAAATAAAAAGTATTACAGATTCCAAAAAAAAAAAAAAAAAAAAATTAAGCAACACAACTTTTTCCAACATTGATAATAAATCAGCATTTTAGAATGATTTATGAAGGATCATGTGACACTGAAGACTGGGGTAATGGCTGATGAAAATTCAGCTTTGCATCACAGAAATAAATTACATTTTAAAGTATATTAAAACAGAAAACCAATATTAAAAATTGAAATATTATTTCACAATATTGCTGTTCTCTCTCTCTCTCTCTCTCTCTCTCTCTCTGTATATATTTTGTGTATACAGATTCATTTTCTGTATATTCCATGTTTTATTCCATGTTTTTTATTGCAGTGTATTATTGGAGTGTATTTACTGAATAAGTTTTATTACTATTATTAAAATATGATACAAACTTAATAATGTGATTGTTTTGAACAAGTATTATCTTGAAATTTTACGCAAAACTAATTATTGTAGCTAAAGTATCAACAATAGGGATTTACATGGTTTGTTTTCCACAAAATGTGTTGCTCTATGATTGTTCACTAAAAAGACTACTTTTATAGCATATGTTAATTTGTTAATGTATTTTTTTTTATATACTAATACATTTTAACATTTCAAGTTGTAGAAATTAACATCAGTTAAAGTATTATGAACAAACATGAATTAACTCTCAGCTGTAGTATACAGTATGTATAAATTATTAACACTGTCCTAAATATTGATGCTGTAAAATTGCTTTTCAATAGTTTGATACCATCAACTAATGTGCTAATAAATAAACTACAACAACAACCCATGTTTCCCACGCTTTCAATGTGAACACTCTCATTACAAAAAAAAAAAAAAAGAAGAAGAAGAAGAAGAAAAAAAAAAGCCCTAAATAATGCCATAAAAATAATAATAATAATAATAATAAAAAAATAAACTGTTTTGAACAGCCTAGCGGCTCTTTCTCACCATCCAACACATTAACATTACCCAACACTGCATGTGTTCAAGTGAGATTAGAGAGATAAACAGATAAATGGTGATAATGTGTGCATTAAAATGATAACTGGATATTTAATATGCAATCCTGGTAAAAATAAAATCGAATCCGAGCTATATTGAGCTAAAATCAAATGAAACACTGGCTGAGCCTGAAGTCATGATGGATTAAGCTGGGTGATGCAGTTCTCTTAAACTATCTCTGCACAGCACAGCTCCTCTACAGGCATGAAATAGCCACTGAGGCAAATCCACGCGGCTGGAATTGATGTTTGTGGGCAGAAATGCTCAATACTACAGCGCTGCTTTACAGAAGCTCTCCTATAGTGCCTAGATCATCAGTGTGTCTGTACATTGAGTGGGAAAGAGAAATATACTGAGCCAAATTAAAAATACTGCTCTTCTTCTTATCCTGTTCTAGCTACAGTTGCTGTATTACAGTGATGATAAGTGATAATGTATTTTTCATTTTTTTTAATTTATTTATTTTTTTACATTTAAATCAGCATAAGAGTACAGCTCATGCTGTATATGAATATTTTAGTTTAAATAACATATGACTGAGCAATCTACTGAACACCAATCAAAAATAAACTAAACAATGCTTTACACCAATCACTGAAATCTATAGCAAGCCAGGCTGTGAAGTGAATTCACGGCATCTAAATGAACTCTCTGTTCAAGGCTTAGGCTGCTTTAAAAATTTAGTTTGTTCAAAGTGAGAAATCAAGTCTTATCAAGCAGTTACAGAGCATTAGGTACAGGATTAGGATTATCTGATTTAATTCTGCAGAACAGCCCTTTATACTGTACTGTCAAATCTACAGTATTAATATATATATATATATATATATATATATCAGAGCAATGGAATGAATGAATGAATGAATGAATAAATAAATGACCTAGATTTTACATCTCTGTATATTTCTATAAGTGGATGTTTCATAGTTTAAAAGGCTTAACGCAGATATGTAAGGGACAAAGCTATTACCTAAAATGAGACTAAAAATATTCCAGTTATGTCTTATTTAAGTATATAGAGAGCACATTTGTAAATAATAATAATAATAATAATAATAATAATAATAATAATAATAATAACAACAACAACACTTTTTTATCTTATAATTTTGGTACTTTGTCTCATGATCTTCCATTTATTTACAGTATGCATATTTGCAAGGTATTTTAAGATATTGGCATCTGGGTGGTTGCTAGACTGAAAAGTCTAAACTATGAGACACTAAATCAATTATGTGATCAAAATTATGACATAAAAAGTAAAAGTTATGACAAAAAACACTATTTGTCATGTTGAATTTTTATCTCATAATTATGAAAAAAAAGTCAAAATGATAAGGAAAGCCCATATTATGAGAAGAGAATTTGCTTTTTGTCATAATGACGTATTATGTCATAATTATGCCTTTTTATCTCATACTATTATATATATATATATATATATATATATATATATATATATATATATATATATATATATAATTATCTGTAATTTTAACGTTTTATGTTTCATGATTTTTATTTAGATTATGCATGTTGGCAAGGTGAGATAAAAAGTCAATTATTGCATAAAACATCAACATTATAAGAAAAGCCCAAATTATGAGGGAAAAAAAGTTGGCTTTTTGTCATAATGACTTTTATGTCATAATTATGCATTATCTCATAATTTTAATGCTTTATGTCTCATGATTATCCATTTATCATGCTCTTGACAAGGTATTTTCTAAGAAATTGTTCTAAGACAGTGTTCTGAGTGGTTGCAAGAGTGTTGCTAACCATACAGGAAGTACAGCAGGCTCAGGATGCTGAATTGATGTCAGTGAATAGCATCTTCACACAGTTCCTCTTCCTGTGTGTTGAATACAGACAACCATCAATGGATCTATTGGGGTATTAAGTGGAATGCAATGAGACCAGGGAGTAAGAAGCAGTTCAAACAATGCTTTGACCAATCCTTGACACTCCTTCACTGAGCTAGTTGCTCAGCAGTTGGTCAGGATGTGTTTAGGAGCACGTCTTCACTCGGTGGAAAACATCCAGACATCATGTGAATGTAAGAATGGACTCCTTCTCTCCAGTAGAAGGATAACATTAGCATTATGCACCTCAGAGTGTGTGTAAAAAGAGTTCAGGTCGTAACCCAGAGAGCCAGCAGTGTTTACATTATTCCTCTGTAGTTACTAACAGTTCTCAGTCTTCTCCACATGCTTCAGCTTTGGAGGACTGGAACTGTAATTTAAGGTTTTGGCTGGTTATCATGTTCCATGTTGGCATTATGCTAAAAAAAAAAAAAAAAAAAAATCAACATTTGATTGCTCATAAGTAGATCTTTTACAGTTAACAAGACTAAATGAAGAAACTAAGATACTAAGGATCTTATTATGAGGGAAAAGAAAGGAGACAAAAGCTTTTGCCATAATTTTAGTTTTTTTTTTTTTTTTTTTCTAATAATGGAATAAAAAGTCAGAATTGTTAAAATCAGTACAAGTCATAATTATGACTTTCTGTGTCATCATTAGGACTTTTGTCAAAAGACGATTAAATTTCTTTGTCAAAATTTGAGACAAAACTGATATTTAAAATAAACATAACTAAAAATCTTCCAGCTATGTCTTATTTTGTATCTATGGAAGCCTATTCTACAACATAAAGAAAAAAACATGCTTTAGTAAAAGATAATTGGTTATGACTTTTTATCTCGTAATTTTGACTTATGTCATAATTTAGACTTTATCATCTCATAATTCTGACTTTTTGTCTCATAATTTCAAGATGACATAATTGTAACATTTTATCTCATAATTAATGTCATTCGTCATAATTTTGACTTTTGTGTCCTGTTTTTATCTTATAATTTCTACTGTCATAATTTCTTTTACCTCATAATTATGACTTAATATGTCATGATTTTGACTTATATCTCATATTTATTTATTTATTTATTTATTTATTTATTTATCTGGAATAAATGAGCTTCCATAAGTATCAACTTTGTCTCATATATTTCTTCTAAAAATCTTTAGCATAATAAAAGTAGAAACCAATGAGACTAGACACACTTTTGAAAGAGTCAAAACTGAGCTTGGTAGAGATATGTTGCTTTAATCTCTTTCAAAACTCCATTTTATCCTCAGAATAAAGGTTTTCTTGTTGTTTTAATAATGTAAACAATTGGCAATACTGTCAGAATTCTGGTGTAGTGTCTCATGGTTACAAATAGATGGTGCGTACAGTAGCAGAAGTTTCTCAAAGATATAATGTGACATAACACAAGTGCTGCTCACAACACAGTTGTTTTGAATCAACACAAAATAACATAAAATGCAACTTTACTTTCTTGGCTGTAAAAATCAGTTGAGAATGAGAGTCTATGAAAGTCTTTTGCCAAGGGGAAAAAAAATGAGCAATGTCTGAAATGGTTAAGATCTCTTCTGAAATTTTAGAGGAGACACATTTGGGATATCTGTCTCTTTAGCTCAAGAAAAAAAAATAAATAATAAAAAAAAATAAAAATAAAAACCACCAACCACAGTCTCCATTTGCTTTCTGTCTAATGCCATTTCTGTCAAAGACAAACAAATGAGATATTGAAGATATTTCTTGCACTGGCAGCCATTCGAAAGTAGGTGTGTATTCTGACAGAAAACATAATAAAACATTAAAAAAAATAAATAAATAACATATTTTTAAATATTACAAAACATACATAAATATTTCATTATGTTACGGTAGGTGTTTTGTCAGTGCTGTGTTTTATGTCGCAGCTCAAGATGAAGGGTTTGGGATTGTGAGTTTGAGAAACTGTATCTTAAATTGCCTTTGGTGACAAGCAAAAATGGGCAAGATCTCCTAGCTCTGTTCCTGTACTTTCTTTAACCATCTTTAAATTTCTTTTTGAATATTTGTAATTTCACCGAGTGCAATGTTTCTGAATGCAAACTCCAAATTATGGACAGCCACAGATGAAGAGGAAGGTCAGTAGATTCTGTCACAGCCTCATTTTATGAGGAAAATAAATAATTTTAAGCTAAAAGAAAAAGATCTTACTTTTTTTGTCAGTTTAGTTCTCTCATTAGTCTAATCTCATTAGGTGGTGTTTTCAGTGGGCAACACTTCCAGTTAACCATGAAGAAGAGACACCAAACACCACTGTCAAACTACTATTAAATCAGCCCAGCCAGAGGAGAACAGTACAAGCTCAGATCTGGCCTGTGAACCTGCTTTATCTGCCAGGCACACTAGCACTCTCGCTGCTGCTGGCTGGCCTGATGGGAAATGTTTCCATGGCGTTTTATATCTCTGATGCCTTTGATGGAAGCTGAGATCCCAGCAGACATGCCAGATGACCAGGTTGGTTTAATACGGTTATAGAGCACTTTATGATGCATGATAGCCCAGGTAAATTACAACTTCAACTCTATCTGCAACGTCTGAGGAATGCCGTGGATCACCACAGAAAATCATTTTGAATCATCCATCAGTTTTCTAAAACAATGGAAAAAAACACTTGTACATTAATGCAGCCATAATGGAAGCCCATGAGGGAGAGTTTTAAAAATCTGAAGCCTATTTTTTTGTTTGATCACTTGTATGACATTTTCAGAGAAAAACAAAGCAACCTTTATCCAGATGGAGGAACTTCTTTGCAAGTGTTACTGAAGTAATTCCTCTGAGCTGAGTTTGCAGCATGTAAACAAACAACAATTAATGGATTATTCAATAGCTATTTCCAATCTTCAAATCTGATTGGTTGAGCCATGATGTACTTATGATGTCAAATTAACCTAATGGCATGAAAAGTAAGCAACTAATGCCAAATCTTTACGTTGTTTATTGTAAGTAAATATCATATTTAAGTCATAGATATGAGATGGGTGGCACAAATTAATTTCCCCCCACCCCCCACCAATGTTTTTTGAAAGTGAAAAAAAAATAAATAAATAAAACCATTACTTGAATGAACGAATGAATGAATGAATTTATTTATTTATTTATTATTATTATTTTTTTTTTTTTGGCAAGAAAATCCAAACAGTAAAGGCTACATATTTTTCCTTAAAAATTTGTAATATTTTTTCCTAATTTTTCCTTTATACAGTACATGACAAAATGCAACCAAAACAAGTGAGGCCTCTCGCACAGCACTGCTATAAAGAGCCGTAGTGAATAGCTTCTGTGGGAGTGTATTGTAATTGGTTTGTTGGTCAATATTGTAATGCCATACCCTATAATTTACGCTCAGTACGTCTCTTTTAGACAACTCAACAATATCAACATGCCATCAATTACAGTATTCGGAAAGAACCAACAACATTCTAACAAATACGCCTTTGTACATTTCAAAACATAGATCTAATATTGATTTACCATCATCACATGAGGCCTGAGCAAATGTGTTTACAAATGGAAACAGAGTCATTTTCTATTTTGATTCAATGTTCAAGGACAGAGCAGTATCAAACTTTGATTTGGTTTCTGAAATAATGCACTCAGATGCTACAGACGTAACATGCACTATTCCACAAGGCAAAGTGTACAAGTGCACAAGCGTCTGCATGGCCGTGGAGGGAGAGAGACACAGACGGCGAAGGACGATCCAGGCCTTTGGTTCATATTCAGGCATAAATATTTCATGGCTCCTGAGCCTTTGGTTACAGAGGTTCCTTCTTTCACCGTATTTCTTCCGTCATAACTACTTCTCCCAGCTGATGGCCTCAGCTATTAAAAATTTACCTGAGTGTGCTCTCTCTTCGGACAGTTTTGTTTTTAAACAATCCAGGGACGAAAGGGCAACTCGGTTTCTTATTGAAGCACTTATATAGATGAAATCACTGGGTACAAACAATCATTCAACGACGACACTTCCGGGTTTTTAGGAATCCTGGAAAAGAGCCACCCTTGCGAAAAAGAAGTACACTTTAGTATGCTTTTAAAAATAGTACTTACCGGTATTATGGAAATTATATATAGTGCCACCTGAATGTAATGATCTTGGACACCTTATTGCATATTAATTGTAATTACATAAAATATATTATAGTTTGGATGTACATTGAATGCAATTAGCTAAACTTTAGAGTGATTTTTGACCCACGTAAAGGAACACTCCACTTTTTTTTTGAAAATAGGCTCATTTTACAACTCCCCTAGAGTTAAACAGTTGAATTTTACCGTTTTTGAATCCATTCAGCCGATCTCCGGGTCTGGCGGCAGCACTTTTAGCTTAGCTTAGCATAGTTCATTGAATCGGATTAGACCATTAGCATCTCGCTCAAAAATGACCAAAGAGTTTCGATAATTTTTCTATTTAAAGATTGATTCTTCTGTAGTTACATCGTGTACTAAGACTGACAGTAAATGAAAAGTTGCTATTTTCTAGGCCGATATGGCTAGAAACTATATTCTCATTCCGGCATAATTATCAAAGAACTTTTCTGCCGTACCATGGGTGCAGCAGGCGCAATGATATTACCCAGCTAAGTAACTAGTTATGATATAGCTGGGGACTACTTTCAGGTGCTGCGTAATATCATTGCGCCTGCTGCACCCATGGTATGGCAGCAAAGTTCTTTGATAATTATGCCGGAATGAGAATATAGTTCCTAGCCATATCGGCCTAGAAAATAGCAACTTTTCATTTTCCGTCAGTCTTAGTACACGATGTAACTACAGAAGAATCAATCTTTAAATAGAAAAATTATCGAAACTCTTTGGTCATTTTTGAGCGAGATGCTAATGGTCTAATCCGATTCAATGAACTATGCTAAGCTAAGCTAAAAGTGCTACCGCCAGACCCGGAGATTGACTCAATGGATTCAAAAATGGTAAAACTCAACTGTTTAACTCTAGGGGAGTTGTAAAATGAGCCTATTTTAAAAAAAAAAAATAAATAAATAAAAAATAAATAAATAAATAAATAAATAAAAAAGTGGAGTGTTCCTTTAAGTGGGACTTCAGTACATCTTTATATGTAATTTCATAATTACTTCTATTGTCTTTGAAATATAGGATTTATGATAAACTAAAATATAATTTAATGCCATTTCTATTGAAACTTGTATGTCATGTTTTTAAATATACTTGTAATTACATATTTGTAACAATGAATTTGTAACTACATGTAAAATATTAAGTTTTAACGTAATATCAGATCTTAAAATTTCAACATTTAAAAAAAAAAAAAGAAAAAAAAAACCTTTACATGTGCTTTAGGTACATTTAATTTACATTAAAAAAAAATAATAATAATAATACAATCTTTAAAACGTGACAAAAGATCAAAAATGTAAAAACCATTTAAGGTAACACTTTAGTATAAGGACCAATTCTCATTATTAACTAATTGCTTATTAGCATGCATTTTAATAGCATATTGGCTGTTTATTAGTACTTATAAAATACATATTCTGCATGACCATATTCTACATCCTTAATCCTATCCAATACCTAAATTTAACAACTACTTTACTAACTATAAATAAGCAATTGGGAGTTTATTGAAGCAGAAGTCGTAGTTAATACTTAGTTAATAGTGAGAAATGTTACCCAATTTAAAATGTACGTTAAAGTAAAATGTGCAATTTGACATTATTACAAAGTGCACTCATTCAAAAGTGTACTTAACTTTAAGAAACATATGAAAGTGTCATATTTTTAAGATTTGAAGTACACTACAAGTGCAGTACAATTAAGTGCACTTCTTTTCCACAAGGGCATTGATGATCTAACCGTGATGATCTCAGTTTTACACAATTATACTCTTATTAGGCCAGATGAATGCCAGATATTACTTTCTGTCAAAAGCTGTATAATTTGTCTGCGGGTTATTTTGACCTTTTATGCCACATTTCTCAAGCTTTAGAAGTGAGGAGTTGTAGGTGTGAGGATGTGTTTTCAACAACCTGCTGTCATCACTAACAGCTGCTTGTCTGAGGAAATCAGATGCGTGCTTGATTGTTGCATGTTGTCATGATAATTTGTTCTCTGTGGAGCAAAAACCATACAGACAGACCTTAAGGCTGGTGCCTATGTTAATATCAGAGATTTTAGCCCAGCATTTCATGGTTCAGTACATGTCCACACATGTAGCAGTGAACCCAGTGCTTGAGACACAGTTCATGCTCCAGTAACGGGTCGAAGTGAGGCTTGCCTTTGTGTGCAGAGTCAGTTTCTGCAGTGGGCTCTGTCATTACAAGTTTATCACGGGTATCATCCTGCTATCTCAGCAATGCCACCGCTGCCCTGCCGTGCCCAGCCAGACAAACCAAATCATCCAGTGGCATCGCATTTGTCGTACCGTTTTCTCCATGTCCTCTAAACCTAGAATCAGATGCACAATTTATAAGGAAACTGATCTGAACATAAAAAAAAAAAAAAAAAGAAAAAAAAAAAAAAGATAATAATAATACTCTCAAAAACTTGTCAAATGCAGCTCAAGAAAGCAGGACTGTCAGACTCGACTAGCATCTTTGAAGTAATGGCTGGTTTGTGCAATGAAATACTGCTGGACTCCCATAAGAGAACAAAAGAACAATAAAATCATTTGTTTCAGTGAATAAAACACATTTTTCCTTCAGTTTGTCCAAAGAGTCATAAGTGAGAAAGAGGTGATTTAACACCATAGATGATGCACAACAACATTCACACTGGACTTTGATTCCAGAAAATTGTCGTTAAATTGCTGGACAGCCTTCTGTGTGAATGCATGCCGGAGCTAGGATGCTGGAGAATCAGAGCCTAGTAAATAGGCAGAGTTCACCCAAAAATGAAAATTCTGTCAACAATTACTCACCATCATGTAATTCCAAACACATAAGAATACTAATTGTGTACTTAATGCACTTTAATTGTGCAGAAGTAGTGCTGAAGTCCAACTAAAGATGTACTGAAGTATATTTGATTGTGCTAAAATGGGACTACTGCAAGTATAATGTAGGTACACTTCAAATATCTTGCATCTAAAGACTGATATTATTCAAAGATCATACAGTTCTCATCAACAGTGGCATTAAAACACACTTTATGCTTAATATTAAGAAATGTGCATTGTGCACAAGTACAGTAGTACTCTAAATAAAGTTTAATTATAATTTTTACATCAGCAAGTCTCGAGTGATATGTCACGTTAATAGATTTGAACTATACTTAGTATGAAATAAATGTATTTTAAATATATTACTTTTTAATAGGGGTCCTTCTATTAAAAGTCCATTCTGCCAAAACGTTCAAGCTTCAAAAATTTGGTCAGCAGAAACTTAATTGTGGTTGTGTGACACATTATAACAAAACTTAGTTAGATCTTGCGCATCAAGCAAGCAAGTTTGAGCTTCTGTTTAGCATATTTGATGTGCGTGTTGATAAATCATCATACATGAATAAAAGCCTAAACTAAATCTGTACATAATATGAAGTGATTGTCTCTCTTCAGAAGATTCATATGGATTATATTTAACATTTTGTGAAGAGTCAAAGTTTTGGGTGACTGGACTGCCATTAGCAGAACAGAAATCTCTCAGGTTTCATTAAAAATCACCAGAGAGGAACAGAGAGAGTGAAGGTTTTGCAAAATGGAGGTTTTCTAAAGGAACAGCAAGGTGTTGTTCACTTAGTTATACATATTCAAATGTGGGAGACCGGAAACACAAGCTCTGGTGAAGAATGTTTACATTTTGCTGCGTTTTGTTGAACTTTGACCTGCAAATGTGCATGAGAAGAAAAAGTGTGATCAATAGAGAATATACTAAATGTCACAGATTGACCTCTTAGCAGTATTATATGTTGAATTATGTGTTTTTTTTTTATTTTTTATTATTATTATTTTTTAATCTTATCTAGTGCATCTTAAACAAAATCACACATCAATCTCATATATATTTTGATATAAAATGTATGTTGAGTAGAGGTTTGTATGGTTGACAGGTCACTTTCTTCTCTTTAAAACCAAGTTTTTCTAAATATTATTATTAGTATTTTAAAATCTGCTAAAACCCGTTTCTCTTAAAAGCTCATGCTCATATCTTTGTTTTTTTTTTTTTTGTTTTTTTTGTTTTTCTTCATTCCAGAGAATAGTGATAAGTAAAGAATCGCATGTGGTCTTATTGAGTGGCATGTAATGTGACTAACAACAGCAACACTGAATTAGTGTCAGATGAATTAACCCCACAAAGACCAGACATTTTCATTGGATTTGAGAATATGATTATGAGTTTTTAGTGGTCCTTTTTTTAAGGGAGCATCGCTTCAGGTATTAGGGTTAGATATTTATCCATAAGTGTTAAACTTCAATGTGAAAATGAAAGACATGGCTTATTGAGGAGTGGTGCTATTACTTTTCTAAGTGAACCGACTTACAATTTTCACCCAGCAGGTGAAAAAAAGAGGTGTAGAAATCCCACAGACCTACATTAAAGGAAAGATGTGAGTCAAATCTAGAGACTAGAAGATCAAAGAGTCATGATGACACACAACACTCATCACTCACATCTTCATCTGAAAACCTAAAAAAAAAAAAAAAAAAACTAGTTTTATTTGCACTGATGTTAAATGAATCTTTTAAAATCTGGAAGATCCAGTTGAACTGGTGATGGTGAGATTTTTTATTTCACAGAACCACAGGCAGCTGTTGACCGTTGACAGTGATCTCCTTCACAGGACAAAAATAAAGTGTGCAACTCCCCGGCTGTGAATTAAAGTCGGAGATAAAGACTCTGGCATCGTCTGGATGGGACTGCAGAGAAAGCATCACCACTGTGCATTGTACAATATTCCTGGTCAACAATACCCAGAAGAAATCTATCAAAAGGCTGACTTGTCAGAATCGGATTTATCCAGGCAAGAGAAAAAGAGACCAAAACGGGGGTTGGGTTTTGTTTTTCTGCCGATGTCGTGATAATTGTAGGAACCCGTGGTTTCAATTTTCAGAGGGAAAAAAGAAGATGAAGAGAAAAGACTGTAAAAGTAAAAAGAACAAAGGCGGGATGCTGACACAGTGCCCGCTGTATTTTTTTTTTCTTTTGTCCTCAGGGCTTTACAGGGAAGCTTTATAAAATCCACTGATACGGGCTTCTGTTCAGTAGAAGGGTCATTCATACTGTGCTGTTTACATGCACCCTATATATATATATATATATATGTATGTATATATATATATATATATATATATATATATATATATATATATATGTGTGTGTGTGTGTGTGTGTGTGTGTGTGTGTGCATTTTTAGGATTATTATATAAATAAACATATTTGATTTATAACACTGGGGCACAAGATGGGACGGTAAAAAAAAAAAAAAGTTGACCTTTGACATTTGTGAAAGTGACTAACATACACACAAACTTAAGTGCAAACTGAATGTAATGTTTTCAGATACTTAGTTATATATATATAAAATTCAATTATCTCAACATTAAAGTGCTTTTTTGACCCATTTAAGTAGGACTTAAGTATATTAAGTATTACTTAATTATTGTCTATTACATATAGTTTCTGTGCACTGCTGAATGTACTGACAAGCATTTATGGTAAAACATATTTAAATATTTAAATATATTTTGTAATTACACATATGTCATGCTGCAATTTGGTACATTTAAAATCTGTAAACTTTAAATATATCAAATAACAAAATACAGGTAAAATTATAATCAAGTGCTTTCCATGTGCGTTAGTATGTTAGTCAACACATCAAAATAAGTGTGTGTATATATACATTTATATTTATAAATGGCATAAATATACAGTAAAAATGTAAAGAAAAATCCATACAATCCTCAGGTTTAATCCAGTGTCCCAGGACAGATATACTGTAGCCGAAAATGACACTTTGCAGCAATATAACTATAAAGCTGTGAATTCATTATGAATTTATTTAGGACTGTGACATCAGCAACATTTAGAGTATGAAGCATTGAGAACAGATGTTATGTGGAAGCTGTTGGACACGGTATATCTCATGAGATGTAAACATGATAACGCAGTCAGAGATAAAATACACTATTATTAACAAACCCTGCATGTTAAAACAAACCAGCAAATTCAGCGACTGTCTGCAGCTGTACAGTGTAAGGAACAGTGTGAGGAATGAGTAAGTGCTTTATGGGGTGCGAAAATGAAAGCTGACCTTTAGAGTAAAGCAGATGATGATGTCTGTGCCTCTGGATTTAGCAGTCTGAAAATACACACACTTTACTACTAAAAGTCAACCACTGCACATAACCTGTCAGAACGGCCGTCCTGAAGATCAGTCTGATCAGAAGAACTCAGACGCCCTCCAGATGCTAAAACCTGAAGAGTCATTGCAAACTGGAACATTATTCATATTTGCATGATTTATTTATATAGTCAAGTATTTAATTAAGTAATTCACCCAAAACTAAAATTCATATCAACCCCCACCATTACAAACCCATATGACTTTCTTTCTTCTGTGGACCACAAAAGGATGATGTCCAGGGCAGTAAATGCAAATTGTGCTGCGAAATCCTTAAAAGGACAGAAATCTACAAAAACACTTCTGAAATCATTAAATACTTAAAAAATAAATAAATAAATAATTAAGATGAACCCTAAGTTTAGGAATTATATATTTATACTGCATATAAAAATTTGGTCACACTTTATTAAGGTCCAGTTCTCGCTATTAACAAATCAATAACTACAACTTTTGCTTCAGTAAACTGCTAATTTGCTGCTAATTAATAGTTAGTAAGGTAGTTGTTAAGTTTAGGTATTGGTTAGGATTGGGGATGTAGAATATGGTCATGCAGAATATGTGTTTTATAAGTACTAATGAACAGCAAGTGTGTTATTAATAGGCGTGCTAATAAGCAAGTAGTTAATAGTGAGAATTGGTCCCTATGCTAAAAAACTCCATCAATTATACAGTTTTAAGTTAATGTGATACTTTTTACAGTCAAATAAAATGATTATTAGGCTTTTGTTAAATATTTAATTTTATTTAAATAATCATATTTTGAAACTGCATTTATTCAAATTGCACATCATTTAAAGAACATCATTGAAATATGGCTAGCTGTGCAATAAGCAATATTCAATTAATTCAAATGTATATTATTGAAAGAAAGTCATCCAAATGAGTTTTATATGCAATTCAAATATATTAATCTGAAATTTAGGCCTAATTATGTTTTTGGGTGCAGCTTTGTGTAACAAATAGATTCAATTTTATTCACTTTTATGATACTTTTGTTCTACTTGGGTATGAACATTGTTCAACACATTTTATTTTGTGTTTTACAGCAGAAAGAAAGTCATTAGGGTTTGGAAGCACATGGACAAACAACTTGAATCAACAAACTTAAGCAACTGCTTTGATTTGTGACTCTGGACTGCTGATGGGATATGAATACTTCGGTCCAAACTTCTGTCCAAAGACGTGCTTTGACTAGCAATGCACTTCTAAAGAACGGTACATTACCTTTAAATGATCAAATGTCCGTTTGCCCATTGTGTTAGTATAAAACATTCGCTCTGCGCAGCACTTTCCATTTCAAGATCTATCAGAGTTGCTCTTTTATTTGAGAGCCAGTATATCCTCTGTCAAATAATTTTGGTTTTAATTCATCAAAGGTTTGTGTAAATCCTAAGGCTGCTGCCCACAGAAAGTTGATTAAATCCATTTATAAACCCAGAGTCTTGAACAGCAGACTAGCGTCCGTGATTTGTTGACTGAAGTGTCCGCTCTTAGACGCTCTCACACCACATGGCAAAACCAGACCGACTGTTTCACTCCTCAAAGTTGCTATAAAAGTGACAAAGAGAGTTATAAATGCAAATGCAGTAGAGCTGGTGTATTTTAGCATGAATAATAGAGTGCGACTCTGTTGTGGGAGATCCAATCAAACAGACGCATAATTTGTCGAGCGTCCTTATTAAACACACTTTGAAAAGTTCACTGTGTGTGTTTTTGTCCCTTTAGTTGTACTGCTAAAAGTGTACTCACACATAATGGTACACATAATGCTGTAAATGCATTGCAAGAGAGAATGAGAGCAGGAGTTTCTGCAGAGACAAGCAGCAATAAGAAATGCATTATACTCCCATTCACTTCTGTTAGTTTGTCTGCATTGCATTGCACATGAACTGGAAAAGACTGAAAACTGTTGACTTCTAATTTTAAGATGTGTTCAGCCACCATAGTCAAACATGAGCCAGGACATTAAAGGAATATCATATACAAATATTGAATTTACAGTAATGCATTTACAATTGGTGTCTATGGGGAAAGAGAATAAGGTTACGCAAGCTGAAATGTCAAAACTATATCTTGCTAAAGCATTTACTAAATCTAAAATGAGTACACTGAAATACACTGAAATACAAATCACATTTATTTAAACTGGAAGTTTCACAGTGCAGCTTAGGGGTCTTTACTGGATTAAATCATTTTTAAAATACTGTAATTAATAATCATACTCTGTCTTCCAGGTTCTTCATATTGCCCTTGCATTGAGGAGGGGAAACTAATTATTCACAAACCTCCTTCAATTAGTGTGACATTTTGAAAAGGTTAAATAAATCAATGAAAAAACGTGCACATTGTAATTGTGGCATTTCCTGGTTTCTCTGATAGCTGCAGTTCATCCGTAAACAGTACAGGGACTGTTTATATGAAGCCCCTGCATTAAACATCAGCTCTTATGGTTTGTTTGCTGGGACTCAAATATTCTGCATTGTTAGACACTGCAAAGCATGAAGGGCATTTCTTGTTTGAGGACAGTTTGCCAAAATCATTCAGTGATGCACATTCAAATCTCGAGCAGAAGCTGCACATGATGGCTGTGCGACAACATACAGTACAGTTCAAACCTTTGAGGTCAGTAACATTTGTAAACTACTTAAACAAATACTTTTATTCAGCAAGAATGCATTAAATTGATATTTATTTATTTATTTATTTTTTTTTTTTTTAAACACAGTAAAGACATTTATAATGTCACAAAAGATTTCTGGGCCCACTTTATATTGTGTCCCTAATACCTGTGTACTTGCATAGTAACTAGATGTGTTCGTAGTATGTAACCACAGTGTAAGTGCACATTGGTACATAGCATCTACAGCTGTAATATTTCTGTAACTACACACATGTAACAACCCTCAAAATAGTATGTGTAAGTACAAATGTGTAACAGGACATTGATAACAACACTTTTTTCACTTCACTAAGTACTTGTGTAACAGGAATTATATAACTACATTTTGTAACAACAGTATGTATAAGAGTAATTGGAACCATTTGCTCCAGGGGGTGGAGATGGGTAGGTTTAGGGGTGGAAATGGGATCCAGGGGGTGAAGATAGGTAGGTTTAGGGATTTGTAAAGTGGGAGGAGTTGGATCTCGAGTTGGTGGAGTTGGTGCACCACTGTAATACCAGTGTTCTTACATGGTAACTCCTAAGGAACTGTTCACTTAATATAAAGTGTAACATTCTGGACACCAACCACAATTTATATGTAAAGCCTAACTTACTGGCCGCTGCTGTGTAACATCAAAGTAATTACATGGTAAATCCATAGGAATTGTCTACTTAATATAAAGTGTAACACTTTCTTTACCAAAAAGTGTTGTTACCAATGTCCTGTTACACATTTGTACTTACACATACCGTTCAGTGGGTTGTTATATATGTGTAGTTACACAAACATTAGAGCTTTAGATACTATGTACCAATGTGTACTTACACTGTGGTTACATACTACAAACACATCTAGTTACTATGTAAGTACACAGGTATCAGGGACACTATATAAAGTGGGACCGATTTCTATTTCAAATAAATGCTGTATAGTTATCAAATAATCCTGAAAAATAAAATGTATCACGGTTTCCACAAAAATATTCGACAACACAACAGTTTTAAACACTGAAATGTTTCTTGAGCAGCAAATCAGCATTTTAGAATGATTTCTGAAGGATCATGTGACACTGAAGACTAGAGTAATGATGCTGACAATTCAGCTTTGATCACAGCAATGAATTACATTTTACAATATATTCATATAGAAAACAGTTGTTTTACACTGTAATAATATTTCACAATATTACAGGTTTTCTCTTGTCTTCTGACTCATGAATTTGGCAGCATTAAGATCTCCAAATTAAAAATCAGCAACAAAGTTATACTTAGGAGGAAATTAGTTAATTTTGTTAGTTTTAAATTAACAACTCTGATACGTTGATTAATTTGTATTAAAATGCTTTTGTTCAAAAATAAATAAATAAAAAATAAACTGAGGTAAATACTGGTTCTTATTTTTTTATGTGTTGTTATATTGGTGTATATAAATGAAGTGATTAAAAAATCATTCTTCCTAGAGTTCATTCAAAAAGAAAAAAAGTGTGCCAAGATTGTTGTTAGATTGTTGCCAGATTTTTACTGTATTTTACTTGTTGCATTAATTTCAAATATAATATGCTAGATCGAAATGAAAGTTCCTCTTTTCAAGCACTCTGTTCAAGTCATTCCAGACATGTAAATATCAAGATATAAATAAAATTTGCCAAAGGCTGCAAATATAATATAATGTAAATGTAATATAATATTTTTGAGCTGTATGTGTAGCACACACACACTGAGAACAGACTCATCAGTTGTGTTTTCACACTTTATTTCCACGTCCGCTCTGAGAAATTCCTTGCTTAGATCGAAAAGACCAGACAAAAAAGCAGTACGGATAAAAACTTTCATCTTGTCGTTTTTTAATCTTCTCTCTGTCTTTCTGAACATTCCCGAGCGCTTCAGGTAATAAATCACGTCTGAGACTGGAGGTGAGGCTTGAGCGACGGTCAGCGAAATGCTCTCTCACTCTCCGAGCTCTTCGCGTTTCACTGAAAGCAGCTTGAGAAAGCATGCTGAGACGTAAAATACAAAAGCTTTTGTTACAACCCACCATTTCAATAGTTTGTTGATTTTTCTCTGTAAATAAACTGGAGCAATGCTAAAACAAACAGTTGAATGAAATGTGATTTGCATCATTAACACAAGGCTTGTGTTGAACTATATATATATATATATATATATATATATATATATATATATATATATATATATATATATATATATATAATTGCTCTGTTGGCTGTGGAGTCAAGACATTTGCAAATATGATTAAAAGATGAATATGAGACAAAACTACAGATTGTCACATTTTATTATTAGCCGTTTCAACACATACATGTTTTACCAAATAGTAAGAACAGCACTTTTAGAGTTCATCCCACTCATTGATGTGAGCATAAGTATTGAGACAGCTGAACATAAGGCAGATATAAAAGATTAAAAGCTATTATTTAGTTGCAGATTCCTTGCACACAATCGCAGCAGTGAGTCTGTGACCCATAGACATCACCAGACTCTTGGTCTCATCCTTTGAAATACTTTTCCCAGCCTTTAATGCAGCCAATTCTAATTGTTGCTTGTTTTGGGGAGTTTCTGCCTTTACTCTCCTCTTCAGCTGGTTAAATTCATGTTCAATTGGATTTAAATCTGGAGACTGACTTGGGCAATCTAAGACTTTCCATTTCTTTGCCCTTATAAATTCCTTGACTGAACTGGCAGGGTGTTTTGGGTCATTGTCCTGATGCAATATGAAGCACTTCCCAATGAATCTGGTGGTATTTTCTTGAATGTTGGTAGGCAAGTTGGTTTTGTACCCTTCCAAATTCATTCTGCTACTGTCATCATACATTAAGTCATCAGTAAAGTTGAGAGGGCCTGTTCCAGAGGCAGCCATGCATGCCCATGCCATGACACCACCTCCACCATGCTTTACAGATGAGGCTGTATGCTTGGGATCTTTTGCAGTTCCATTTTTTCTCCACATTTTTGCTTTCCCATCACTTAGATAAAGGTTCATCTTTGTCTCATCGGTCCATAAACACAGTTCCAAAACTCTTTTGGCTCACCTTTGTGCTTTATTTGCAAACTCTAATTTTGCCTTTCTATTTTTGGTGCTGGTCAGAGGTTTGTATCTTGCTGTGTAGCGTCTGTAATTCTGTGTCAAAGTCTCCTGAGGACAGTAGATTGTCAGAGCATCACCCCATCTTTCTGGAAGTTGTTAGTGATTTTACAGACACGTCTTTTAGGGTTCATTTTCATAGCTTTTATGATTTGTCTGTCATCAACTATTGTTGTTTTCTCAGCCAATCAGGTCGTTGTTGGTTGCTGGTGTCGCTGGTGGTTTCCAAACTCTTGATTTCTCCATGCCCTTTGTTTTTGCTATAGCTCTAATTGACTTCCTCTTTTCTTTTAGCATCCAAATTGCTTGCTTTTCTCTCAAAGTCAGCTTCCTCATCCTCATCCTGGTTTGTGTGTGTCATCATCGAATGCAAGATTCAGAATGCAGAAGTAATGGATATAACTGATACGTCACATTTCCTGCTTTTAGAAGAATTAATGCAACAGGACACAGCTGATCACTTAGAAAGACCTGTGAGGCAACTGTTCCAATACTTATGCTCACATCAGATAGAGGGATGAAACTCTAAAAGTGCTGAACTTCTTAGCTGGTAAAACATCTGTGTGTTGAATCACCCAATAATACAATGTGGCATTCTGTAGTTTTGTCTCATGTTCATC
Organism: Spinibarbus caldwelli; assembly: GCA_039654775.1. NCBI lineage: Eukaryota > Metazoa > Chordata > Actinopteri > Cypriniformes > Cyprinidae > Spinibarbus > Spinibarbus caldwelli. The sequence continues at coordinate 7,945,513 of CM077223.1, read as the reverse complement.
TTTTAATCATATTTGTAAATGTCTTGACTCCACAGTTAACAGAGCAATTTTGTCTTTACTGTTCCAATACTTTTGGAGGGCACTGTATATATATATATATATATATATATACATATACACATACACACACACACACACACACACACACACACACACATAATATGCTTTAGGCCTTCAAGACTAAGTTGCATTTTGCTGACACACCCTGTTCGGTATCAATACAGTCTGTTGCACATAAATCTTGATGAAAGACAAACATGAACTTGTAATGCAAAAGGAGCACCGCCGCTTTGCCAATGATCAATATTTCCAACCATTCGCTTATTTTTCAGCAAGAACTGCTGATGAGGTCCGGCTGTAGTTCTTCATTACAGGGATATAGATTTGCTTCTATCAAAGAGCACCTGACATATGAAACTAAACCTCTATTTTAAGAGGGCTTTCATTGGTATTTCATCACCAGAGCCCCAAAACAGTTGGCTCGCTCCCAGATGAAACTCCTGCCACTGCAGTATGGATTCAGCTCAGCATGGGTCACTGGGCCAGAGAAAGCCTGAGTAAAATTAGTCACCAATGCAAACCAGATTCTGAAAGTCCTGAGACCGTTTTCCAAAGGTTGACACAGAGATTTTCTGGAAAAGGTCAGCGGATCAACTAAACAGACTGAACTATGCGATCTGTCATTACATACAAACTGATTTACACTAGGTGTGTGTGATGATGAAGCTGAGTTATCGATTTTCAAAGTACACTTTGAGATTACAAAATCCACAACATATTTTACATATGGTGGCAAAAAATTCCCCACATGAGTTCTTGTATTGTATTTCTATACTATTACTATTAAAATTACTTTACTATTAATATAGTAATATCACACAAAAAAGCTTGCTTTTCATGCATGTCAGTATGACTGCAAATGTGATATTGATTTCAACAATTCAACAATAAGTTTATATTGTAAGAAATATCTTCAATTTCATCTTTTTTTGCTCACAAAAAAAAAAAAAAAAAGCAAAAAAACAAAAAAAAACAAAGCCACAACCAAACCATTGTACATCTCTGAGCCATATACAGTGCTGTTTTGAAGCTAAATGAATCTGAGTGAGTGAATGATTTAATGATTCATCCAAAAAGGCAGTCGCTTGTGTTGTTCCTGAATGAATCAGCCATTTGAATGAACTGGCTGAATGAATGATTCAATGACTCTCTCATTAAGACAGTTTTAGTTTCATATGTAAAATATAATTTAATATTTAAATTTCAAAAATAGTAATTTAGCATTTACCATATTGTATTTTAACATACATCTCATAGCATTATTTTTGTAATTGTAATTGCAGTGTAAATACAGCTAAATGCTGCTTTAGTTGCATTTTTTGTGCCACTTCTGCAGTGCAAAAGTGCATTTTGTTGACCCTAATTTCAACAGCCCTATAATGGCTTATTATTCTAACTGAATGTATTGATTAAATGTAAGAATTTGGCATACAAGATGATGCTTGCATCTAATAAGGTTTAAAAATTGTTCTTATAAATGTAAAAATGCCCCTGGAAATTAATTTAAGGGGGAAGTTATTGCCTTAATAAAAAAGTTAATAACTGTCACTGCTGTGAACAAATCACCGCACAGAATATGAAAAACATGAAACGCATCAAGTCAGCTGACATAATAGGCCTAAATTAGCCAATGTAGCAGTCCAAAAGTAAACACAATATCATATATTTATTGTTATCACCAAATTTACAGACAAATCATTTTTTTTCTCAAGACCCACACCCCTAATTGTCACTCATTAACTTAAGCCTCTGTTGCATTGAAACCGCCTGCAGATTTTCCTTCACTCACCCCTAGGGATGCGCAGTATACCGGTACTGGAAAAATACTGGTATATATTATATTTCAAACGGTATGACATCATAATTTAGCTAAATTTGGTATTTCATATGCTGCTGTTGCGAAGTGCACCTGTAGGTGGCAGTGCTTCCCAAATTGCTGCGCAACCGGTAAATGTGACAACAGAACAACACGATGGATCAAACAAATGAAACTCTATCAAAGTCTCTTTCTTTTTTCTATGGTCTTTGACTCTATCAACGCACCCGAAATTAATAAATAAAGAGAACCGTAGAAGTGAAATATGGCATTACTTTGCATACAAAACGGATGACAATGGTAAATGAACTGACCTTACTGCACCTGTAGGCAACACATCAAACCTTTTTAAGCATTTGTCGCTTGCTCATCCTGATCTTTTCAGAGAATTAAGAGACCGACAGGTGAGTGCATCATTCATAAATTCAGATTTAATAGTAACTTTTATTTACAACTGATCAAAGCACACAGATGTGATACACTAAGCTCAAATGTGCATGTGTGACACGCTAGAACCAGTGAAGTTTTGGTCACATAATATATGCACTTGCATTTCATACACTCGAATATTAATTGAATTTGTATTATAGAGTTTTGCTATATTAATTTTAGTATCAATAATATGAAGGGAATGTTTCTGCCGTGCTGCCGACTGCTAATATGAAGCAGCCGAGAGAGCGAGAGAGTGAGATTTATATTTAATGCCTTTTCTTTGGCTATCTGAGTCTGAAATCTGAAAACAATCTGAGAGAGAGAGAGAAATAATAACGTGATTTTGAATTTTCCTTTGACTGTAAGAATAACACTTTACAATAAAGCAATATTTGTTGCATTAATTGCTTTACTTCATTTGTGTTTTTATTTTTTTTCTTCAAACTCAGTCAAAATGTAACCTATGTTCCCTGTAGGTTTTTTGTTACAGTTTGATACAAAGGTATTAAGATATGAATCTGAATTTATTATTATTATTATTTTAATAAAATTGTTTTCAATTCACTTATCTTTTGAGGCTGGTTATTTGTCACCTATGGTATCGATTTATCGATACCGTGGTATTACATTCTGGTATCGTACCGAAGCCAAAATTATGGTATCGAGCCATCCCTACTCACCGCTAGTATTTAACACCAGTTGTTTTCTGACGTTGCATTTCACCACTCAAAGAACAGCTAGCTGATAGCTCCCCAATCCTAGCTGTGTTCCAGGAAGATTTCTGCACTGAAGCCTCAAATCTGTAGGACTAAACATGGGCCTTGTGTCTACATCCATTAATTGAAGGGACTCAAATGCTTTGTTGAACGCATATAGATTCATGTTTACACACAGCAGATACACATATGGCTTCAGGGTATATTTAAATAGTAACGTGTGTTGCATACAAATAAAGTCTGCACAACACTGAGAAAGCAGACTGGCGGTGCGTTCCAAATGGGATATATCGCCCTCTGAAGGGCATTTCGAAGTGAAAACAATCATGGCCGCCATATTGAAGTGTCGTTCCAAACCGAAGTGCTCAAAACTGTCCACTTCAAAGGGCCCTTCGGAATGAAGGATTTCGAAGGGTACAACTGATGGACGCTTCGGGCTCCCATGATCCTTTGCACAGATGCTTTGCATGATGACAGCACTTCCGTGTGGGCACGGGATGATGACGCAGAAGGGCACTTCAAGAAACAGTTGTTTGGTCCCCTACACCCTTCAACCCTTCAAAGCTCTCACTCCGGAAGGTAAACCCTTTGAAGCGATTAGGGCACAGGGAAGAGCCCTTCCGAATGGAAAGCAGGGTGAATCATATGATCTCTATGTATAGTGATAGTTCCCAGTTTTCCTCTTCCAGTACAATGTGATCTCATGATAATTCGTATATATTTTACGTAAAAGTGTGGTTCTACAAAACGTACATTTACTTACATTTTTACAGGCACTAAAACGTACAATACTGCCGTATTTTCAGCATCTAAATGTACAAATACTTACGTATTTTCAGCATTTAAACATACAAAACTGACGTATTGGCGCGCTCGTTACAAATTCAAATGTTGCTGCTTCCAACGACAGGTTTTACGGCAGGATAATCGAACGCTCATTGGCTCTCGCCTGCATTTGTCACAGATTGCGACATGCCGTGTTTCTGGTGAGGTGTGTTTGAAAGATGCGCGCGCACCTTCACGTAGTGGAAGGGGAAATTAATCTGGATAATATTTTCAGCGATTAACAACTGAAATTATGATCTGCGCCTCACAAACCTACTGTATTCCGCCAGAGAGGACTGCAGCTGCAATGCATCGTCATTTGGATTACTTTTGGTACTGCTTGTGATATTTTTGCAATAAATAAATGATTGTAACTGCATTTATCTGTCTGTCATGCTTTTCTTATTACTGTACAGAAATAGTAATGTTTAATTTTAGATGTAGCTGTGGATTAGCGACTATAAAAATATTTTTAATGCTATATTGTTACTAAAATGGTTATTTTCCTGCATGTTCGTTGGACATAATTTTATATTCGCTATAAAATGGGTAGGTTACGGTTTGGATGTAGGTTAATGGGTCTAAAAATCTAAATCACTTATTGATAAAATTATAAAAATGCATATTTGCTATAAATGGGTAGGTTTAAGGTTTAGAGGTAGGTTAAGGTGTCTAAAACTCTAAAATCGCTTATTGATAAAATGATAAAAAAAAAATGCATAACGCATATTCTCTATAAAATGGGTAGGTTTAGGTTTGGGGGTAGGTTAAGGTGTCTAAAAATTTAAATCGTTTATTGATAAAATGATAAAAATGCACTGATACGAATATCTTGATATAAATGATACGTAAATATTTTACATTTTTTAGCTAAAAAATATGTCGCGATTTGTATGTTTTAAACGTTGAAATACATCTAAATTGTACGTTTTAGCATCATTAAAAACATACAAAAATGTACGTTTTATGCTTGTAAATGTTACATATTAATACCTACGTATAAACCACGAGACCAAGCTGTCCAGTAGCAGTTAACATCAATATTGTGTTTGAGCGTAACTGAAATTCTATATATGGGTGAAAGGGCAACACAGCAGTCAATATAGAGCAGTTGTCATTGCTGTTTTTCATTCAGTCCTGTGCACTGACTGTACTGTTACGGGATCAGGCATGTTTAATGATTTCTTGTTTGATATGTTATGGTACATCAATGTTAAGCACACCAGATTACCATTAAATATTGAATGGATTAACAGAAAGCTCAAAGCATTACAAAACTTTAATTCAAAGAGACCGTAGCTGAGAGATAATTGTCTTCCTGATGACCGCAAATGTGCAAATTACATTTGCTGAAACACTGCTGTTTCTCTAAGATGCACAACAAGAAAAAGTTCTCATATTTCACCAAAGAAGCCTGTAATTGATGCAAAACACTTTTTTATTGCCTAGTTCTTCAGAAAGCCATTAATCTGCTGTTCAAAGAACCCCAAAACAAGACTATAACATGAAGAACCAATAACAACACATGAAGAACTTTTTACATGCCTGAAGAACAAGGTAACCAACTTGACAGACTTTGCCGTTTTCAACCCAGAGACCGTACTGTACAATATTCTGTATGTGCAAATAAAAATGCTAACAATAACTTTGAATAGTAATACATTTCTTGTAATGTGTTCCTCTACCCTGACCAAGATGATACTGAAGCATTCCAAAATAAGTCAGAAATATCACATCATGACTAATGTGGGGTTATTCTAACTCCAGCAAAACACAATACAGAGAAATACTGGCAATTGGAGATGTGCTTCTCCAGATTTTCAGTCAAAACATATTATAGTGAAAAGATTCCCTTCATCTACAGCATGCATGTTTTATACCTGATCTCCCCGAGAGGTCAAACAGGAGTAATCTCATATTTTCAGTTTCAATGCAACTAGGAAAAGTCAACCTGATACTTCAACACAGTTTTGAGAGATCTCTCAGAGCTCAAACTGAACATGAGGTTGAAGAACCGCTTTGCCGCTTTTGAACACAGTAAGAAGCCCTGCAATTGTCATTTTTCTAGTTTGCTCTGAAATAAATCTTGCTCTTACAAGGAACCTGTGTCTCTCATTCTCAGATACATAAGAATCAGGCAAACGCGCAGAGATCATCTGTCATCTCTCAGCTCAGCTCTAGATATGACTGACGGACGCTCAAATCTCACCTAAGGTGAAGTAGGGCAGCGCCGTGTTGTCCAGATCATCCAGAACCGAGATGCGACCCGGCAGGTCAGTCCTGACGAACAGCAAGAGTCTGGACTCCCCTCCTGCGAGACTCCCGGATCCCGCGCCGGTGAAGCTGAACTCATTCTCCCGGAGCACGGGCAGAGTGGACACGGTCACGGTCTTCACCTCACACGGGCTCTCCGCGTCGCCTTTCTTGTCCCGGTCCTCGTCCAGCTTTCCCCCGGCCCGGGTTCCGCTCACACGGAGCCCCAGCAGCAGCAGGAGCAAGAGACGCGCGTCGCTCGTTGTCATTCCGCTCGCGGTGCAGCTGCGCGTGGATTGAGCGTCTCATGTAAAGCGCTGGTGGTTTATATCAGCAGCGGCGGCGGTGTTGAGCGCGATCGGCAGGCGGCAGCACTGAGAGCCGCGTCCCACACATTCATATAGACACAATAACTGAAACAATAGCATCATACACAATGAAACAGTGTGTGAAATACATAAAAAACACCATCTTATAATTTAACATATATTCAATAAACTAATGGAAAGGGAATGCAAAGCTTTAATTATAAAACATTACAAAGATGAATTAGTAGTAGTAGTAGTAGTAGTATTTCTGTTGTTGTTGTTGTTATTTATGCTTAAGAAGCTTTTAGAAAAATTTTTATTTTATTGGTATATTAATTATAGTAACTGGAATTATCACTACAATATAGTTATTTTATCACATTATCAGTGTATAAATCAACATTTATAATGGTAATAATCAATAAAATAAAAATTAAAGTATTAAGTGATGGTTGAGTGATGTTATAATATTTTTAAATAATATTTTTGACTTGAATAAAGCCAGTTAATTTAGATGTTACTTTTTTTTTTTTTTTTTTTTTTTTTCTCAGTGCATATTCTAATATTGTCACATGGGTCACAGGGAAATATTACAGGAAAGCCCGAGAAGTCCTCTTGAAGATATGCACTCTTACAGATGCACTGAAAGACTTTATACAGTAGCATTTACTGTATGCATTCAGATATATTGTAGAAAGAGAGAGAGAGAGAGAGAGAGAGAGAGAGATGGACAAAAGTGATTTCTGTGAAATAAATGTGTAACTTATTTAAAATACATTTTTCATTTGGTGTATTTATTTATTTATTTTTATTTTTTTTCCAGTTTGTCTACAAAAAAAAAAAAAAAATGCATGTGTTTGTCTTTAAAAATACAGTTTATATATATATATATATATATATATATATATATATATATATATATATATCAAATGATAGACTCCAAAATGTCATATATGCTAAAATCATGCAGTTAAACTTCACTTTGTCACATGAAACAGCAGTGAGCTGAGCTGAATGTGACACCTGGAGCTCCTGCATGTCAGTTCACACAGCGACTGAGCAAAAAACACATGTGTGCCCTATGAAACCACCTCCTGAAGAGACCCCCTCCGTTCTCCAGCTGCGTGCATGTGTGTGTGTGTGTTTGCATGCTTTGCAACAGCCACTGTTCAGATCAGTTTAACATTCTGAGTGCTGCAAAGGAGAATTCTTGAATAGTTCATTCTTAACAGTCCTAATACACTGCGATTGCTTTGCATAACAGCTGTGGACTCTGATATATTGATGCAACTTGATACCCAAGGGATGGAGGACTCATATATTTTATTGACTGCATGCCGTGTCTGTGTGCTGGCAGAACTTGCTGACGACACAGAAAAGGCAGTGACATATGGCAGACAGGGAGAGCGAACAAGTGTCGATGTTTCAGCATGTACGTAAAGAGAAAAATACACTCTTAATAGCTAATAGGGCTTTTTCACACACTCCCCTAGTGGATATATGAGATTCATTGTCATCAAAATTGCCTTGACCCCTGTCCCAAGGAGTCCTCTGATTTCTCCAAACTGAATTTGACAAACAACACGGCAGCAAGCGTCGGTCTAGACAGAAACGCTTTAAACAGGTTTAGCGCGTGTAATGAGTTCAGCCTCTCCCCTCTCCATCTTAGCCATAGGTCTGCCATGCTTGTTGTCTTGATTTTCACAAATAAATGAACAATTTGTCCTTCCTTTCTTCCTCTGGACTGGTACAACAAGGCCCCAGAACAGCATGCTTATTTATTGCTTACACAGTTATTTATACTCTGCAGCTGGAGGGTGTTGCTGTTCTAATGATAAGGGTGTAATATGAATCTGAGGCATGTGCAGTGCTTTTTCAGCACATATGTGAGCCTCCTCAACAAAGCATGGGTTTATCTCATGTGTTTTGCATTAATTTTAGGATCAGCAAGATTTATTGCATTATTTCCATGACAATTAAGCACACTTCTCCTAAAACTCTCATTGCCGTAATGGGCCGGGAGTTTTTTTGTTATCCTCGTTATTCTCAATAAGAGTCTCATTAAATTTTCATTACTTCACTACAGTGTTTTTTAGTTCAAATCAGCATTAACATATGTATCTTTGATTCTCAGTAGCACATCTTTGCACTCAGGCCTTGTGCTGTGCAGATGTTGAATCTGAATGAGCCGTGTGTGTGTTTGGTTGTCGCTGTCCATGGTGCTGAATAGCATGAAGGATTCTCTTTCAAAGTCTTGAGGAAGTCAGGCCACTACTTTTGGGTTATTTATTTATTTGAGTCACCAACAAAAACATCCAAGGCTTTTCCACATTAAATTATGCCTTGTTCCTAAGGTGTTGTTCCTTGTTCCTATTTGAATATTGTATGAATTCCAACTTAAATTCTGAGTATTTTGTATACACTTTATGTCCTATAGTGGGTTGCACCAGTATTTTAAACTCTTCAGCTATGGAATTAGATTTTTTTTTATTATGATTTATTTTATTTTATTTTTTTTTTATTTTTTATTTTTTTTTTTTTAACAGTGGATTAGAAATTCACTCCTTGATTTGCTTAATAAAAGCCTCCTTTGAGATCGTTTTGACAGACATGTTTATTGTGTATTATTTTCAACATGTTTATTGCTAAGTTTAGTGTGTTGAAATAGAAGCACAGCCGTAATAATTCGCGCGCAGTGTATCTGGTTGCCATGACAACCTCTCGAGCTTCCTGCTGCTGTTTTGTGTAATCAGAGTGAATTTGTAGATTTTCTCGGTTTGCCCCTCCCCCCTACCCCGGTCTGGAGGCCTTCAGGAACAAGAACACGCAGACAAGACAGACAGCCTCCAGGGTGGCGCCCATGGTGGGTCAGGGAGTTCAGGAGGCCATGGCGGTTCAGGGAGTTCAGGAGAACATGGCGGTGCAGGGAGCTCAGGAGGTCATGGCAGTGCAGGGAGCTCAGGAGGCCATGGCAGTGCAGGGAGCTCAGGAGGCCATGGCAGTGCAGGGAGCTCAGGAGGCCATGGCAGTGCAGGGAGCTCAGGAGGCCATGGCAGTGCAGGGAGCTCAGGTGGCCATGGCAGTGCAGGGAGCTCAAGAGGCCATGGCGGTGCGGCCTTCGAGGCGGTGGCCCCAGCCCCGGCCACTATGGCACTAGCCATACTACCACCCCCCCCCAAAAAAAAATACTTGGAGGAACTTATGGGGCTTAACTGGAGATCAGGAGCCCTCCCTGGGCTGAACTGGGGATCCGGAGCCCTCTCTGGGCTGAACTGGGGATCAGGAGCCCTCTCTGGGCTGAACTGGGAATCAGGAGCCCTCTCTGGGCTCGACTCAGGAACTGGAGCCTCCCCTGGGCTCGATTCGGGAACTGGAGCCTCCCCTGGGCTCGATTCGGGAACTGGAGACTCCCCTGGGCTCGACTCGGGAACTGGAGCCTCTCCTGGGCTCGACTCGGGAAGTGGAGCCTCCCCTGGGCTCTACTGGGGGACAGGAGCTGGCATCTTCAGTGGGTTATCCTCCGGAACATGCGCCCCAATGGGGCTAGGCTCGGAATCCGAGGACCATTCTGGGGATGACTGAGGTTTACCAGCACTCCGTGTGCTGGCTGAGGCGTCAGGGGCCCTCTCAGGGTAGACTCAGGAACTGCTTCCGTAGTGGCGTCCCGCGAAGCAAGCAGCTTGGGAATGGCCTCCTTGGCCACTACAGGGGAAGCTTCCGGCTTCAACGGAACCCCCACAGACAAGACATGACCGACAAGACCGGGTTCCGGAGGACTGGAGAAGACAACGGGGGACATAACCTGACTAGGGACAGGTACTGGAGGGCGCACTGGCAGGCGCATCTAGGTGCGGGCACTGGAGGGCACACTGACAGGCGCGTTCGAGGTGCTGGCACTGGAGGGCGCTCTGGCAGGCGCGTTCGAGGTGCGGGCACTGGAGGGCGCTCTGGAAGCGCAAACACTTGGGGGCGCTCTGGAAGCGCGAACGCTGTAACGGCCGAGTGGCTTGCCACATTAACTGCCGCGTGGCTTGCCATACTCACTGCCGGCGGGCTCGGGAGAGCCGCGGACGACGAAGGACTGGTTCTTGCTCGGGGCAGGACGCTCTCCAGACACCGGAGGATCCCTTCTCTCCAGCACAGTCCTGTGGTGTCTGGGAGGTCCACGGGACGATGGAAGTTGGCCCCGTGCCAGAACAGCGAGAGGATGGAAGCGTCGTCTAACGCCGTTGCCGTGGCGAGCTCACAGAAGTCCCGCGAGTACTCCACGAAAGGGAGATCACGGCGGGCAAGGGTGATGAGGTGGGCGGCGACCTCCATAGTAGCGGGGAGAGGGAAAACCAGGAACAAAACAAAACTTTTCAAAAACGGGAAAAAACAAAACGGGAAGGAGGAGCGCTGCTTACTCTGTTTTGGTCGAGTATTCTGTCACGGATTACACGGAGACTGAAACCAGGAATGGTGAGATGTGGAATACTTCAACTGAAAGTCTTTAACTGAAAACAAAACAAGCAAGATACATACAGGCTGGGAACATCCACATGACAGACAGAGGTGACGATTAATACTCTACAGGAAACACAGGGCAGAACACACTATAAATACACAACGTAACTAGATTATAAAACACACAGCTGGACAATAATTAACTAATAAACACAGGAACAGGAAACTAACCAAATATGGGCATACAAGAGGAAGGGGAACACAAGACACACAAGACAATCTTGACAGTCACACACATCAGGCCATCATCACACACATTTTTTTTTTCTCTTTTTTTTTTTTCATTGTGTAAACTATGGTTGGTGAAAAACTCCTTTAAACCACAGCAGATGTCCTTAGAGATTTACAGGCTTTCCCAGTTCATATTTTTGCTAGACTGTCCTTTTAAATAATTTTTGGTCCTATCCTTTTAGTATTCTCAACAGTACACAGTTTATGTTCACTTGTTGTTGTTTTTCTTAACAATACTGTCTGCCTCAAAGTTACAATGCACTACGCTGGCAATAAAAGAGCAGGAGAATAGAGAAAGATAATAAAAATGTCTTTATTAATAACAAAAATATTTCTGCAAGCTTTTGTAATATTTTACACCATACATCAGGGCTTTTTCATCGTATTAGCTGTCTGGATTCTGAATGATTGCACTTAGCCAATGATTCAGATGCTTTTTTGCAAAAAGTGGTTCCTGGGGAAGCCAGAAATCACAAAGAGAGACCTGGCCAAAGCAATCTGTCATAAAGAGCAACACAGTCCATTACTGGGTTCATAATATTTATTACAAAGCATGAATGGAGAATTAATGTCCTGTAATGGAGCTGAACCTAAGCAGGTTTTTTTTTTTTTTCATGTTATGTGCAATAATTTGATCAACAAGCCTCCGATTCCTTTCAATAGTCCTCAATATTAGTTCAAAAGCTTTGTGTTCAGAAGATGGATTCATTTATCAAATGTGTTTCCAGGGTAACAAGTATATCTTTACACGTAGGTGATTTGCAACGGTTGATCAGTCAAACGTACTTTTTTCCCAAGCTCTTCAGTCGTGAGCCAACAGCACAGATGGCAACTAATTTGATTATACAAAATATTCAAAGTAAAGTAAAATAACAGCAATAAGAAACCCACAACAGAGAAGCAAAGCCTCCAGCTGTCAGAAATCAAATAGCAGAATCCAGCTACATTTCGAGGTGTGTTATTGTGGAGATGCAAATGAGCACAACATCAGCACCGCAGCTAATGAAAGGTGTAGAAAACACACCGGCATGCTGAATTTAGAGAGGCATGCTGAATTTTTAAAAGCATCTCGAACTGATAAAAGAACTGGTCTTTCTTCTGTTTTGTTGGTGGAGATCATGAGCGCATTGGGTGTTCAGTGTGACTGCAGTATATGTGCTCATGGTTCTCGGTGTATCTGTACTAATGGATCCTGCTGTATCTGGTAATCTGTGGTTGCTGCGATTCATCTCTTCTGGAATCTGCTGTTTCAACACTTTGAGATCAAGAACCTTCCTCTGGTCTTCAGGCTCCTCTTCATTCTCAAACTCCAAAACAGTGTTCTGCTGTTGTTACCAGTAAAATGAACCTAATTTGATGCTATTTAGAAACATTTTCCCAATCTCTGTCATTTTATATGGAGATACTGTCAGGATTATGGACCTGTCTGTGTGTTTTCGCTCCCTGTGACCCAGTTTCTCCCTCATGTTTATTGTGTTAATTTGATTCCAGGTGTGTCTTCTTCCCTGATTGTCCTGTGTTTAAAAGCCCTAGTCTGTTCAGTTAGTTTTGTCGGTTCTTAAATGTCTTCCCATGTGTTCCTGTGTCTCCTACGTTCCCTGAGTGGTTGGCTAATTAAAGACTGTGTTACAGAAGAACTCATCATTCCTTGCTTCCTTGTGTAGCGTGACAGAAGAACCGACCGAAACACTTAGCTCCGTTTGTATCCTCCATTTTGTTTCTCGTTTTCTCAGTGTTTTTTTCTTTCCGTTGTGCCCCATGGATCCCCTCGTCCGGCCCGAATTCCTCCTCCTCCTGCTGGAGCAGGGGAACAGATCTCTCGAGGACCATACAGGACTGTTCCTGTGTTTAGCTAACGCAACAAGCTACCCGGATGACGCGCTCTGCTCATTCTATGATGCAAACTTGAACACCGCGAGCAGAGTGCAGTTGTCCAAAGATGGTCCTCGAGAGGATTTCGCCACCTTCGTGGAGTGGACTCACCATCTGCCCTTTGGATGATCTCGCCAGATCCACTCCTTACCCAGAGCCCAGCCCACCACCTCCCCGTGGTGCGGAGCATCAGCCCGAGCCCACCGATGACAGAGACCCTATTCCCACTGCGATCTGCGAGCCAGCGCGAAGCCGAGCGACTGAGCAGAAGATCGCCCCGGAAGTTGAGCCCAACTCGTCAGACCAGGAGCAAGAGCCGGCTACAGTGCCCACCACGAGGGAGCCAGCCGTGGACAGTGTGAGCGCAAAGTAGAGCTCTGCCCCCAGCACCGCGGCTGAGGGTGAGCTGATTACACATCTGGGACTGCTGGACTTTGAGGGGGACTTAATAGACTGGGAGACTGATCTGGAGATCGAACTGCCCCCTTTCCTCTCTCCGTCGTCCCCGCTGGTCCCGTCCAGCCCTCCTTCGTTTCCTGTCCCAGAGTCCAGTCTGGAGTGAGCTTTGAGCCCGGAGTGTATCCCTGACAGCCTGGAGGCTGACAAATGCCCGCCCTCCCACCCGGTCCTGCCTCCTCCACCGCTGTCGTCTGGCAGCCCCTCTGCTCGCCCTCAGCCCACCATCAGTATGGTGCGAGCGCTGCGGGTCTGCCATCCTCCATCATCGCCGTGGCTGGAGAATCCCTCACCTCTGCCTCCAGCCTCCGAGACCTGGACTCCGCCTCGGCCCGTAGACCCAGCGGCTCCACCTCGGCTCCTAGCTCCCTCGCCTCCACCGTCACCCGTCGATCCATCAGCTCCACCAGGCTCCCTCGTCCCTCCGGCTCCGCCCTTGGTCAGGCGTCGACCCGCCATCACCTCTGGACTCCTCTCCTCTGGCTGCGCCTCATCGCCCCATCCCACCGGCTCCGTTGGGCTCCTTCCACCTGCCAGCTCCACCTTGGTCCTCAGTCGCTCCGGCTCCACCGCGGATCTCCGGATCTCCGCCTCAGTCGCCAGAGCCCTCGGCTCCACCCTGGCCCCCCAGATCCTCGCCATGCCCCTGGCTCGCTGGCTTTCCGTCTCCGCCTCGGGCTTCTCCTCCACCTGCTCTGCCGCCGCTGGTCTGCCCCCTGGAGTCGGTGGCCATTCCTCCTCCATGGCTCCTCCCTCCGTCAGCTCCACCATGGGCCGTCATCATGGCTGTGGCCTGGGTCCTGCTGTGCTCCTCCTGCTCCGGGTCCCTCCTGTCTCTTCCCTGACTCCTCCCTCCTTCATCGCCCCCCTGGTCTCTGTCTGCAGGCCCTCTCCCGGGTGTCCGTCCTCCTCCTTCTGCTCACCAAGGCTGCATTTATTTGATAAATATAGTAAAAATGGTAATATTATGAAATATTATTACAATTTCATGAACTGTTTTCTGTTTGAATAGTTTACGAGTCAAATAACCCTAATCTGCTGCTATTTAGAAACATTTGTCTCAGTCTCTGTAATTTTCGATGAACTGCCATTCAAAGTTTGGGGATGTTGAGGCTTTTTGGCAAAACTCTACAATGTCACATTAGTTAACAAAAAATTAACATATTCGAACTTCACTAAGTAAAGGCAGGAAATGAACATCAGTATTTATTTAATTTATCTGTCTGTTAACTAATAAAAATGCAAAAGTTCATGTTAGATTTGATCCATTAAATAATATTTAAAAATATATATATTTTAATTCTGTATTAGTAAATGATGAAATGTTGAAAGTATAGACAGGAATATTGTAAAATATTATTGCAATTTCAAATAACTGTTTTCTGAGTGAATTTATTTAAAAATGTAATGTGAATACCTATTCTGTGTTAATATACTGTAAAATGTAATTTATTGCTGTGATCAAAGCTGAATTTTCAGCATCAGTACTCCAGTCCTCAGTGTCACATGCTCCTTCAGAAATCATTCTAATATGCTGATTTGCTGCTCAAGAAACATTTCTGATTATCATTGTTGAAAACAGTTGTACTGATGAATATTTTTTGTGGAAACTGTAACACATTTTATTTCAGGATTCCAGGATGAATAGAAAGTTCAAAATAACAGCATTTATTTAAAACAGAAATCTATTTTAACATTATACATGTCTTTACTGTCACTTTTGATCAATTTAATGCAACCTAATTGAATTCAAATATTAAATATCATACTGACACCAAACTTTTGAGCATTAGTGTATATTTGGAAATGGTATGGTACAGCAGCTGTTTCTCAAACAGCCTGGAGCTTTTCCCAAATGTTTTTTCTTGTTTGTGTGGGAGCTCCAGTTCGGAAAGTATTTCATAACCATTTTTTACACATTCTTGTGGAGAAAATAAAATGAAAAACTCCTGCCTGTTCTCTCTCAGCTCCGTAAGTATGAGGCACATGTCCAAAGAAGCGCTCCATTGTGCTGAGTTATACAGCCATAAAATAACAAATTAACTTTTATCGTTGAGAGGAGCAGAAAACCTTGAACCATTATACATAGCCATGACAGTTTATATGGTTGTCATTTATAAAAACAAACTGGCCTTTTGTTATGTCACTCCCTCACTTATTCCATCCTTTTATGTTTCCTTTTTTTTTTCTTTTTTTTTACATTTATTAAAGCCAACATTCATATCTCGGCTGCTAGGAAGTCAATCTTCCCACTTTGACAATGAATATTTAACTTTAATGGACATATGCATATATTACACATACTTTGACAGTGCCACAGACCTTTGATTGCATCTGATAAATGAAGAACCATATTAAAACATGTACTGGAAGCAAAAGACATGCTGAAAAATCAACTAACTCAGCATGTCATGAATGGGCCGTTTCTGCTTTCAGTACGTTAGAAAGTATTAAAATGCTCTAGTGCAACTGAATGACGTGATGCTTTTTCCCACATTTATAGCTGCAATTAAGTGGAATTTACACTGGGATAAAAATATCTACTATCTCACATACGCTCTGAGAATAGCATCTTCACTTCAATCTTCCAGCTAAGATGTTTAACTTTATCTTTAGAAGCGAAGCGTGTGAGAATACTGCACTGATATTTATGAAAATACACATTCATCATCATTCAACTTTACAATAAACATTCCATCTCAGGTATGCACATAAATATTCAACGTTTTCTAGCATAACATTATCAAGTCAATCAAATATGCACAATACATAACACTAGCAAACTCTCAACATTTTTACTAAAGAGCTTTTGTCCAGTGTACTTCAGTTTAGCATACATGTTGACCTATGATGACCTTTGATTTTGCCACCATGCCATATCACAAGAAGGGGGAAATAAATAAATAAATATAGATAATTTTAGTCAATTAAAAAAATAATTATAAATGTACATTTTAATATAATATAGTTGGATAAAGTGCCATATTTACTTTCGGTTCACTGCCCTCAGTTAATATTTTTGGGTCTTCAAGTTTTGGTATCTCTGCTTTAGTTCATTCAACTTGGTTTGTAGGATCAACTTCAGATGCATGGAAATCCTTGACACCATCTTTTTAAGGAAATCCCACTCATACTAAAAAAGTTTTGGGGCTATTGAGTCTCAATTCTCAGTCTAATTAAATGTCAAAACTAAACATATTTGGGAAAGCGTTATTTCAGTACCATATTTCAAGTAGTATTTAGTTGCTGTAATGATTTCTGTTTTCATTGAGTTCAGAAACACAATGAACTAGAGAAAATCAAGAATAAACCATTAAACCGACATGAAATAAACAGTTGCTGCTGTGTTCAAACACTTTCTAGAAGATTGAAAAATCCACTAACATTATTAAGAAAAGAGAAGGCGCATATAGTTCTCCAACTGTATGAATCACATTAGAGTTTAATGTATTAAACAAACATTATTTTATCCACGTTTTTTTTTTTTTTTTTCAGTAATAATGACTGTTTAACACATAAACAACAGAAAGTGCACTAACACTGTCCTAATGCTATTTACTTACTAAGTAGTGATATTTTTTTTTTCCAGCTTTGTGAGTTTACACATAAATATCCATGTTTAGCATTCAGCACATCTCCTTTGTTTTCAGCTAAAATGCCATCCAATTAGGTAAAGAAAAGAGGGCCAATAAAATGGCTTTAACCCATCATTAAAGTGTTTACAAATGAATTCAGCTGGGTTGAAGATCACTGTCATGAGAGCAGGTGTAATCAAGCCAAGCAAGCCGAATGGAAACAATAAACAGCGCTCCACTGCAAAGACACACGATAAGAGTTCAGTCCAACAAACAAACAAATCTTGTTAATGCAGAGTCAGACTGCTGCTAGACAAATAACATCAGGCTCTGAAAATGATTAGATTTGTGAGTGCAAAACTGTTGTTGTCACACAGGTGATGGAGTAATAACTTCATAATAAAAATAATGTCAGATTATTATAGCTCATTTACACAAACAACAGAAAGCTATTTATACATGCACTATATTTAACTGAAGTACACTTTACTCCCATATTAATGTAGTTCGTTCAATAAGCAGCTTTCTCAACAATGTCATTTCTCCATGACACTGCTGTAAATAACACGCATGACGTCTGAAGACTACACTATTTTTGCTCTCCATTGTTTTGTTTTATTTAGAGATGTTTGGTTCTCTCTTATGTAATACTTTTGGATTCCCATGAGGTACTATATACACATATGCTGTTCCTTCATACTGGTTGTTTAATTTTCTGTATGATATGGGGTAAGTAAATAACACATACACAAATGCACACTTTTCAAAAACAACACTTTCAAACGTTCAAACATACTTTCATATATATGATAACACTTCACAATAAGGTTCCATAGTTATTCTTATTTAACAATGAGCAATATACAGTATGTGTATATAATGGTGTTTTTAATGCACAGGGAAGAAAGAATGTCTTGACGCCATGTTGCCAAATATTGCTGTAAAAAAATGCAAATAAGAACAAGCATCATAAAATTAAATCTAAATGCATTATCTTGGAAATAAGCCACATACAAAAATATTGCAACCTGCACCTTCCTACTCGATTGTCTACATAAACTGTATCGGCTCGCCTCTCAACAATAAGCCAAAATATGCTCAGTAAGTGTTGCTTTTAAGTGGACATGGCAACCCTTCTGAAGTCTTTTGCCTGTTTTATTGTACACCATTACATTTACATTTATGCATTTAGCAGACGCTTTTATCCAAAGCGACTTACATTGCATTCAAGTTACAGTTTTTTACATTTTATCAGCTCTTGCTTTCCCTGGGAATCGAACCCATGATCTTGGCATTGCTAGCGCCATGCTCTACTATTTGAGCTACAGGAAAGCTATAAATAAATTTATTTATTTATTTATTTACACCACACTAAAAAAAAAAAAAAAAAAAAAAAAAAAAAAAAAATCATTTTTAAATTTACTAAATTTACCATGATTTACTTACAAATTTCAGTTAAAAATTAATTTTACAAAAAATAAATAAGTACAAAGAAACAGGCAGTAACACATTGAAATAATTGTGAAATTTTCAAATGAATGGCATTTTCTTATAAAATATACTTATAAAATATATTGGAAATAAGCCACATACAAAAATATTGTGAACTGCACTGGCCTACTTGATTATCTAGATAAACTGGATCGGCTCGCCTCTAAACAACAAGCCCAAATATGCTTAATAAGCGTTGCTTTTAATAAGTGGCCATGACAACCCTTTTGAAGTGTTTTACCTGTTTTATTGTACACCACATTGAAAAAAAAAAAAAATAAATAAATAAATAAATTTACTAAATTTACGAGGATTTACTTACAAATTTCACTCAAAAATGGCTAATAAAAAATGTACAAATAATTACAAAGAAACAACAAGTAACACTGAAATAAATGTGAAATTTTCAAATGAATGGTATTTTCTTACAAAATGTACTTATAAAATATATTGGAAATAAGCCGCATACAAAAATATTGCGAACTGCACCTGTCTACTTGATTATCTACATAAACTGGATCGGCTCAACCCAGGCTCATTGGAAATACGTGCCTCTACCTACATTTCTGCAACACCGTAATTATGTACATTATTGCAAGTTTCACGGCAGTTTCGAAGTGAAATGTCCAGAGAGTGGCTCTAAAACACACGTTTAATATGTGACCGTGGCACATTGGTACAGGCATGTATTGGAACGTTTTTATTATGCTGCTTGAGGTACATATTGTGGCCGTTTAGAATTATATTATCGGGTGAGTGTCGCTAAAGATTAATGCTCTATCATATAGGAAATATACCCTACACCAAACCCAAACCTACCTGATAGTGTTAACAAATGCAAAAGTAAAATAAAAATTCTCTCGCTGATGCAGTCATGCTATTTTAGCTTCCTTATGCGGAATCGAGCTGTTTTATCAAACCATAGTTTCATGGGATTCGTATCGGAGCTCTTCATCACCTAAGTGCAACGCCGTATCACGTGAGCTACCGAGTAAACCTACTGGATTAGAAAACTCATGCATATGATGCAGTTTATGTGACGTCAACGGTCAAAAGTATCAGTTTTGAAATCGTGCAGGATGTTACAATTGTTTTTAAGTCATAACCTAACATTCTGCAAGTAATTGTGTGAAAATTAGCCTTTATTAATTAAAACCCTGTACCTATAAATCATACTTAATAATAAGTATAGATAAGTATCGATTTTTATTTATCCTCTTTCCTATTACTTGTTTCACTTCTGTTTTAGTTTTTATAACCATTTATTGCTTGTATGTTTGGCTCAGTGTTATTTGTTTAGGATTACTGTTATACTAATGTAGTTTGATTTGTATATGTTATCTATTTTAATTTTAGTTACAGTTGTAGTAATGTTTGTCATTTTATTAGTTTTTTTATTATGTCTGTATATGTTATTTATCAAGTTTTAGTTTTATTTAATTTGAGTTATTTTAATACTTCAACAAACTAAATGGAAATGAAGTAATATTGAATTTATGGATGTGTGAGTGCATACGTAGTTGTTTTTGGTGTTTGGCTTAGTGTTATGTTAGAATCATTATTATACTCTTATACCTTTTGTTCTCTTAATATTTTGAATTGTTTGTAGCTTTATTTTGTTTTCATTTAAATGTTAAGTTTAGAAATTGTGTTGTATGCATTTGTCATTTTTATTATTTTTTTTATTTTTCATTTATTCATTTTTTTAATGTGCATGAATATATAGTATTTATAAAGTTTTAGCTTTTAGTTTTGGATTTGTCATGCAAAGTTTTAGTTGTTTTAATACTACAATTGATTGTTTCTGTTGTCCTCATTTGTAAGTCGCTTTGGATAACAATGTCTGCTAAATGACTAAATGTAAATGTAAATGTAAATGTACTTTGTGTGAAAAGAAAAGTTGTCGGAATTTTACTGCCTCTAGTGTTGATTTCAACTGGAAACTGCAGTGAATTGTACATATAGGTATGTTTTTTGTTGTTGTTGTTGTTGTTGTTGTTGTTGTTTTTTTGTTGTTTTTTTTTTTTTTTTTTCAGTTTTGCAGAAATGTATGTAGAGGCACGTATTTCCAATGAGCCTAGGTTTCCTAAACAACAAGCCCAAGTATGCTTAATAATCGTTGCTTATAATAAGTGGACATGGCAACCCTTCTGAAGTGTTTTGCCTGTTTTATTGTACACCATACTGAAAAATAAAATAAAATAAAATAAAATAAATACATTTACCACAATTTACTTACAAATTCACTCAAAAAAAAAAAAAAAAAAGAAGAAAAAAAAAAAAAAAAAAAAGAAGATCAAATGAAATACAGTTCAAGCTCTAAACCAGAGGAGGCAGAAGAAAGAGAGGGTTAACCATGCTGTTGTCCTGATCTGGCTCTGCTAACAGAGAGATTGTATTGAACGCATCCTTGGAACTTTTCTGTTGTGTGAATGGCTTTAATTGGAGGCACAGATGGTGGCGTTTGAACAGAGCCCAGCAGCGAACAGACTTTTAAGGCCGGCTGTGGGTTTAGTTTCTCTTTACACAGAGAAAAATGGCATTGTAGTGCCAGTGACTGTCGCCCAGTGTCGTCCCAAGGCCCTGTGACAGCAACGGGGCCTAAACACACTTGGATGAGAACTGAAAGGAAAAGCATCATGAAAACGGGAGATTTATCGAGGGCTTTACTGCAGTCAGCATGTGTAGGAAGTGTCTCTCTCGCTCTCTGTCATGACTTACAGCTCTATACAGATACATAATCCTGATTCTTATAGCTGTCGGTCTGTTGGTTTGTATCGATGGCTGAATCTGTCGGATCCATCAAAGGTACTGCTCCAGTTTTTTGCTCTAGGAATGGGAGTGATGTAGAGATTTATACTGTCCAGGCAATCCTCCTGAGCCAGAGATGAAGAAAACTGAAAGGACAGGCTTAAGGCAGGAGGAAAAGTGTGTATGTGTATATTTATGGCACATTCCATGAATATGAAACAAAACAGGAAAAAAAATCTAATTTACTATCAGCATCTCAATGAATTAGAATGTCGTGGAAAAGTTCGTTTATTTCAGTAATTCAACTCAAATTGTGAAACTCGTGTATTAAATAAATTCAATGCACACAGACTGAAGTAGTTTAAGTCTTTGGTTCTTTTAACTGTGATGATTTTGGCTCACGTTTAACAAAAACCCACCAATTCACTATCTCAACAAATTAGAATATGGTGACATGCCAATCAGCTAATCAACTCAAAACACCTGCAAAGGTTTCCTGAACCTTCAAAATGGTTACACAATAGCCTATACAATCATGGGGAAGACTGCTGATCTGACAGTTGTCCAGAAGACAATCATTGACACCCTCCACAAAGAGGGTAAGTCACAGAAGGTCATTACTGAATGGTTGGCTGTTCACAGAGTGCTGTATCAAAGCATATTAAGTGAAAAGTTGACTGGAAGGAAGAAATGTAATTCATTGAGATGCACCTCTATATTAGTACTGTCAATCAATAAAAAAAATAACTAATTAATCGCACATTTTTTTTCTGAAATTAATCGCGATTAATCCCACCTAACATTAAAGTTTTTAAATATACTTTTATATTGCAATAATTCCACATTCAATCTCCAAATTAATGTACAAATAACATAAAGACAACGTGTTTTTTTTTTTTTTATATAATTTGTTTAATGGCAACTTTTTTTTTTCTTTCTTTTTTTTTTTTATGACTGAAGGCCAGGATCACTGATACCAGTACTGATTTCTCTCTAAAATCCCCCCCCCACCCCCCACAGTGCCATAACCCAACCCAGAGTGAGCCAAATAATAAAAACAGACGTGGCTGATATATGGACCTTATATGGTATTCTTATTTGGGTGAGTTCTGTAAAGGGCTGACGGCCCTTATGTGGCCCACATGTGGCTGATACACCAAAAGCCATTATTCAACCATACTTACACCACACCTCTATTTTTAATTTAAAATACTCATTACACAGTAAATTTTAAACACAAAAATGGATTCACACTCATTTTTAAAAAAAAAAAAACATTTAAAACATTTAAAACACCAAAACTGTATTTTTTCGGTACAATTTTCTGTACGAATAAGTGTACCATTACACCCCTACAAAACATTTAAAACACCAAAAACTGCACTTACCTGAATAATATGTGTCTGCAGGGCAAAGGCTGTTGTTATAAATAGGGAGCTTTTTCATCATCATCTTTTTTAACTGCGGTTGAAAGAGGATGCAGAGTGGGAAATAACGGATACAATTTCAGTAATCCACCAATAGGAATAAGGGAAGACACAAAGCAACCAATAGCATTGTTGAATGGGCTGAGATGTGGACTGCCACGAACCTGCCACACATGACTATTGCAGTTTAGATGTGTTTTTCCAAATAAAAGCCAAATGTTAACCATAAGTTAACACATTCCATGGTGTGCCATACCCAAGATATATATATATATATATATATATATATATATATATATTGCTCTCATTTGTGTGCTGTCATCTGGACCATAGACCTCAAAACATATTGTCATCCAAAAGAAAATTCCCTCCCATTCTAAAGCTATGGCAAAACATATCTGGGGAAAGTTTGGCCCATATGTGCTCAGCCATGCCATACCTAGGGCAAATGTGACATCTATCAGCCACATCTAACCCAAACGTTCTTGCTATCTGGGATGTTCTTAAATGTGACTAATATAAAATATTACATGCATGCACAGTTTTAAGGCAGCTTTAATCGCCTTTTTGGTAACTTCATGACTTAACTGACCACCACATTGCATGCACGTAGTTTATTTCGCGCTTTGATATGAAATGATACAGGCTACAGCGCGCGCCGGCGCCAGACGCGCTGTGAGCACAGTATGTTTCCGCGCTCGTTTGACGCGCGCCTGGCGCTGAAGTGAAGCTGGAGCGCGCGTCTGAAACGTCTCCGGTTTGATGTGGTCATAAAGACGGTCTGCGACTGAATAAATGCACTTCTTGTCAAGAGAAAATTGACAGAAACAGCAGTTGTGAGAGGGGTGGCCAACCTTAGCCCGCCCCTGCGTTAATTGCTTTAAATATTTTTACCGCGTTAAACTGAAAAAAAAAAAATAAATAAAAAAATAATAATCGCCTGCCTTAACGCGCTAATTTTGACACCACTAATATATATATATATATATATATATATATGTGTGTGTGTGTGTGTGTGTGTGTGTGTGTGTGGGTTAACAGGTTTTGGGTATTAGACAATTTTGCTGACTAGTTGTTCTGTTACCAGACAAGATCTAAACTAAACTAAATGATAGTGCTTTTTGAAATAGTACTGTCCCAATAATATATTTACATGTTTTTTTATTTTATTTTTTATTTGAGTATATGAGCTGTTTCATTTTACCTTTATTTTAAACATGATTTGTATCAGGATTTAAAATAATAATATTAAATAAATAAATAAATGAATAAATACATACATAAATAAATAAATACATACATGCATGCATACATTCATACATACATACATACATGCAGCTGAATGGGTAATAAGATATTTATTGCTAATTTAATTTGTTAACATTCATTAGTAGTTAATTAGTAAATAAAAAACGGTTATAATGGGTATTACTTTTGTAAAAAATAAATAAATTAAACAAAGAAAGAAAAAAAATAAAGAAAAAGGAAAGCTGAATAAGATTGATTATGCTACGCTGTAAAAAAGATCCAAATTTTGTTACTTTTGACTGGCAATTTTTAAGGAATGTTACAATATGCAGTTTTGTGAAAAATCATGCTTTAACAAGTCAAATTTTGGGATATAGTGGGATATAGTATAAAATGCTTGGTCATCAATATGAATTAATAATTAAAAATAGGTTTACTTCAATTCAAATCAATTCAGTTCAATAGATTGTTAAAATTATGACATTGCTGTGTGTCATAACATCTCTGAGATTGGATAGGGGGAAAAAATACAGATATGTCTTTAAAATAGCTAGTTTTCATGCTAGGTTGATTTCATGTCAGATAATAGCTTATCAAACAAACAATACATCTCACAGTAAAAAAACACAAAAAATAAACAGCAAAATGCATTTGATCCATCAAAAGAAACATGATTTAGTTTGTTTTTCAGCATCCCAGACTAAAAACCAGGGCCATTCCTGCTGTGTTACTGTCTTTGTGTGAAACGGTGCTTCTGCAATGAGTTTTGATCATGGTGTGGGACATTTTGAAGGCTGTTGTGTCCTGCTTTTCAAAGATCACATGTAGCTTAATCTTAAAGCGATGCTTACCTTTGTAGCATAATGCATAATGGTGACTGCCGGCAAGTAACCTAATGAATGATGCAGAGATTAACCTTTAGCCCTTGTGAAGGACACTGATTATATGTGTGTATTAGTGCTTAAGCGTGCCGGGATGAAACAGTCATGTCTTATGTATGATTGTGTTCCAGTTTATCCTGCCTTTCTAGTTTAAGAACAAAGGCAGCAGACCCCTAAAAGGTGCTCAACAGGCTGCGAATTCACTTGAATAAAGACATCATCTGGCCCTGGGATGCATTAATCATGTGTGTCCGATCTGTGGCCCACCAGGCTTGAGCTTTGAGCCCTCTGCGTCCTCCTTGTGATCAAAAGCTCTATTAAAAATCTGTCAAGACTATAAAAGCTAAATTTTGCAAGCATGCCTCACACGTTTAGTTCTCTGCTCACACCAGCCTTATCCTTCTTTACTGCATTACTCACACGTGTCACATAATGTTATGGTATAGCATTACATTCAAGACCCCGAGAAACACATTAACTAAAGAGACACATGTTCCTGTTCTTACTGGGAACGATTCATCAGTGCACATTGTTACAGTACAAGGAAAAATGTTTTTATACTACTTGAAACAAAACTGAATAATCTTAATGTCTGGCTTCTTGGTGGATAAAATCACATCCTGTTCATTTTTTTTTCTCATTTTGCTAAGTTTGCATGCACCCAAATAATGTGTTAATAATAAAGTCGATGGCTCAATCAGACAGAAAAGCCTTTAGAAATCTCAATCAATCCGAATTTTGAGTAGATTGGTGCTGCAGACCTGAAATAATCTTATCAAGTGGAACAAAAATTAAACATGTAAATGCTTGATTATGACTGTTTTCTCAATTTGATTATATATATATATATATATATATATATATATATATATATATATTACATTTATTCAGATTAACAGAAACTAGTGAATGTAAACATACCTAGTGAAAATTACGTTTTGGAAATAATATGACTTTAACACACATTTCACAAAATTTTGGTTTGTGTGGCTTTGTAGAGAATTTAGAATCCAGCACAATCTCGTGAAAATTCATAATTATTTTAAATTTTAGCTAACCGTTTTCTAATTCATACAATCTCATTCACATGGTGCAAATTTAAACATAATCGCCATCTTGTAAAATTTGTTAGAGTTGTTAGAATCACACAGAATCTACCTGGTCTCATGACGTAAATATACCTGTGGGAACTTTATCGCAAGATGCAAAATACGTACCAATAAGTAAATATCGCTGCAGTTTCTAACAGAAATGAATACTAGATGTGGTAAAACAGTGAGCACTTGTAATCGTTTTCGTACACAGTTATGATTACAGCTCCATATGTTTTACT
This sequence comes from Spinibarbus caldwelli, assembly GCA_039654775.1. Lineage (NCBI taxonomy): Eukaryota > Metazoa > Chordata > Actinopteri > Cypriniformes > Cyprinidae > Spinibarbus > Spinibarbus caldwelli. The sequence continues at coordinate 7,919,332 of CM077223.1, read as the reverse complement.
TTCCAGACGTAACAAGCTTGCTTGGTAGCTCAGCCAGAACGGAACTGGACTTAAGATGCGGAATCTTTGGGTGTGAATCCTGTCAAAAACATGACCCACAATGAAAGCGCTGAAAGTTGAGAGATCGAAAAACAAGCTAAAATGGCATGCGTGCGATTGTGTTTATGTCACATTCGCTTTTGTTCATACCATCAGGTAGGCTTAGGTGTAGTGCAGAAGGTACGTTATTTTAAAATGTCACAGAGCATTAGACTTATAGCGCCACTCAATGGACATTTCAAGTCAGAACTGTGGTGACACCTACAAAACCAAGGTCAGATAAAACATACCATATTACATTCATCTGTTCTGGGGAAAAAACCCGAACACTCTTTTAGCGCCACCCAGTGGACATTTCACATCCAATATGTCACAAAGTGTACATGGCGGTACGTATTTTGCATCTTGCGAAAAAGTTTCCAGAGGTACGTTTTTTGTCATGAGACCAGGTTGCACAGAACAAAATTGAACCATTATAATTCCAAAACAAGTACATTATTTTTTTTAACTGCATTATATATGTGATTGCATTCTTCATTAATATCATTTGATATACGTCACCTCTGCAGCACTCTATAGCCAGACAGCTACCAGTCTTACCATATCATAATTTTCACAGCAGTACAATATCCATGCTCAAACTGGCAGATATGCTTCTCTACCAGATTCTGTCAGCTAGTCCATGGATGTTTTTACTTATTGCCTTACTTTTTTTTTTTAACCATAAGTTTTCTTCTCATTATTTTTAATTAATGGCCCTTGTATGAAGCTCTGCTCCTGAAAAACAAAATATCTGAAACATTCATTGATAATTGTTTTGTAAAGCCACCTGTGTGTGTGTGGTTACTCAGCAACAGTTTGGGGACAATGTTTTTATTCTATTATAAAAATATTTAGCCTATTTGTTTTTATAATTGTGCAATTAAAATGAACTTTATATAACAACAATAAAACATTGTACAGTACAAACATATTGCTGGCAAAGTCGTAGTTTGACTGAGAATGCACAAACTGATGGTGTGCACCACACATAAAATATACAGGTGCATCTCAATAAATTAGAATGTCGTGGAAAAGTTAATTTATTTCAGTAATTCAACTCAAATTGTGAAACTCGTGTATTAAATAAATTCAATGCACACAGACTGAAGTAGTTGTCTTTGGTTCTTTTAATTGTGATAATTTTGGCTCACATTTAACAAAAACCCACCAATTCACTATCTCAACAAATTACAATACTTCATAAGACCAATATAAAAAAAAAAACAAAAAAAAAAACAAAAAAAAAATGTTTAGTGAATTGTTGGCCTTCTGGAAAGTATGTTAATTTACTGTATATGTACTCTATACTTGGTAGGGGCTCCTTTTGCTTTAATTACTGCCTCAATTCGGCGTGGCATGGAGGTGATCAGTTTGTGGCACTGCTGAGGTGGTATGGAAGCCCAGGTTTCTTTGACAGTGTCCTTCAGCTCATCTGCATTTTTTGGACTCTTGTTTCTCATTTTCCTCTTGACAATACCCCATAGATTCTCTATGGGGTTCAGGTCTGGTGAGTTTGCTGGCCAGTCAAGTACACCAACACCATGGTCATTTAACCAACTTTTGGTGCTTTTGGCAGTGTGGGCAGGTGCCAAATCCTGCTGAAAAATGAAATCAGCATCTTTAAAAAGCTGGTCAGCAGAAGGAAGCATGAAGTGCTTCAAAATTTCTTGGTAAACGGGTGCAGTGACTTTGGTTTTCAAAAAACACAATGGACCAACATCAGCAGATGACATTGCACCCCAAATCATCACAGACTGTGGAAACTTAACACTGGACTTCAAGCAACTTGGGCTATGAGCTTCTCCACCCTTCCTCCAGACTCTAGGACCTTGATTTCCAAATGAAATACAAAACTTGCTCTCATCTGAAAAGAGGACTTTGGACCACTGGGCAACAGTCCAGTTCTTCTTCTCCTTAGCACAGGTAAGACGCCTCTGACGTTGTCTGTGGTTCAGGAGTGGCTTAACAAGAGGAATACAACAACTGTGGCCAAATTCCTTGTAGCTCTTGATGCCTTGACCCCAGCCTCAGTCCATTCCTTGTGAAGTTCACCTAAATTCTTGAATCGATTTTGCTTGACAATCCTCATAAGGCTGCGGTTCTTTCGGTTGGTTGTGCATCTTTTTCTTCAACACTTTTTCCTTCCACTCAACTTTCTGTTAACATGCTTGGAAACAGCACTCTGTGAACAGCCAACTTCTTTGGCAATGAATGTTTGTGGCTTACCCTCCTTGTGAAGGGTGTCAATAATTGTCTTCTGGACAACTGTCAGACCAGCAGTCTTCCCCGTGATTGTGTAGCCTAGTGAACAAAACTGAGAGACCATTTTGAAGGCTCAGGAAACCTTTGCAGGTGTTTTGAGTTGATTAGCTGATTGGCATGTCACCATATTCTAATTTGTTGAGATAGTGAATTGGTGGGTTTTTGTTAAATTTGAGCCAAAATCATCACAATTAAAAGAACCAAAGACTTAAACTACTTCAGTCTGTGTGCACTGAATTTATTTAATACACGAGTTTCACAATTTGAGTTGAATTATTGAAATGAACTTTTCCACGACATTCTAATTTATTGAGATGCACCTGTAAGTTGCATTTAATGTTTTTGGAGAAAGAGAGAAAAAAGTTTTTAGTAGTCCTCATTCAGACAGCTTATGTGAGGGTGAATGTGAATCTGGATGAAACCATAAGAGTTTGTCATTTTTAATTTAGCCTTTTTTAAAAACTAATCTATTTCAAGTAAATCCAATTACAAAGGATCCTGGAAAAACAAACAAACAAACAAACAAAGCAAGACAGTTTCTACATAAATATGAAGCAGCACATTTGTTTTCAACATTGATAATCATCAAAAATGTTTATTGAACAGCAAATTAGAATGATTTCTGAAGGATCATGTGACACTGAAGACTGGAGTAACGATGCTGAAAATTTAGCTTTGATCACAGCAATAAATTACATTTTACTAATATATATATATTTTCACATAGATAACCTACCTGATTTCATGACGAAAACGTACCTCAGGGAACTTTTTCACAAGACACATGACTGATAATGAACAATGACCATGATGAAAAAGCTGAAAGATGATCGAAAAAGATCGAAAAACAAGCTAAAACGGCATGCTTGCAATTGAATTTTACGTCACATTCTCTTTTGTTCATACTTTCGGGTAGGTTTAGGTGTAGTGCAGATGGTATGTTATTTTAAAACGTCACAGAGCATTAGACTTATAGCGCCACTCAACAGACATTTCAAGTCAGAACTGCGGTGACACCTACAAAACCAACGTCACATAAAACGTACCATATGTGCGTTCATCTGTTCCGGGGAAAAAAAACTGAACACTCTTTTAGGGACACTTAATGGTGCCACAACACACAGGCGATGAGACACAGAGGTAAGTGATACAACAAGATGATTTATTAAAAGGTTGAATGCAGATCATGAGGAGAGAATGGCAGGTGAGAATCTTGGATATAGGAACAGTTCTATGGGTCTTAGCTGTAGACTGATGAGAGCATCTTATGCAGGATCGATAGAGAGCAGGAACCAAGGGATTCTTTGACTGAGAGCTGAAAGGAATGTAAACACAGGTAAATGCGCAACGGGTCTGGATACAGTTCGGGGTAGTGAACTGTAGACCGGACGACAAGTGTCTGAATGAAGAGTGTATTTGTAGGAGTGATGATTAGTGGCTGCAGGTGCAGGTGATCAGAATCCAGGTGCTAGTGATCTTGACTGATGACTGAACCCAGCTGTGACAAGTGGACATTTCACATCCAATATGACACGAAACGTACATGGCGGTACGTATTTCGCGTCTTGCGAAAACGTTCCCACAGGTACGTTTTCCCCATGAGATCAGGTTGTAGAGAACAGTTATGTTGAATTGTAACAATATTTCACAATATTACTGTTTTTACTGTATTTTGATATTTAAAAAATGCAGCATTGATAAGCAGAAGAGACTTTCAGTGGACAGTGTACTGGTTCAATATGCTCTATATAATGATCCAATATATATATATATATATATATATATATATATATATATATATATATATATATATATGCTTTGATATCCTATATTCACTTTATTTTACATTTATATTGATTTTACTCAGTAAAAGCTTTGAAGTTTCTTTCATTTCTTCCGGTAGTAGGAGGAGTTTCTATCTGCTGGAGCGTCTGTATTATCTTCAAGGTTATCTGATTTAACTTATTATCTGAAGGTGCTGCTGCCATGGAGACTGTGAATGCTTTGTTTGGTGTGTCCTCTAAAGGGCTGCTTGACATGCTGTGCTTTGGAGCATCTCTGAGAGCACATGAGAGGGCTGATCGAGTTCAGTTCGTCCCTGAGCGCTGGCATATTAAAGAAAGCCTTGCTACATCACACCCTGTTTAAGGCGAGATACTACACTCATAAAAATAAAGGCTCCAAAGGGAGGTTTTCACAGTGATGAAGTAGTGACATTGTGGGTTCCCCATTGAACCTTTTTCCCCCCAGTTAATCTGAGGAACATTTTAAGAATCTAAAGAACCTTTTTCCACTATAAATAACTTTTTGTTCAATGGAAATGTTCTATGGATGTTAAAGGTTCTTCATGGAACCATCAATGCCAATAAAGAACCTTTATTTATAAGAGTGTACAGCCAAAATCTGTCAGGTTTGGGCTATTGTCTTCTTTCAGACTAGTGGAAAGAAAACCTCCAAAATGTACATTTAAGCTTTATTTTATTACACTCTACAATCTATTTGTGTCTGCAGTGTTGAGGGTAACACATTACAAGTTACACGAGTTATGTAATCAGATTACCTTTTCAAGTAACTAGTAAAGTATCACATTACTTTTACTTTTTCAAATATGTAACGCTAGTTACTTTGTTTTCCCATTTATTGACTGACAGCTCTCCTGTCCCCATGTTGAGAGAAATCGGGAGCAAGTGTGTTGGAGTAAGGAGGCGTTACATGTGCTGTGTAAACATGATGCTTACTGTTGTCCTAAACTAAATGTCAACATGCATTTACTCATCTCACTTGCACAAAAACAGAATCAGTATTCAGCAAAATGAGTAAAAACAGTGAAATGCAAACCTGCAATAATTAAATATGTTAAATAGCACAAATTTATTTAATGTATTTAATCCCATTTTATTAACCAATGTCTTTGCTGCTGACCCTCGATTCCAGTTCAGCAAAGCAAAATTGACTTTAGATGAGCATAACATTTCTTTTTTTATTATTATTTATTTATTTCTTTTTTTTATTGCTGAAGAACTTTCTTCTCCTGTGTCTTATTCTTCATGCAATCCAGAATGGCAGTACAGATGAATGGTTTGTTTATGCTGTGCCCTCTACTGTACAGATGTGAATATACATTTCATTCAGCCCGAGATTATTCATTTCACATTTAGTGTGAAAGGGCTTTTACATTTGGCAAAAATAGTAACGTAATACATTACTTTAAATAGCCCAATTAGTTACTTTTTTTTTTAAAGAGTAAAGCAATATTGTAATGCATTACTTTTAAAAGTAACCTTCCCCAGCACTGTCTGTAGATTGCGATTTCAATACATATTTTCAAAAGCTGTGAACTTTTTCTCCATTTCAGTATCACTTACATACACTAAACTTTATAGTTTTATTCTTATCTATATTCTGAAAGGTTTTACTGAGGGGAGTTGTTCAAATATCATTTTATTCCTAAAAATATAGGAATAAAATAAAAATGTTTTGTCTGTTGATGGTATTTTATGATTTATGGAGTGATAAAGAGAAATCAAAAGTATCCCCTGTGGGGGGAAAAATGCTAAAACATGCTAATATTTCAACAAAATCAATGGCTTTATTCAATGATCAGATTTCTTTTCTGGAAATGTCTGCAAATGCATGCATAATTAATTAGACACAGTCTCATTTGCACATTTTAACATAACATTTCATTAAATTTGTAATGTAAAACAATTTTATTAATTTACTGTAAATAATCAGCTGGGTAAGTGTGATGATATTTAGTTAAAGTTGTTACTCTAGTATCTTTCCAGGAAGGAATATTCCAGCTTCAGTACAAATTAAGCTCAAGTGACAGCACTTGTAACAATGTTCGTTGAATAATGGGTTACAGTGGGAGTTGGAAGTGAATAGCGCCAATCTGTAAACATTAGTCACAAGATGCAAGCAATATATGCTTGTTAACATGATTTTAATGAAACTAAACACAAGGCATGTAGAGCCTTTATTGTTATATTCATAACTGAGTGGATCAAATGATTCGGCCCACTTCATCCGTTCAGTATGGCCCTGCTAAGGAAAATGTGTCTGGAGCGGTTGCAGCAGATGAGAAGGGGAATTGCTCTGTCAGTGTACACATCACTTAATGTCCTATTGAGAGCAGAGAGCCGGGACACACTCGGCTGGATAGCAATCAGCTACACGGCCAGATAAGCCCGCAGATGGATTGGATTTACCTATTACTCCCACAATCCACTGGAACAATATTTAATTTTGATCTTCAGCTCAGACTGATCTGAAATCTGATCTGCTAAAATATATGGTATTACGCCAATACGCAGGCCAGTACAAGTGGGCTGAATCACAATACCATTTTTTTTAAAACCTTACTCATGCATTGTAATGTAATTGATATATTAATGAAGAGTTGTTAATGTTAATGATTACAGTAAAAAGTCAAAGTTGATTGATTGATTGATTGATTTATTGTTCACTGGCATCCAGAGGTGGAGTGAATCTAGTTAATTTACAATGTATTTTGACATGAATGAGTAAGCTCATAATAGTATGATTTTATTCCTCTTTAGTAAGACTTTTACTCAATTAAAAGTTAAATGAATGTGTTACGGGCTGTTTCTTTGCAATTAGTTGTCAAATTTACTAGCAATTGCAGAGTGAAACTTCACTGAAAATTTAATGATTTCCTGCATTATGGTATAAAATATGTTTTTTTTTTTTTTTTGTATTTATTTATTTATTTATTTTTATAAGCGATAGAAAATAAAGTAAGCAGAGTGACAGATCCCCAAATCTGATAATAACTTATAGTCTACACTATATTACACAGAATTGTAACATTCACTCTTGACATTCACTCTTGGATGATTCTGGTTAATAAACAGTAATTATGTTCCTGTTTGTGTATGTTGTTTGTTTAATTGGATTCTCTTTATCCGAAGATCTCAGCTCAGTGTAGGTTAGTTTATTGGAGAAAATAAAAAAATGAGTCAAGGTTCACAAATTTCCTTCTTTGACTGTACAGTATACCTGGATGTTACATGTCTGTAATGATTAATGGAATAGTTCTTCCAAAAAAAAAAAAAAAAAAAAAAAGTTTAACCTCATTGTTTGCTTGTTTGTTTGTTTCATCATTGCTGTTGTATTGTGAACAAATAATTGTTCTCGTCTGAGCATTAAAACAAACTGTGCCTGTTGCAATTACAGATTTGTATAATTTGGGACATTTTTGGCACCTAAATGTAGGCTTAATATCTAATTTAAATTTGTGCAGATAAATGTTTATTGTTGTCAGTATTTGTACAGAATACAGGAAAGGAAAAAAAAAAAAAAAAAAAAGTACTCAGTCTATGCGTTCAATGCATTCCATTCCAGGAATCATGAAATGAATCCACATGAATCATATGGTATATTTCAAGTTTTCTGAAATGTAATGATCACTCCATTTGATGAATGGATCAGAATATAAGGCTTTATAAAATAACCCTAGAATTACACACAAACATAGAAAAAAAATCAAAAACTTCACTCTGTCACAGTCCTGTCTGTCTTGTGTGTTTCCCCCTTCATGCCCTTATTTGGTCCTTCCTGTTCCTGTCCTAGTCTAGTTTGATTGTTTATGATTTCTTTCAGGTGTGTGTCTTTAATTATCATGTGTATTTATTTCCTGCCTGTTCTGTTCATTTTCGTCTGGTCTACTCATTACTCCTGGTGTCTCTGTCTGTTCCAGCCCTGCCTTGTCTTGCCTTGTCTTGTCTGTCCTGGATTTAATTAAAGACTGTATTTTGAGTTTACCCTCGTCTCCTCGCTTCCCTTGTGTGTGCACCATGACAGAAGACCAGACCTAAACAGTAAGCGACGCCCCTTCACCTCGTTTATGTTTTGTTAGTTTTTGAAAGTTTTTTTGTTTTGGTTTTGTGTCTGTCCCGCAGCATGGAAGTCGCCGCTCGTAATCCCGCCATAGCCCGCTGAATAGCGTAGGAGTTCGGCGGGATCGCCGCGAGTCCGTTGGCCACAAGCTCCTCCTGTATGCTGCCGTCCGCGGCTCCCTCAAGCCCGCCGTTCGCGGGGAAATCAACACAGCCGTCCGCGGCTCTCTCAAGCCCGCCGTTCGCGGGGAAATCAATGCCGCCGTCCGTGGCTCACCCATGGCGTCGTCCGTGGCTCACCCAAGTCCACCGGCCACCGCTGACTCAAGCCCGCCGTTCGCGGGGAAATCAACGCCACCGTCCGCGGCTCTCTCAAGCCCACCGTCCACGGGAAAATCATCGCCGCCGTCCACGTTGAAATCAACGCCACCGTCCGCGGTTCACTCATTCAGGCCGCCGTTCACGGTCACCCAAGCTCGCCGTCCGCCGCTGTCTCAAGCCCGCTGGGCGCCGCTGATTCAAGCCCGCCTGCCGCCGTTGACTCAAGCCAGCCAGCCGCTGCTGGATCCAGTTCCCAAGTCACGACCAGGAGTGCCGTTCCCAACCTGACCAGAGTCCAGTGATGGCTCCAACCCCTGACCAAAGAGTCCAGTAATGGCTCCAGCCCCTGACCAGAGTCTAGGCTTTTTATTAGTATCATGTCCACAGGAACATTTTAATTATCCAGTCTTGTCCAGGGAGACTCGTCTGGGGCAGGCGGCTCCTCCAGTTATGGCCATGGAGGCCATGCCCAAGCTGCCTGCTTCACTAGTTTTGGATCTGGAAGCGGTTCCTGAGAAACCCTGTGAGGGCCCCTGACTCCAAGTCCAGCCCAGGGAGGGCTGTGGATCTCCCGTCATGCCCAGAAAGAGGCCTCAGATTCTGAGCCTACCCCAAGGAGTGCTCCTGTTCCTGTGGATTGTCTTGTCCTGTGTTTGTACATCCCACGGAGGGCACCTATTCTCGAGTTTAGCCCACGGAGGTCATCTGTTCCTATGTTCAGCCCACGGAGGGCTTCCTGTTCCCGAGTCGAGCCCTATGAAGGCTCCTGTTCCAGAGTTCTGCCCGTAAGTTCAAGGGGTTCCGGCTGTAGTAGCCGGGCCGAGGGGACCGAGGCCTCCTGTCTGTCCTGGAAGCTCCCCGTCCTGTCATCCTATCTGTGTCTGTCCTGAGGGGCCTCCAGAGCGCCCACCCACCACAGAACTGGTACTGTTACTGCGTGTTAGAGCTGATAAAAAATGTAGAAACTGTAACTTGAATGCAATGTAAGTCGCTTTGGATAAAAGCGTCTGCTAAATGCATAAATGTAAATGTAAATGTAAATGCGTGGGTCGCGCCTTCTGGGAGGGGGGAGTAATGTCACAGTCTTGTCTGTCTTGTCTTGTGTGTTTCCTCCTCCATGCCCTTATTTGGTCCTTCCTGTTCCTGTCCTAGTCTAGTTTGATTGTTTATGATTTCTTTCAGGTGTGTGTGTTTAATTATCATGTGTATTTAGTTCCTGCCTGTTCTGTTCATTTTCGTCTGGTCTACTCGTTACTCCCGTCATCTCTGTCTGTTCCAGCCCTGCCTTGTCTTGCCTTGACTGTCCTGGATTTAATTAAAGACTGTATTTTGAGTTTACCCTCATGTGTGCACCGTGACAAACTCATCAGTAACTCATCAACTAAATCAACAATGTAAAAACAACACATCAGTGTTCACGATTTCATGTAACCAAACATCATGACGTATTCAGAGATTGCATTGCTGTTTTACTAATATGAGAGAGATAAACAGTGACTATTACAGAAAACTATTCACCCCTGCTTTAGATAGTGACATTTACATAGATTTATTTAACATGTAACTAATGGAAAGTCTGGGAAAGTACTCTAAAACCTGTTAAACCACAGAGTAATCTCTACTCGTGTACAGTAAGTAGTGAGTAAAAATGAACAGTAAAGATAATGACGTTCTTCTAAGTACATTCATCATTTTGTGATATAGTTCTAAAATTAAAAACAAACGACTCGGGATATCTGAAGAAACACACTTTTAATATGAAATGCTCTTAATGAATAATGTAATGATGATAAAAGCACAGCACATTCAAGACTTATCAGTAAGCACAGATGCTTTTCTCTACTGGTGTCATGTGCTAAATCGGCATGTTGACACTGAACATCTGGTTGCTTATTTTCCATGATAATTAGCTCTGGTCTGTTCAACAGAAAAGTATTTATTTTTTTTTTTTTTCCCCCCTCAGCTAACAGCATGAAAAATGTCCCAGGTTACGTATGTAACCATGGTTTCCCGAGGGAACGAGACGCTGCGTCGCAAAACGCTTTGGGAACGCCCCTGTTTTCCCACGCTCTGAAACATGTGTAATCCGTCCGAGGTAATCCCGGCTAACGCCACCGGGGATGACGTAGCGACCAGGAAGTATAAAAGCACAACGGTGGAGGCAGTGGCAACTTCTAGAAAGTGAAGGTATCGCTCGCAGGGATGCAGGAAGTATGGCTCGAGAGGCAGAGTCTCGTCCCCTCAGGGAACCATGGTTACATACGTAACCTGGGACGTTCCCCTTCAGGAACTTGAGCTGTGTCGCAAAACGCTTTGGGAACGAGAATGCCCACGCCACCATACTGACAAATCCCTGCCTAGTTTGGAACGGCACAGCTAGGCTGAGAGGACTGAGGAGCCAGGAGTGGCATCAAGGTCAAGGCTGTAGAACCTGATGAAGGTCAGAGGGGTGGACCATCCCGCAGCATTGCAAATATCGTGCATCGACACACCAGATGAGAAGGACTTGGAGGCTGCCATACCTCTAGTAGAATGAGCCCTGACCCCCAGAGGTGAGGGGAGATCAGAAGACTCGTATGCAGCAGTAATAGCATCCACTATCCACCTGCTGAGGGTCTGCTTGTTAGCAGGAAGACCCTTCTTATAAGGACCGTAGCACACAAATAGTTGGTCCGACTTTCTCCACAGGACAGCTCTGTGGACGTATGTGTCCAGTGCTCGCACTGGACACACACAATTAAGCTTTTCCTGGACAGAATCCCAAAAGGGAGGAGGACAGAATGCCTGAAGAATGACTGGCCGTGGAACAACTGAGGGCACCTTTGGGACATACCCCGGCCTGGGGTACAGAAATGCTCTCGCCATACCAGGTGCAAACTCGAGACATGATGGGGCCACTGACAGGGCCTGCAGGTCACCGACTCTCTTCAAGGAAGAGATGGCTAGTAGAAATACAGTCTTGACTGTAAGAAATCTCAAAGGAACCTCTTCCAGGGGTTCAAAGGGAGCTTTTGAAAGGGCCTCTAGAACCACAGCCAAATCCCAAGTAGGCATCCTTGGGCATACCGGAGGCCTCAGCCTCCTAGTACCCCGGAGGAAATGTGTTACTAATGGGTTCCTCCCCAGAGACTGCTTGCCCACAGGTTTTTTTTTGGTGTGGTGAGCAGCAATAGTAGCCACGTAGACATTCAAAGTGGAGGAGGATAACCCTGTGGCAAATCTCTCTTGCAGAAATTCCAACACTGGCCCAACAGGGCAAACGACTGGGTCCAACTGACGGCTGTGACACCAAGAAGTGAAAAGTTGCCATTTAGTAGCGTACATTTTCCTCGTAGTGGGAGCTCTGGACTGGAGGATGGTCTCAACAACCTCTGTTGAGAGACTGGATGCTATGAGCTGCTTCCACAACTCTGGGCGAGGGTGAAAGATGGTGCCCCCCCGCCTGTGAGAGGAGATCCTGCCGGACGGGAATCTCCCATGGAGAGTCTTCTAGAAGGGCTACCAGGTCCGCAAACCATGGACGGCCCGGCCAGTATGGTGCTACTAACAAAAGACGAACCCCGTCCCGGCGAACTCTCTCCAGAACTCCCGGGAGCAGGGCAATTGGGGGAAAGGCGTACAGACGAAGCCTCGGCCACGTCTGTACCATGGCATCCAGCTCCAGTGGAGCTGGATGAGTCAGAGAGAACCAGAGGGGACATTGTGAGGTCTCTCGAGACGCTAACAAGTCCACCTGGGCTCGACCAAACTTCTTCTAAATCTGCTCCATCACCTCGGTGTGGAGCTTCCATTCCTCGGGCCTCAGCCCCTGTTTTGACAGGATGTCTGCTCCCTGATTGAGGTGCCCAGGGATGTACACTGCCCTCAGGGAGAACAGTTTCCCCTGGGCCCACAGAAGGATCTGGCGTGCTAGCCTGTACGGGGGCGCGAGCGCAGACCCCCCTGGTGGTTGATGTAAGAGACCACCGATGTGTTGTCTGTGCGAACTAGCACATGATAGCCTCTCAGGTCTGAGAGAAAATGTTTCAATGCTTGAAATACTGGCAGCATCTCCAGGCAGTTGATGTGCCACGTGAGATGGGGCCCCTTACCACAGACCTTGGGCGGAGCGGCCACTCATGACCGCTCCCCAGCCCGTGAGGGAGGCATCCATCGCTAGCGTTACGCAATGACACGGAGCACCCAACACGGGGCCTTGTGACAGGAACCACATTTTTTTCCACATGTCTAAGGTACGTAAGCATCGCAGCGTGACCTTGACCATGCGAAACGGGTTGCCCCTCGGGGAAAACCCTTTGTTCCTGAGCCACCACTGCCAGTGGTGTAATGTAACGAAGTCATAATATTTTGTTACAGAACTTAAGTATTTTTTAGGAGTATCTGTACTTTACTTGAGTCTTTATATTTCTGTCAACTTTCACTTTTACTGCACTACATTTCCTAATAAAAATGTATACTTTTACTCTGATACATTTCCCTGAAGCATATTTGTTACATACTACAAAATAAAGTTGGAAGAACACAGACCGCAAGCAAGCAAGTTTGACGAATCAGTGGTCTGGAGTTTGCAAGTTAGACTCCTAAAAACACCTTTGCTCATGTGCAAACAAGTGCTCGCACAACCACGGATGATATCTTTTTACACTCAAGTTGAGGCTGCGGTGTGCTGTGCGATATACAGAATATCGTCTGCTTTAATATGGTAAGTATTGTTTTATGATGTGCGATCTGACATAATCGAGCGTATCATCAAATTATACACAGAGAGTGCATGCACGTGATTTATTAGTCTATTAAAATTCAAGGCATTTATATAATTTCATATAGTTAATCTATATCACACATAGAGTGCCGTTTTAAACCAGATATCAACATGATAACAAATGTAATAATCATTTTAGACAAGTTTAATGAAGTTAGCAGACTTACACTTTAGACACAATATTGCCTGTTTTTGCTAAATTTTGCCAACAACAATAGTTCCAAACAAAGATCACCGTTTTGCGTCTCTGAGCGATGGACGGTGTTTACTTAACTGAATCAGCTTTTTGAACAAATCGGTTGAATAAATGATTCAGCGATTCACTCATTAACACAGTCAAATGCTTTGTTCCTGAATGAATCAGTCATTTGAATGAATTGGTTGAATCTCAATGACTCACTCAAAATCGCTTGCTGACGCCTACTGGCGGCTTTAATTTTACATTTCGACTTTTTTCATATTTTAATTCATTTCAAATATCAGTATTCAACTTTTTATGTTTAAAACAAAGCATTTTCTATGCATTTGTAACTGCAGCTTAAATGCATCCATGTCCCATCTGAGATGCATTGAACTGTGTAAATGCATCTAAATATCACTTCAGATGCAGATTCCAGAAATGTTTTCTTACGCTGGAATGAAAGACACTATAGTCACAAACCAGTCCTTGGACCTGATTTGAGACACGACTTGCTTGATCGTAAGCATTCTGAACTTGAGTCTCATGACTGAGTGGTTCAACAATCGAAGATCTAGAATTGGACGCAACCCCCCATCCTTCTTTGGAACTATGAAGTAACAGCTGTAGAACCCAGACTCTCTGTCGAGAGGAGGGACCACCTCGATGGTCTCCTTCCTCAAGAGAGTGTCTACTTCTCATTCCATTACCAGAGCCTGCTCGGGGCCGACCAGAGTGGGAAACACCCCATTGAATAGAGGCGGACGCGACCCGAACTGAAACTTGTACCCTCTTGCTACAGTGTGCAGGACCCATTGAGATACATTTGGCAGAAGCTTTCACGCTGCCAGATAATGTACTAAGGGAACCAGTCTCTCGAGACTGGCATCTGGTGTACTTTGAACTGCTAGCTCGGTGCCCTGAAGTGGAAGACCGGCAGGGGACGGCCGATCTAGCTGTTCTAGAGACTTTCTTGGAGGTAGAGAGCCTCTCAGGACCGCTACGTTTTCGAGCGGAAGCTGAGAGACATACTCGCCGGAGACCGCTGCACCCTGAAGCACCGTGGGTGGCAGGGTTGGCAGAACGATCTCCTGAGGGCACTGAGGAGAGACAGGCACCATGTGATGAGGTGTGAACTGCTCTTCCCCAGAGGGGCCTGCCCTCAGAAGTTCTGGACTGTGAGCGTCAGGACTTCTTGGCCGAAGCCTTCTTATTGAAAATGACGATCCTCAGACCTGTCATCTCCTTTGAAGACTTCGACCTGGAGTGCCGCCAAGGTGGTCTCCTTTGTGGCCCGGAGCGACAAATCTGTAGCTCTACGCAATTCAGCAATGTCATTGTTTTTAATATCTTCTCCCTCATCCATCTCTTTCAGCAGGTCAGCCTGGTATGCTTGCAACACTGCCGTGTGTAAACAAGCTCCAGCCTGACCCGCTGCCGTGTACGCTTTACCTACCAAAGCCGAATAAGTCCAAAGTGGCTTGGTGGGTAACATTGGGGCTTTAAGGGAAGATACACCACCAGGTGAAAGATAGCCCGCAAGCGTATCCTCAACCTGGGGAATCTTCCCATAACCGCGCTCATTCAGCCCTACTACGTTTGAATAGTGAGAAATATTCGGACTGAAGATGCGGGTCGAGTATGGTTTATCCCACAATCTAGACACTTCTGTATGCAGATCAGGGAAAAAAGGCAGACCCCGGCGTGGAGGCAGTGACTTTGGGTGCAGGAAATCTAACTTGCTTTTAGGACGCTCCTGTTGATCTTTCTCTGCTGGCCAATCGATATTTAACTTGACCACAGCTCTAGTCACTACCTCCAACTGCTCCTCAAATAAGACAGACTGTGGTGGCAAGTTCACAGACTCGTCTCGATCGGCACTTGCGTCATCTCCCTCCTCAGAAGAAGACAACACGAGCATCGAGCCCTCTCTCGGGCGGAGGAAACCGTTTCAGAACGTGTCTCCGTCCCCTAAGAGTGAGTGCCTGATCTGGCACGGGAAGAAAAAGAAAAGGACGCACCCGTCTCCATTCTTTCTGCCAGATCCACTTGTGATCCCCATGATTTAAGGCACCGCTCTTAAGGTGGGACCCGAACCGCGGGGAACGCTGACGAGAGCACCCTCCTCAAAGAGCGCTCTCCGGGAGCGGAGCATCTGCACTGAAAGACGTACACAATGTGGACTCCCTCGAGAGCTGACCGAGCGTGCTCCGCTCCCAGACAGGCAACGTACAAACTGTGTGTATCCCTACCTGTAATGAAGCGAGGGCAGGGAGGAACACACAGCCTGAAACACTGCTTATCAGACTCATGCTTGCCAGACTTTGCCATAATGATAATCAGTAAATCAGGACGTACAACAATAAATAAGACATGACACACATAGAGCGCTTACTGAACAACAGAAGCGGCCGCTGTCTCCCCGTAGTGCTTTTATACTTCCTGGTCGCTACGTCATCCCCGCTGGTGACGTCAGCCGGGATTCCCTCGAACAAATTACACACGTTTCAGAGCGTGGGAACAGAGGGGCATTCCCAAAGCGTTTTGCGACGCAACTCGAGTTCCTGGAGGGAAACAAAGAGGTCACAGTAAAATAATGAGAATGCTGCCTCAAATGATCAAGAATCTGAGCTTTTGAGATGGTTTATGCTAAAGCCATTAGCAGTGACAGAAGTGTTGTATGATATAGTCTTTAGGCAGGTGGTGGAGAGTTACTCAAACCCCAGTATATTACAGCAGCTCATCATACAGCAGCTTCAACACAAGATGGAACAGGTAAAGATGATTACTGTTGCAAAAGATGTCTGGGATGGACGGATGGATGGAGGGAGGGAGGGATGGATGGATGGATGGATGGAGGGACGGAGGGAGGGAGGGAGGGAGGGAAGGATGGATGGATGGATGGATGGAGGGAAGGATGGATGGATGGAGGGAGGGATAGAGGGATGGAGGGATGGAGGAAGAGAGAGAGAGAGAGAGAGAGATGGACTTTGTGGCTGATGCCATTACATTTCTCAAAACAGTTCTTGGTGTTCTTCCACTGTTTTCTAAATTGTTTTCAGTGGTGGACAGCAGCTCATACACAAAAGCATCAAAAAGTACTACATAATCAAGCCTATACAAGAGCTATGAGAGTGTTTCTTATGAAAGATGTGTTTTGAACCATTGATAGTTAAGACACACACATTTTTCATTAACTGAATAAGTAAATACATATTTTGATTTATTTAAAAAGTATTTCTTTGTTGCAGAATCACACAATCTTATGTGTATCTGATGTTCCTGTCTCATGTCTGTTATTTTGTTATTTTACTGAACCATACTCCTGGAGAGCTACCATCCTGCAGACTTGAGTTCCAACCCTGCTCCAACACACCTGTCTGTAATTATCAAGTAATCCTGAACACCTTGATTAGCTGCTTGAGGTGTGTTTGACTAGGGTTGGAGCTGAAAGCTGCAGGACGGCAGCTCTCCAGGAGCAGGGTTGGAGGCCCTAGAAACAGATTGTAATGCAACCACAAATACTATTGGTACAATTGTTTGTACATTATAAAATAAAAACAATAATAATAATAATAAAAAAATCTTAGAGATTGATTGTAGACTCCACTACATATGAAACAATAATATATGTTATACACATAAATATTTCTGTAGGAGACAAATTAAGAGTGTAGCCTGTTAATGAATCTGGGAGGAAGTAGATATTAGTGACACCATTTGATGGCATCACTGGTGTTAGAAAGGAGGACACCAAACTGATCATTTTTTTTCAACGGGAAGAAAGTTAGCCTAAAGTGTCACCTTTTATATCTTATTTGATCTTGGAATACCATGGTATATCCTTTGTTTTGTTCTCTCCATATTTTGGTTTAGATATGAGTCAATCAGACAATGACTTTAAAGTGCAACTTCATATTCACCAATAACTTCAAGCAAAATCAAAAAAGCAAAAGCAAAATCAAAGAAAGAAAGAAAGAAAGAAAGAAAGGAAGAAAGAAAGAAAGAAAAAGAAAGAAAAAGTGTCATCAGCATACACATGATAAGACATATTGTGTTTCTGACAAAATATATCTGAAATATCAGCCAGAGGAAACATAAAAAAATGGAAAATAACACCCGTCCCAATTTAGATCCTTGTGGAACCTTGCATTTAATTGAGCAGAAGAGGAAGAACAATTTCTCAATTCAACAGAGAAAGTTTTCCCTTTAAAATACGAAGCAAACCAATTAAGAACATTCCCTTGAATTCCTGCCCACAGTCTTAAATGCTCCAGCAGAACTGCATGTACTATAGTTTCAATTGTAGCTGTAATATCAAGTAAAACTAAAATTGCACACATAGCTGCTCTCGTCCATGTTAAATTCTCAATGGCTAAAGTAGCGCCACACAACCAAGTAATTCACTCTGTTGG
Source organism: Spinibarbus caldwelli (assembly GCA_039654775.1). NCBI lineage: Eukaryota > Metazoa > Chordata > Actinopteri > Cypriniformes > Cyprinidae > Spinibarbus > Spinibarbus caldwelli. Next base: position 7,901,452 of record CM077223.1, on the reverse strand, counting down.
TGAAAATAATTACTACAAGATTGCTTTGTTAACCAGCAGGTTATGATGGTCAGGCTTTTTGCAGTGTATTTGTGGGGAGCTCTAAACATGCTTTAAAATGGAGATATTTCTGGGAACAGCTCCAGTCAGGCATAGAACACTAAAAACCGGCACTCTCCCTTCAAAATGAGGGGTGTCTGACCACCCTACCCTAAGACCAATGCTATAAGAACATCAAAATATCAATCAAATCTTTATTTGACCTTCTAACTCTATCACTCTCTATTCTTATTATATTGTATCTATCTGTCTTATATATATATATATATATATATATATATATATATATATATATAAAAACAAAAACAAAAAAAAAAAACACATACTTGACCCTCTATCAATTGCATATTTATTCTCTAACTGCTACTTTTTTCTTTAAAAATTAACACTAGCCTTCTTTTTCTATATTCTATTTACTTGTTTAAAAAACAAAACAAAAACAAAACAAAAAAAAACACCTTGCTATGTGTACTGCGTTAGGCTAACCGAGACTTGTCATATCCCTTGCATGTTGTTGCTCTTTTGTTTATTTTGATTGATTCTATTGTCCTCTTTTGTAAGTCACTTTGGATAAAAGCGTCTGCTAAATAACTAAATGTAAATGTACATGTAAATGTAACTACAGCACAACAAAAGGTGAGCTATGGAACTCTGCTGAATTTCACAATTTAATTCATACTAGTGTTATGATAGTGTATGTGACTGGAATAATCTATCTGAATCTGAATTACAGTCTAGAGAATTTGACACTAGTTTCCGAAAGTCAGAGCCAGACTGCAGATTTGATAGTTTACTCAAAAATTAAAATTCTGTCATCATTTACTCACCCTCTGTCATTTCAAATCTGTATCAGTTTCATTCTTTTGCGGATATAAGAGAAATATCTCAAATCATATTATTTCATCTTCCACTGTTCCACAGTAGAATATAGGTCATACAGATTTGAAACAATGTAAGAGTGAGTAAATGATGATCGAATTTTCATTTTTTGGGTGAACTATGGCCTTTGTTTGAGATGCACTTGTTGTTTTCTCAGCAAGTTTGTTCTTTTATTTGTGATGGGTATTTAATTTACTTACTCCAGCCTTATGAATCAGACATAAGATAGTTCTGATTGGAGGAAAACAGAAACAAGCAACTGCTGGTCGAGTATCTTGTGAGTTTAAGCTATAAAAAGAGTGACTGCAAAACATGTTGAAATTTACCTGCTAGGTGTAAGACTTGTGAGTTGATGTTTTAGTTCTTAACTCTGTATAAGACTGTAAACGGTCCTTTTCCAGAGGTCATGCTTCAAAGCGCAGCACAATGCTTTGTTGATTCTTTCATGAGTCAGAGCAAGAAAACTCTTGTTGAACAGACTATTGATTTCACAGCGATTGCCACACAAGCATCTCATTTTTATTTCATATCAAAGAAGAGGACTGAACTGGATCACAGGAGCAGACAGCATGAGGTTTACAGTACCTGTGGTGTCGTGGGACAGGATCGCACTCTGCTGACTGCCAGGGAGACCAAAGGAAGGTTTACCTTTCCCATGCGGAATTCATGGCCATCACCTACCTTAAAAAGGCCATTCCTGTCTAGTTTGTTTTGCTCATTAGAGTGAACAGGCCTTTTGCTGTTTTCAAGGCCCCAACGCAAACAAGCAATGATAAAACAGGCCTGCGAAAGGTTGAGGGTATGAGACAGTGTGTGTTTGTATGTACCTACTTAGCCATATTTTGGGAACAAATCTATACCCAAAACTGAGATAAACCTGACAAAATCCAACAAAAAAAAAACTAAATTTGGGGACATTCTCATTAAAAAAAAAAAAAAAAAACATTTCAAAGATTCTGATAGAGTGTGGGTTAGGTTACAGTGTTTATAACTAGTTGTATAAAACAATAAAAGTTTATGTAATGTCTTCATTTAGTTAATATGTGTTTGTGGGCCCACGTACGTTTAGTGTTATTACTGCCTCATAAGGTTCTACTTACCTTCAGTAAGTGAAGTTTGTAATGTTTCATAATGTTGTTTGGTGTTATTGAAACAAGTGTATTTCAGTTACTGAATTTCTTTATTCAAACCACATTTGCTTTTATTACCACTGGTATTTGGGTGCAGTTTAGTGTGAAATTACCTTTATTGTTGAAGTTTATTTAATGTGAAGTTCAGAGTAGCTAATTAAAGTCCCCATGAAATTAACTTTAAGGCTCTGATGTACTTCAAATAAAACTGAAGAACAAACTTGTGTGATGTCAATTTGAACTAAATCTGGCCAAAGAAACAAAACAAAACAAAACAAAAAGTTTGTTTGGAGTTTATTTTGGTTATTTGAAACATCTAACTAGTGTAAATTTCTGCAAAACTTTGTGCCGGTTGTTAAACATCTTCAAATTGCCTGGTCAAACTGGTCTATGGCGATTTTATAATAGGTGGATGTTTTCTGTGTTGAAATCTTCTCCATTTCATTCTTTCTAAACATAGCTTGTCTTGACTGGAGATGATATTAGCTGGTGCAAACATATCCACATCACTATGATCAGTGTGGATGGTGTCAGATTGTTCATAAACAGTATACCATTGGTCTGGTATTTAAAACATATTTTTATCTTTAAGACAGAATGGACTTTGCTGTGAGCATATCGATACAATACTTTTAGCAGGCAAATTTCAGAAAATAAACACAAAAGTCATTTTGTTTTATTCCAGTTTTAATCATAATATTTATGTTCCCTAAAGTCACCTTTTGTGGTTATTCTCCTTGGTTAATAGCAGCACAAGTGAATAATATTAGTCAAGAGACATCTAGTATACACACATATATTAAAGTTTACTGCCAGTTAACTATTTAAGATCCTGAAAATATTATGTTTGAAAAGCCAAATAAGCCTTGTTTAAGGAAAAACTATGCTACCTAAGCTTATTAGTAAAGATGTGTCTCTACCAACATTTTTGCAAAACTCCAAAAACTTACTGTAGTTTCCAACTAAAGTGAACTATAAAGCACCAACAACTTTCATTTCTTTTCACACAAATTATGGTTATGGGGTAGATTATCTATTAATAAAGACAAATTTCCACATGGTTCCTTGCACAATTCTATGTTATGAACTCAAGACACTTTTCCCACAGTGGATGATTTGTAAACTAATGCATTTTGTTATTAGCATCACATAACCAGGCCTACATGTCTGGCTTTTCTGACATAGTAAACTTGCTCAGTGACACACCCGTTGCAGCATTACACTTGTGATATGAATCATTCGGGTTTGAGTCCAGTGAAACACAAGTCATGATAAAAGATCTCAAAGACTTGTAGAAACAATATAAAATGGCATGGATGCTTTAGCAAATGTGATTTTTCGTCACATTTTACCTCAGCATAATGTAATTTTACAGAATTGTCACCACAGGCACGTTTTTACATTGTCAATTTAATGCTGTTCAAATATTTTAAAAATAATTTTAAATAAAATCAAACTAATTATTCAATCCTCCAAAAATAAAGTTAATTAGATGCAAAAATGCAAAGATAACATGCCTGATACATGAAAAATATATGTGAAATGGTTCGTGCTGAATTAAAACTTGCGAAGAAGTGTGCACAGCTATACAGCGAAGCAAAACTCAAGGTTGTTTCAGAAACAATTTGTGCCTCAAGGTTCCTCTTCTCCTCATTATGTGTTTTCTATTGGCCTTCAAAATGTTTTGTGTATATGGAGCAGTGCAAATCTGCCTGGTTCACTCACAACTTGGTAAGACTTTTGATGTCAGGAAGCATTTTAATATAATTATAATATAACATTATAGTATTGGTTGCTTGCATGAAGTAAATTGTGTCCCTTATGTCTTTAACATGGAAACTATGTAAATATCAAATAGAACTAGAATACAATTTATTCTGGATTAAAATAATCAAAATCCAAGTGCTTAGTTAGCTATGCTAGGAAAAGTATCATTTTAAATTCTGCTATACATTTTCAGTTAAAGAATCAGAGACTGTCCTTAGGAAACTTGCAAGTTTCAGTGCAGCAACTGTTCCTTTAACTGAGCACAATGTCCATTCTGTGACCTACATACGTTTTACTGTTAATAATGAAATGGATATAATACTATAATGGAGGAAAATGGGCACAGTATTAATGTAAAGATGAAAATGGAGGGAGAATGGGTAAAAATAGTGGCTTGTGGTCAGGAACAGTGGAGAAATGACTGACCTTAATTATGTGGATGTCACTATGAAATATTCAGCCAATGAGTGTTCCCATCTGCAGGGTCAGCAAAGCCTCCCTTCGCCTCCCATAATGGTGGAGTCATATTCACCGCTGCCCTGGTGAGAGCTGGCCACTGCAAGCTAAAGGATTTGGCACTGCGTTTGCAAAGATTTCAAGGCTAGCGTCACCTACAGAAGAAATGAGCATTCACATTTACAGATAAGTGGCACAAAATTTTAATTTTACATTTAAAATCATGTTTTTTTAATACATCAACATGAACTTATCACATGTGCATTTGATTCTAATAACCTTTCACAAAAATGCACCACCTCTTAAATGGCTTTCTTTTGGCTCTTCTTTTTCTTTTCGATGTCACTTTGGTCTAGTATTGCCAATAGAAAATCTGGTAATTGAATTTTGGTTAACAATAAATAAAGGTTACAGAAAGAGTGTCAAACAGACTCAGTAAAAGATCATTACTATTAGGATATGTACAGAAGCACTGGAGGGTGAATGTCTCCTTCAGCCTCCATGTTTTATCATAAATATAGAACATAAATATACAAAGATACTACATTTTCATTGCATAATGTTTTTGAGGTAAACATTTTGGAAATGACCCAGTTGTGAAGTTTTATGTTTTACTTTTGAATTCTCCTCCTGCTTGTGTAGAGGAGTAAAAGAGACGAGGATAAACAGAGAGAAACAGAGAAAGAGATACAAGCCATGTCTCCTGGGATAGAGATCTTATTAACACTCGGAACGCTGCATTATAGGTGGAACAAAGGAGGTTCCGTGCGAGGTTGCCATGGTAATATCCCCTGGGCTTTGTCCTAAAGTGCTCCCTAAATTCAATTAGCTTCCCCCAATTACACTATCACAGTGAGCTTGACTAAGCTGCAGTGAATCCAGTGTAAGAATCATTTGTCCAAAATCAAAATTACCTTTCAGCCCTGTGAATGTCAACTCTAATATGCAGACATATTACAGTTTACCACCAGTTAACTCTTTAAGATCCTGAAAAGCTTGATTTTAATAGGCCAAATCATCACTTATGGCATATAAATAAAGCATATTTTAAGGAAAACAGTTGGCTAGTGTATAAACTGTTGTAACATCTACTTATGTCCCTACATTTTTGCAAATTCATACAATTCACTACAGTTTTCAGCTGAAATGAACATTAGTTCCAGTAAAACACTAACAACTTTTACTCCTTTTTACATAAATTATGATTGCAGTGGTAGATTATTGATTAATAAAGACTAATTTTTGCACATTTCCTTGCACAATGCTATGTTTTGAGCTCAAAATAGTTTTACCATAGAGCAATATTTGTAAACTAATTCATTTTGAAGTTTCCATTGCACAACCAGCTGCATATGTATGGTTTTTCAGATGTAGTGAACTTGCTCGGTAGCACACCCGGTACACTTGTGAAGTGCTCAGGTACGAATCCTGTGAAACACGAGTCACGATAAAAAAAGCTCAAAGACTAGAAGCAAGACAAAATGACATGGTTGCTTCAGCAAATGTTTTATTTCACATTTGTTTTCTTTAACATTATTGGTTAGGTTTAGTGTAGGTATTTTGAAACACAACAGAGCATTAAGCTTTTAGACTCCTTCACTATACATTTAATTTCCAAATTGCTGTGTTATAAACAAAAACCAATGTGTTAAAAAAAAAAAAAAAAAAAAGTCATATTCACATTTGTCCGTTTTGGAGAAAAACAAACAAAAAAATAAAAACAATGTGCAAACAGCAGCAGCACCATAATATTACTTTGCAGAAATGTCACCACAGGCACATTTTTACACTACACATGTTAATGCCATTCAAATCTTTCAAAAATTGTTTTAAAAAAAAATATAAACATATGAAAAAAACAAAAAAAAAAAAAAAACACATAGACAGCTTGTCTGATACATGAAATAGGTATGTGAAGTGTTTCAGGCTGAATTAATTGTGGAGAAGGGGAAAAAAATATGATGTTAGAGAAATATCAATCCAATGTGCACAGCTATAAAGTGCAGCTCAACTCATGGTTTAGTAACAACGTTATCTGTGCCCCAAGGTTCCTCTGCTCCTCATAATGTGTTTTCTGTTGGCCTTCGATTTGTTCTGTCTATATGGAACAGTGTAACTCTGCCTGGTTTTAGTCACTATTACATTTTTTTTTTTTCTTAGCCATGAGGTTTTTATATGTAATGAGGTTTTTTATATGTAACATTTTGATTGATTCAGATTACCTTTTATTTAAGGATTAGGTTGAGTGAATCTCTATTTGCTGTTCCCAAGACCTTTTTATCATTGAGCGACAGATATATTTACTGTCAAAAAATGAAGGTGCATCTGTAGCTTTGATATTATATCACTGTCTATCAGAATTGTACTTCTTTGACACAATAATATGGGCCATGTGTTTGGACTGTGCTCCAAGATCTAACATTTTAATTCACAAAGAGTTTGATATTGCATTATATGCATATTTGTGTCATTTATATTATTCAGTACATTTTATACATGTCTTAATACAATTTTGGAAATTACTTTAGTTTTCCTTCATCTCACAGTTGTACCAATGGGGTGAATTTTAAATACTTTCACTGCTATAGATTTAACAATGGCCAATTGCCATTTTGGATGCTATGCATAAAAAAGTAGGCCTATAAAGAAAAATGGCAGGTATTTCAGGTTTTCTATAAAAAAAATAAATAAATAAAAAAAGAAAAAAAAAAGAGTTTGATTGTACTTCTTAGGCACATTAAAATGGACCATTCACGTGTTTGGATTATGCAACAAGATCTAAAATTTTAATACAGATGGATTTTGATATTATATTATATTACATGTATATTTGGGCAATTCCTATTATGCAGCACATTTCATGCATCCATCACACATGTCCTAATAACAATTTCTCACAATTACATAAATGTGGGGATGAAGTTTAAATACTTTCACAGCTATGGTTTGAACAAATCATAATTGTTATTTTGGTTGCTATGCATAAAAATAGAAAGAAAACCTACAATACTCACCATTTTTCTTTTGAATTTTTAAAATAACAATAAATAGTCATCAAAATAACTTTACATTCTGCTAGCCTTACAGAGAATACAGAATAATAAAGGTACAGCAGAAAATGAATGACCCAGATGTTGCAGTATCATCTGCATCAGGACAGAAATATCGAGAGGGGGCAGTGTTGCCTTGGATTTCAGCACATAAGACCACAGAAACGCAGTCCTGAAGTAATGTACCTCACACACGCACAGCAGAGAAGGGCTGGTCAGGCAGAGAGTTTTACAAAATGAGTAGAGCTGCAGGGGGGAGAAATAACTGCGTGCTCCACTCCACACAGCAAATGTTGTGCGGCAGGTACACTTCACCCATGAAATCCAATTCTGCAAATGACATTGTGCTCAAAATGACCAGTGTGCACAAAAACACAGCCGAAGATGCATGTAGATCACACAATCTGGCTTACTTTGCTGTTCTGTAAATGCTAGTGCTGAAAAAGCAGATAGATAGATAGATAGATAGATAGATAGATAGATAGATGTGATCAGGATTTGCCGATGCATTACAGGAAAGCTTGACTTTGAGTCTTAACCAAGGAGAGCCAGACTGATTTCTACAACCTATCCACACCCACGGAAAACCAGTGATGCTACTTATCTGTTCCAGTTAGTGTGGAACATGAATAACACATGGGCTAAAATGAACTTTATGCATTGTTTTTATTTCTCCTCAGTCGCCTTTGCTTCTGAAACCTGGCCTGAATATCTATCAGGCAGAGAGCAGACAGTCAGGGGAGGTGAGCCTTTGAAGTCGTCTCTCTTGAGCTCATTGTAAAACACTCTGAAAGCAAAATATTGGACTACAATGCTTAAGCCCCTTGGTAGAATATCTCTCAGGATTCCCTGCAAGATTATTTATTTAATTGGATATTTGTTGGAATTAACAAATCCACCTCAGAGAACAACCTTCTTAGCTGATATTAAAAGAATGTTCTTGGTTAACTCAAACTCTATTTGTAACACAGTTGATTACATCACAAATTAATATTCTCATCCCTCAGGTAAAATAAATAAATAAATAAATTATTGAAACATTTTTAACTTAAAATGACCAGTTCATACAAAAATGAAAATTCTGTCATCATTTACTCACCCTCAAGCTGTTCTAAAACCTCGTTGAGTTCTTCTTCTTTTTCTTCTTCTGCATACACTAAAGAAAATATTTTGAAGAATGTTGCCAACCAAAGAGTTGACAGTAACCATTGACTTCCATAGTATTTTTCCCCCATACTATGGAAGTCAGTGGCTACCATCAACTGTTTGGTTACCAACAGTCTTCAAAATATCTTCTTTTCTTTTAAACTATCCTTTAATTGGCACACCGAAATGGTGAAATTATGTCAGACTTCCACCTCAAAGATGTGTGCTTCCACTGCTTCTGTTTTCAGTGTACAAAAATAAAATGAAAATGCACAGTAGGATTTTTTTTTTTTTTTTTTTTAAATGGAATATGATATTGAGATTAACTATTGTATATGAAAAATGTCAATAACAGGTCTAGCGAGCAGGTTTCTAAGATGTAAATCAACTTCATTACTAATGAATGTTGAAAAACAAAAGACATGATTTCAAGTGACCCTGAGCCTCTCTCATTTGTATTATGTAGTCATGTACACGGGGTCCTTGGATTTAAATGCAAGCTGAATTTCGCAGAGAATGTAGATCTCATTTGCAAGAAAACAAACCAGCGATTATATTGTGAATGATGAGAGAGTTTGCTGACAGCCAGAGCGTCTCTATCTTTTAAGAGCTTTTTGGTGATTAACATAATAGTTTGGAATAAATAATTAACTATTTGATTGTAAAAGCAAAATTGTGGATGCCAGATGATCTGTATACAGTAGAGTAGTGCATAGGAAGATCTTAAGTATTATGAATGGTGAAACACATCAGGCACAACAAAGACCACTTACACAAATTTTACTAACACTTTATTTTAGGGTCTCTTAACTAGTTGCTTATTAGCATGCATATTACTAGAATATTAGCCATTTATTAGTATTAATTAAGCACATATTAATGCCTTATTCTACATGACCTTATTCTACAGAACATCCCTAATTCTACCCAAAACCTAAACTTAACAACTAACTTATTAACTATTAATAAGCAGCAAATTAGGAATTTATTGAGGGAAAAGTCGTAGTTAATAGTGAATAAGTGTTCCCTATTCTTGTTAGCCAAATTTTAAATAAAGCCTTTGTTCTATGAAATAAACAAACAACAAAATGAAGTTGTAAATGTATTTTTTACAAAGGGATTTTTTAAAGGGATAGTTCACCCAAAAATTAAAATTCTTTCTTAAATTACTCACCCTCATGTCGTTCCAAACCCGTAAGACCTTCGTTCATCTTCAGAACAAAAATTAAAATATTTTTGATGAGATCTGAGAGCTCTCTGACCCTCCCATAGACAGCAAGGGTACTACCACGATCAAGGCACAGAAACATACTAAGGACATCGGTAAAATCATCGGTCAGTGGTTCCACCGCAATTTTATGAAGCTAAGAGAATACTTTCTGTGCGCAAAGAAAACAAAAATAACAACTTTATTCAACAATTCATCTCCTCCTCATCACCCTAGGTTGCCATGAGAGTATCATGACGCATGCGCGCTTTGAATTGGACGTAAATCAGAATGCATTGTGGGTAGAACAATATCCAACATGGCAAGGCAGAGAGATAATCCAGGTAAACAGCAATAGTCCAGGCGAGGCGCGATATAATAATATTTTCTGCACGATTTAAATCACTTAATATTAACTTCTTGTTTATTGAATTTTGTTGCCCTGACACTTAGTAAAGTCTGCCACAGACCATGCTAAATGCTAACCAATCTGTTCATATAATCTAGTCATTCTAAATGTGTGTCCAAGAAAATCTGTGCTTTATAATACCATGATTAAAAATCTGTACTTGTTGCTATACAGTTACAGTAATCTAATTTTGTCAGATGGGGATATCGGTATTATGAATTTATAGGCTACAGTAAGTTAAAGATATCCGAAGCAGCTGCATTTTGCTGTTTAAGTGTTGGTTCAATAGAAATAATTTTAATGCTCATGAAAACTCAATCTTGATGCGCACAAGACATGGTACTAAAAACATTCAGGTCTTCAGCCCCCTTAGCCCACCCCTAGTGCCGCCCCTGTTTGATTCTCAGGGAATGAATAACTTAATAAAATGTGTAGGGGAGCGCAGGGCACAGGGTTAGTTGTAACACACATGGTTTAAATATTTCCACACGTGCCAGCATAACCAAATTTACAGTTTTTACTAGCTGCCATATCAACACTATATAGAGAATAAAGTGCACCAAAATTCAAAAATCTTTTGAAGATGTCGCTGAATATTTATTCTACCAAAGTTCTGAATGTGTTTCTTCATTTGCGCACTCTGTTTTGAACTACACTGTATACGTAGCTGTGTGTTGCGAACAGGGCCGTCCCAAGCATGGCTGCAATGTGTTCATTGTCAAACTCCAAAATTAGATTAGTTTTAATTCTTAAAAAACGACATTATTTTATTTGAAAAAGTTCATGATTTTATTTTATTGACAAAATATTTTAGTTTGTCTTGTATATTTTTTTCATTAGATCTGATAACATTTTAAGCTGTCATAACATGCCTCTCACATGTTACAAAGTACCCCACCTACGGGGCACGCTGTCACGAAAAATAACGAAAAACATATACACTGTAATTATGAAACAACGCAACATATTTGTACTAGACAAGTGTGAAATTAAAGTGTATAAAAAAAAAAAATTATACTCGAACCCCACGTGGATTTATACAAACTAAGAAAGTCTAACAGTGTTAGGTTGTGGCCCGTGCTCCCCTACTTTAAATACAATATAACTTGCTTTGGATAAAAGCATCTGGCAAATGCATAAATGTAAATGCAATGTAAAACAAAATGTATTTTGGGTTACCTAATTCTGCTTTTCTGTAAAATGGACAGCTGGCTGTATGATGATTCGGCCCTCATAGTCAGGATCCTGTTTTTGCTTGGAGAAATCTGCCGTAACAGAGTCACAACACCCTTTTAGTGTTACTATAGTTTATGATCGAAAAAAAAAAAAGTACTGTACAGTAATACAAACACTTTTAATAAAATAAACATTTTTGGTAACACTTTACAATAAGGTGTCATTTGTTAACATTAGTTAATGTATTAACTAATATGAACAAACAATGAACAATGCATTTATTACACTATTTATTATCTTTGTTAATGTTAGTTAATGAAAATACAGTTGTTGTTTATTCATGTTAGTTCACAGTGCATTAACTAATGTTAACAAACACAACTTGTGATTTTAATAATGCATTAGTAAATGCTGAAATTAACATTAACTAAGGTTAATAAATGCTGTAGAAGTATTGTTCCTTCTTAGTTCATGTTTACTAATGTTTTTAACTAACGTTAATGTTCACTAATGAACCTTATTGTAAAGTGTTACCACATTTTTTTAATATTTATTAGCAAAGCTTACTATATTAATATATTGCTAGCCCGTTCCTCTCTTTCAGAAGTAAACTGGTTCTGTGAGTTAGTGGAGATCAGCAGCCCGTGGCTAATTAATCTACTTTAGTAACATTAGTTAAGTTGATGAAAGCTCATCTATTGTTATGACGGCCAAAGAGTCCAATACTCCTCCGATGCAGAAGACATGACCACAAGGCCACAAACTTGAAAATAAAATACAAAAGATGTACTTTACGGTGATATTTCTTAACTCAGTTTTCCTCAGTATTTCATGTTAGCTCAAGGTATTATTTTACGTCTCTCACTGAATAGGGACCGTTTCTAAAGTTACATACAACATTGGTACACACGTTTCTAACTTAAATAGCATTTGAAGAGAATTACACTTGAGATAAAGAGGCAGTGTACGGAAGATATTATGCTTCTCTGTGTTCGTTAACTTCGGCTAACTGACATTATTAACTTACCAGTTGATGTTATATCATCGATGGCATTCATAAGAAGAGGCACCAAAATACACCTCCGACGTTGCAGACGACATCTACACTAGAAACTTGAAAAGAACAAAGAAAAAAAGTACTTGAAAAACTGTTTTAAATCTCCACTGAAACAGTGGTGTTGCCTAACGTTAGGCACTTTACCTCAGTAACGTTATTTCAGGTTAGTTTGTTGTTAAGGTTAAGTAATGACTCACCAGATTAACTAATTTGCATTAAAGGGCAGCAGAACCTACAAACGTGTTTCTCGGTTTAATAAGGTTTATTTTGACTAATATAGGTGACCTTAATTTACTCACCAGTCGATGTTTTATCACCGTTATGGCGGCGTTAATCCGGCCGTCAGTCAGAAAAAAAGGCCCCAACTCCCGACATGAAAAACGACACGATGAATAATGTTAGTTTGCTATTAACAAGTTAAAACATCTTAAAATATCTCAGTTTTGCATAAAACAGAAACAAAAATAATATACTAACCTTTTTGTTCAGTTAACAGTTGCAACGTGTCTCTTTTGTCCTTTTACCGCTGCTTCCATCAAACAGCAAACAAAATAAATCTCCCTTGCCATTGGTCCTGTAGCTCAAATAGTAGAGCATGGCGCTAGCAATGCCAAGATCATGGGTTCGATTCCCAGGGAAAGCAAGAGCTGATCAAATGTAAAAAAAAAAAAAAAAAAAAAACTTTAACTTGAATGCTATGTAAGTCGCTTTGGATAAAAGCGTCTGCTTAAATGTAAATGGTCAGTTTTTCACGGGCAAGTTCACTACTGTAAATTTACAGAAGTTTACTGTAGTGACCATATATTTTCCCATAATCCTTTGCAGTTTACAGTAAAATACTGTATATACATTTTACAGTATCTTACTGTACATATTACAGTAAAATACTGTTCAAATTACAAAAATCGGTTACAGTGTAGCCAGTGCAAATTGATGAATAGAGGTGCACGCCTCACGCCTCTGTCAATCCGTTACATCATGTTAAAAACAGTCCTTTTGAAAATTGTCTCAAGACTCCTTATGCTCCATCTGTCTGTTTGAAAGGAGGTGTGTGTCCTTTGCCAATACCAACCAATTCTCTCTGGACTGTTGAGTGCTGTTGACTGAATGTCACTGTGTTGATGCAAATTGCTGTGTAATTAATGGAAGGTACAGCCAAAACGACGGCATAACCAAATATTTAAAAAATATATAATAATAATAATAATAATAATAAAAACACAACATTAAAATGTATTTTTTTTTGTCACATTTGTGTTCATTGTTACATAATTTCAATTGGATAGATGAACATCCCAGTTCCGATATCTGTGTATGAATTCACATGGTCGTGACACTGAAAATGAAATATTTGATGTAACTTTATACAGACAAGGCCAGTTATTCCAGTTAAAATCCAGTAGGTAAAAGAAAACAGTACTAACTAGAAGAATAGCACATTGATCGATAAAGGGTCAGATGTGAAGAGACTCTTGGGCATGTGTTAGCCATGGTCAGTGGTCATCTCTCAAATACAGCTGCAACAGCATGTCTGACAGAATATTGAGTCCAGCAGGAGGGTTATTGAGAACTCTGTGAGAGAGTAACACATCCAACCTCAATCCCACTGTCAGACCCATCTAATCACACATCATTCTGAGCAGGGAGTTTCAAGGGGACTTAAATTACAGTATATTAAATAGAAAATGGGGAAATAAACAGATAATTAAAGTCTGTAATGATTGGTCCTATTATAAGATAAGTATCTTTACTGGGCTTATTATGAGTTATTTACTTCAAAGTAGCTTCCTCAAAAAGAAAAGTGATACTACTTAAGAAGATGAGAAGTGGTACAGTTGTTCTCAACTGGTGAATCATGACCCAATATGGATCACAATTGTATTCTGATGCATCATGGACATCAGGGAAAAACAATGCTAAATGCAAATCGTCATGTTAGCTTGAAAACTGGAACAAAAAGATCAGGGCTCTACAGTGCGACCATTTCAGTCGCATTTGCGACTGAAAACTACTCCCAGCAGGCACAAAACAGGCACACAACGTCATAAGATGTTGATATTTGGTTAAATTTCGGTTGCGACGTCGGGTGACCAAAATTCAACATAAATTCAACGTCTAATGTCAATGTTAAATTGATGTCCAATACCGACGTCAGCTGACGTTGAGATTTTGTTGTTTTTAGGTTGTGCAACCAAAATCCAACGTTAAGTCAACGTCAAATTGACGTCAAATATTGACGTCAACCCGATTTTCATTTTCAACCAAAATGCAACGTCTGTCCGACGTCATGTCCAACGTCAACCTGACGTTACATAGACGTCTGGTGCCTGCTGGGCTGCTTGCGACTAAGAAAAAATATTTAGGAGCACCTGTGCGACTGACCCGATCAGCATATTTGTGTTTGCGCTGAGGGAGCTTCAAAGGCGTCTAACGTACTTACGTATTTTTGCAGCGTTGAGTAATGAGACGTATCCTCTCATTATAACAAACAAAGTGTAGACAGAGAGTAAATAAGAGATTAACTGTGCAGTGTAGAGAGCTGTGTTGATTATAATGGAGTTTTGTGAGATCGCGATGAACTAAGGAGAGTGACAGCTTGCAAATGTGATATTGATTTATTACAACAGTTCATTAAACAAGAAGTTAATATTAAGTGACATATTGTCTGACTACAATGCTATTGCCTTATTTTGCTCAATTTCGTCAATGAAAATAGTTTCAGTCACATCTGAGCCGCTGCGCATCTCCATTCAAACACAGCAGTGTTTCGTTTATGAATGAACTGCGTTTTTAAATGAATCTAGTGAGTCAATGATTCAATTACCCGTTTATAAAGACAGTCAGATGCTTCGTTCCTGAATGAATCAGCCGTTCGAACAAATCAATTAAATGAATGATTCAGTGATAAAATCAGTGACTTGACGCCACCTACTGGCAGTTTTAATTTATTTTTTTTAAAGTATCTTTTCTGTTGTTTAAATCATTTAATATTTCTATATTCAAAATTGTATATTTAAAACATTAACCTCAACATGAATTTATGAATTGCACTCATTGCACTCATGCAGCCTCATTAAATGTCTGAAAATACACCTACAAGCCACTTTTGTGTTCTTCTGTGTCACCTCTGTAGTACAAATTTAGTTCTTAAATACTGATTTAATTTTATTGGTAACATTCTTAATCTACTTCTTATTCTGCTGTTTTAATTAAAAATGTTAAAAAGCTTATAATATATATTTTTTTGAATTTGACAAAAGATGACATACTTTTAATAAAGTCAGAAAAATTCCATTACAAAGGTAAAAACTAAATTCCCTGTAAATCAGTTTAAGGAGTCAAATATCACCTCGTAATAGGAAGGTTAATTTTTTTATCGGAATTTTTGATTATTGATTAGAAGGTGCACCTAAATTTTGGACCGTGCTCCTAAATTTTTTAAATTAGGAGCACAAGCGCTCCTAAAAGAAAAAGTTAGCGTAGGGCCCTGAAGATGAGATGAACGAATCTATGTGCATCTGTTCTTTATGAAAATAAAACTCTAAACTTTACAACATATTCTGGAACCACAGGAACAGGAACAGAAGAACCAACATAATACTGACGGTGAGGACCATGAACTGAACACAAACTAAACACAGGGCTTAAACAAACTGAATTTCAAGTCTAGTTGCATGCGTTTGAATGCAGTTCATAACACAAGTAAAGTTGCATTAGTGTGAGCTATCCTCTTCTATGGTAATTTTCTTTTTAATTTTTTATTTTTTTTATTTTATTTAATTTATTTTTTATTTATTTTATTTTTATTTTTTTGGTAGAGCACAGTGATGGGAATAACAGCGTTATAAAAAAAACGGCATTACTAACGGCGTTATTTTTTACAGTAACGAGTAATCAAACTAATTACTGTTTCCCCCGTTACAACGCCGTTACCGTTACTGACAATAAAATATGGCGTTACTATAATTTATTATAATATTACAATAATTGTATTTTTCAGTTCATCTGAATGGATGCGCAGTGTAGCTGTATTTGACGTACCGTAAACTCTAGTGTGAAGGCGCACAGCTTGCCGTCGCTTTCTCTCACACACCCGCAAAGAAAGATACAGAGCAAGAGAGTCTTTCATAACATGCAGAATTGACGCGCTACATGTAAACGATATTCTTTGTTGTATTTTCCTGTCAAAATAACGGAGTTCCTTTGGAATTCTTCAGCTTTTAAGAACTGCCGGGTTCTCCGGTAGTGGGTGGAACTAATGTGCAAACAACAATCTCATTGGCTGGTGCTCACCTATTATCATCCCTGTCTTGATTTCAGCAAATCAGTTCGAGCGAACGTAGACAACGTGATTAATATTCATGAACCCAGCAGTTTATTAATCCTTAGTACGTTTTATATTGTTATTAGTAGTAGAATTCATAGTAGTTTTGTTATCTTATAATTTTTTTCCCCTTTTTTTATAGAAACACTAAATGACAAACACTAAATAAGCACCACCACCAGTCCTAAGTTCAGTCAACATGACAAATATGCATTCGTACTTGGTTATTCTAATTACTAAAGTTCTATCATCATATAATGCTAAATTATCATAATATCATATTATAATGCTTGACTGACTGATGCTAAGTGTCAATGGATAAATAGCGTAGATTAATGTACAATGTTTTATAATAATAATGTATTCTATTTAGTGTCTCTTTCCTTAATTTAACATGTTTAATATTGGGGGCATCCAAGTTATTTGACATTTGAACATTTTTTTTTAAAAAAAGTAACGCAATAGTTACTTTCCCTGGTAATTAGTTACTTTTATAATGATGTAACTCAGTTACTAACTCAGTTACTATTTGTGAGAAGTAACTAGTAACTATAACTAATTACTTTTTTTAAGTAACGTGCCCAACACTTGTAGAGAAACAGTTTGAAGATAATCTTTCAAAGTTAAAGGTAGTTGAATGGCATTTTATGGCACAGATATTTGAGGTTAACTCTAATTGCCCCCTTTAGTATTGAGGTTTGTTAATGCCATAGTAATGTAAGAACCTGTTAAGTATGCATATCAGGGATGCACACTTACACAGAGTATGTTTCTGACCTAAGGCTCAGGTCTGCTATACCTGAAATTTTCGACCCCCACAAGGAGTGAGCCTTGAGTCTTCCACAGTGTGCCCTTGAGCAAGGTATGTAACCCCAGGTTCCTCCAGCGGGACTGAAACTGTAATAAGTTCATGGCAACAATGTGGTAAGAAGCTCCACCTGCCCAGGTTGTGCAATGTTAAATAAAGTCCTCTTCTAAAAATTCATTTAAAAGTGAGATATAACATTGATGAAATAAAATGTTGTCTACTTTGAATACATGCTCCAATATAAACGCAATTTTTTTTTTTGTGCTGTGTTATCTATCTATCTGTCTATCTATCTATCTATCTATCTATCTATCTATCTATCTATCTATCTATCTATCTATCTATCACCTTAGAATGTTTTAACAAATGTTTTCTGATTTAGTGATTTTAACAATGTCAAGTGGGTTCACCATTAAGTCATTAAGTAAAACATTTTCTCTTCCCATGCCTTAAAGGGTTAGTTCACCCCAAAATGAAAATTCTGTCATTAATTACTCACCCTCATGTCGTTCCAAACCCGTAAGACCTTAATTCATCTTCAGAACACAAATTAAGATATGTTTGATTAAATCGGAGAGCTATCTGACCCTCTATTGACAGCAACGCAACTGCAATGTTCCCAGGTCCAGAAACGTAGTAAATACATCGGTAAAACAGTCCATGTGACATCAGTGTCTCAGCTTCAGTTTTGCAATGCTACGAGAATACTTTTTTGTTTTTTTTTTGCGCAAAGAAAACAAAAATAACATAATTTACTCAACCATCCTTCTCCCCCGAGTTGCGTCTTCCGCCATTTTGGAGAGTACCCAAGAATGTATTTGACGTAATCAGCATTATTTACGTTCGGGGGGAAAGCACGCATGAACATATAATCTGCGTTGTTTACACTTATTGGAAAGCATGCGTATGGGTTGTGATACTCTCTAAAAAGTCAATGTACATATTTATCATTTAAAATAAATGAAAAATATGGTCATATAAATGGTAAAATAATAATTTATAGCATATTTATGTATATATTTATATATGTAAACTTATGAACCTCAACTTTCCATGCCATCATGATGATCTTATGAGATTGAGTCTACAGAGATCTTCTCTGTGATATAATTTCCTGTTTTCTTGTTATATGAAATCAAACTTTGATTGTCCAACAAAATTGCAATTAAAAATCCCTAGTTAATTGCAATTATTTGTTTTCTTGTTGAATACATTACTGAGGAAATGATTCATTCATATTCAGATGGACCAACTGTCTATAGCAGCTAATTGAGTTTGGTTGCCAGTCTCATTGGGTTATTTGTGAGAGGATTGAACTGGGAGTAAATTTAGACTGTTTTGTTCAGACTTCATTGTGTCAGCTCTTTAGGGAGCTCAAAGTGTGGTGGACTATGCAGCCATCTTGCTGTTCTTGCGCTTTCTTTCACTCGGGTTTAAACTGCTGATGGTTGTTGCCATACCTGGAGACTATGGCTTAACATTAAATTCAGCAATCTAAAGGCAATTAGAGACAATTGTATTTTCCACTGGGTTCCCAACATCCACGACTAAAATGTGTTGTTTTGTTGAGGTTGGCATGCCTTTGCTGATTGGCTTATGGGACAATTTCCTCAAGATAATACAGAAAATATAGTTTTTCAGATTGTTTTCTTTATTTTTCATCGGTGCTTGTTCAGACACACTATTATATGCTGAACAAAACAGTAACACTTCAGTTTATGGGTCAATTCGCACTATTAACTAGTTGCTTATTAGCATCCATATTACTAGTGTATTGGCTGTTTATTATTACTTATAAAGTACTGTAAGGTCTGTTTTGGGTTCTGTTTCATGTTCTTGTTTTCCATGTCTTTACTTTGAAGTTTAGTTATTGTTCCTGTTTGTGTCATGCTTCCCTTGCCCTCTTGTCTCCTTGCTATTGATTCCCTTGTTCAATGTGTCATGTTCTGAATGGTTGTCCTAAGTCATGTGTCTTGTCCCCATTGGTTGGTTCTTGTCATGTGGTTCTCATTGTTTGTTATAAGTAGCCATGTCGTTGCCATTGATCCTTGTCGTGTATTGAAGTTGTAATCTGCTGTTGGTGAGTCAAGTCGAGTTGAGTCGAGTCAAGTCAAGTCAAGTCAGTCTTTGTTTGGATGTTTGGATTACACTTTTTAAATAAACTGCACTTGGGTTCTCACTACGCTCGCCTCCAGTGGACTCATTACACCTGCACAGATAAATCACCTGACTTGATTATGATCAAACCACTATGGTTAGTTTTGAAGAGAAAAGCAGAGAAGCAGATTTCCTCTTCAAATATCTCTAAAGCAACTGGCATATGTTGTGATAAATGACATTCAGCTGGAGACTATTCAAAAGTTGTTTGAATCTATTCTAAGAAGGCTGGAAGCTGTATTAAAGGCAAAAGGTGGCAAAACATCTTAAAAATTAACTTATTTCCCAAGGTGTTCACAATATTTTGTCCAACTCCTTCGTTTTCTTGTATAGTTTTGTTTGTGTTTGGCATCTGTCTAAGTTGTCTAGCTTCTACGAAACAAATTACACATGAAGTGTTTTCTGCTGTATGTGCCTTTTTATTTTTTGTAGTTATTTGTGAAACTGACTAGCAATTTCTGAGTAAAAATGTGTAAATCCTATATAAATCCTATATAAAATTATATATGTGTAAATAGTATATAATTATTATTATTATTATTATTAGAATTTAATATTATTTTGTATTCATCTCAGAACAAAATCCATTTTATACCCACATCTGAGAGCTGCTGATTCAAAACTATTTGGTCAAATTAACAAAACAGCAATTTCCTATGATTATCTCACGAATGGATGGCTAAAAATGTTCTTGGCCACCTATTTTCTGATTTCCTGTTGAAAAAGGGACCTAATGAAGTCTATTCAGATCCAGTGCTAACATCAAAAGCTATCCCCATGTCAACACCAACTGTCGAGCCTAAAAAGAAAGTATACAATCACAACCCTTTTACTGCATTCTAGCGCACCTCTCTAGAGGTGTGGAAGCACACAATGACCTTCATAATGGTCCTATTCAATCTCTGTCAAAATGTCTGATGACTTAACTAGCATTCACTCCAACTGAACCAGAACCACTGACCGTGGCGAGAGGAGAGCGAGCCACAGCGACCCGCTCTTATTGATCACAGTTCATCAGCCGCCGAAGCCCATTGATCCCTCCCCAGTCACTTCACATTGATTACCGCCATGCTATAGGGCCACGTGACACGTCCCTGAGCTCAGCTACACTTTATTAGAGGTGCAATCATTGCGCCTGCTTGATTTGGGTGCCCTGCTTTGCTCAGCTCCCTTTTTCCTGCTAGGACTGCACGGATGAACTAACACGTGTACTACCGTGTGGTTCGATAAAAGTCTTCACTGATATCAGTGCGATCAAGGTGTTGTTGCACTGAGTTTGCATTCCCACAAAATGGTTTAAAATTACTTTCATTCTATGCACTGCCTTAATATGATATTTCATGCAGCAGACGGGACAACACATGTCTAGTTCATGCTGTTAAGAGCAAACTACTATAATATATCTATTATAAATAATCAGAATACACTTGTAATGCAGCCGTCAGTGAAGAGACATGTTACCCCCCCCACCCCCCCTAGTTTCTCTCAGTTGCTTAGTAATTACTAGTTTACTACTAGTTTATTACTAGTTTGTAACAACACTATTTGTTCTTATCACAAAAACGTAGCTAGTGGGTCATAAATTCTCCAATGCTGTTTAAACTATATTGTTTCACATAATAAGCAGTTTTCAAATTTGTGAATCGGAAGACATGCTGAAAACCCATGCGTTTCAGTTATAATTTTCTGTTTTAGTATGTAACATATAGCAAATACTGTATATTATCTTGCTAACACTTTAAAAAGAAGATTTCATTTGTTAACATCAGTTAACTACATTAGTTAACATAAACTAACAATGAAAAATAAAGTAGTAACACACTACATTTACTACTCAAAATATTTAATAAATCTAAAGCTGTCATGAACTAACAATAAACAGCTGTATTTTATTATTGTTAACAATGTTTACTACAATATATACTGTAACAAATGTATTGTACATTTTTAATTAATGCATTATCTAGCATCAACTAATGATTACTTATTGTAAAGTGCTACTTAGGTATTAAACGTGGTTAGTTTTAACTATGTTTGGTAGTACAACACACTAATATTAGTGCTTAAATTTTAACTAAATTTGTTAAAAAATAACAGTTTCAAGATTCAAGATTTATTTGTGCCTACACATACAGTATAACACTTGCAGTGAAATGCAAACCTGGTTACTTTGCATCAAACATTAAAAAATGTTAGGTAAAAATAGTAAATACACACACACACACACACACACACACACAAATATAATATTGCAACTTGTTCCATAGCCTGCTAATGGCAAATTCCAATTGATTAATTCATTAATTAGTCGATTAATGAAGTATTTATGTATTTAACTGAAAGGCTTTAACATTGGGATCTCAGCGTGTGATAGTTTTACCACACATTCCTTTTATAGATTTTATAGCATAATTCAGAATAACATTTGCTGTTGTAATTTCAGCTATGTTGTTCTCTGTGGGATTTTAAGAGCTAAAGTTATGAGCTTTCATATGAAGCAGTATCTCCTCATCCGTTTTTAATTCCTTCATGCATTGTGGAAAAGGCACCATTAGGATTCACTTAAAGCCTATTAATGATTAGTTTCTCACAGGCATGTACACACTGCAGAGCACAAACAATGCCACCATTTCCATGCTAATGCTATGTGCAAGTGGCATTTGGTTGGCATAAAGGCTCAAAACCAGTCCCCCACCATGAAAATTACTCCGACCTTCCCATCCAAATTACAAAGAACCATAAATCTGTTCTGACTCGTCTTTATTACAATCCTGACCGGTCTGGTCATAAAATATACAGCATATGATTTATGATATGGGAGAGCTAGGCCTAGAGTCTGGATTTGGAAGGCATATTTTATGAACGCTGGGTATGGAGGATTTGATGAACTAGTAGGTCATTAGATGAACTCTGGCAAGGACTGCATTCATATCGTGCCTCCTTCTTGTTTATCTAAAAGAGAGAGACAAAGATGGATCATATCACAGTGCCATTTCACAATTCGTTTTTCTTGCTTGACTTGTACCTTGCAGGGGCGTTTTCTCTGAGGAGGTACAGGAGGAAATGACTGCCTTCTCAAAATACAAAATAAAGACAAGACATACAGTACATTTTGCACTATTGGACGTACAGTAATATCTATACATAAAATTGTACTTGGTTAAAAGTTTTGTGCCAAAAAAAAAAAAAAATTGATTTTATGGTTGTTTGATTTTATTTAAACAACCATAATTTTAAAATGCATGTATTAAAATTGATAAGAATCAGCATTATTTTGTTTATTTTTAAAAGAGTTCAATATTTAAAAAAAAGTATAAACATGGTTAAAATGTTTTTTTTTCTTTGTTTTTTTTTTTTTTTTTTTTTTTTTTTTTTTGAAAGAAAGAAAAATGTAATAAAAATGTATTTGTGTATAAATGTATGACTAATAAATATGCACCACATTAAGTGTATTAGTTTGTCCATGCATGGTAATCATTATGGTGTAATCCAAATGCTGGATATTTTATATGAAATTCAAGTACATAAATCTTTAAATAGTCTGAAATGTTTGTGAAGTAAAACTTCCCAGGTTTCAAAATATATATATATATACATATATACATATATATATATATATATATATATATATATAATTTTTTTTTTTTCTTTTCTTGAGCTCATTGTGTTTGCATATGTGATGTGAATGTGAGGCGGCTGGTGGTAAAAAGTCATGTGATCATCATGAGACCTGCTGTCTTAGTCTAGTGAGAGTTTGACTAATGATCTGAAAGGAAGGTTACTATTAATAACTAATAGCAGTTAGTAGTAATAAGAGACTCTCTAATGAGGGAAAATTGGCAGGAATCAAAGGCTCTGAACAGACGGGGGCCAGCAAACCCTTCCCAGCATGATTCTGTGATCATCACTTTGCACAAGTACTGTAAAATGAAGACTCGATGAGAGCTGATCATGTGTGTGGGTGTTCCCTTAAAGTCACCATCAAACCAAAATTAACACTTATTTTTATGGCATAATGCAGTGTTTATTGTGCCTGATTTATCTGTGCAAATCATTATTTTCTTATTAAATTCATCTGCACTGGTAATCACTTACAGCAACATATATCACTTAGCAAACAGCAAAGATCCACTCAATTTCTGATGGACCCAACCCATAATTTGTATTGTTTTGAGAAAATATTTCATTTGGATATACATCAAAATAATAAAAGGACAATCTTATGTTTCATGCCAACTTTAAGACGTTCAGTAGTGAGAAAAGAGGAAGAGAAAAAAAAAAAAACCCAACCACACAAAAATGGTGGTTTATCAGTTTTATCAATATGCTTACACTGCATTTTAAGGTGACATTATTACAGTGTAATTATACAAATAAATACTCAGTAATAATAATAAACTACATGTACTTATGATTAGTGTTTGGTTTAAAGTTATTGTTGCTGGTAACACTTTAGTATAGGGGCCAATTTTCAGTATTAACTAGCTGCTTATTAGCATGCCTATTAATAACATATTGGCTGCTTATAAAGCACATATTCTGTATGACCGTATTCTACATCTATAATCCTACCCAATACCTAAACTTAACAACTACCTTACTAACTATTAATAAGCAGCAAATTAGGAGTTTATTGAGGCAAAAAGTCATAGTTAATGGTTTGTTAATAGCGAGAATTGGACCTTAAAATAAAGTGTGACTGGGTTGCTCCTACTCATCCATAGTGTTATTATAGTAAGTACATGTAACGTGTAACTATGTCACATTAGAATTCAATATTATTGGATCATTCTGTTTGTATTACACCACAAGTTGAGTGGAGATGCTGCTAATTTAGAGTTAAAATGCATTCCTTTCTTATGTTTTTTTATTTTTATTTTTTTGCATTGTCCTTGTTACACGTCTTAAATGTACTTACTGTAGTAATAGCAATAAACTATGCATAATTACGTGGAACTAAACCTAAACCAAACTCTAATCCTAACCCTATAGTAAGTGCATAAAGTAATAACAGTAAATGATGCATAATTATATGCAATAACCCTAAAACGAACCCTCATCCTAATCCTAACTACAAAGTAAGTGCATGTAGTAAATGAATGTTACTCAGTACATATATAGTATAATTACACTGTAACAAGCACACAGTAAAATAAAGTGTAACCCTTTTTCCTTTTTTTTAGCATAGCTGTAGCAAAAACGTTAGGTTGTTTTTCAAATTGGTCAGCATGTTGTTATTTCTATTAAATGCACTTTTTTTATATAAATCAACTGTTCAAATTAATATGTGCCTTTTTATTCTCTCTTACTGCATTGTGTTTATCATCTACATCTTGATGGAAAAAAAAAAAAAAAAATGTTACAAATAATATAGGGGCCCAAAAAATCCCACAGTGTCCTTGATAGTAATAAATTAACCAAGCAAATCAAAAACCCAAGGGGTTTTGCCTCCTCATTTCAGAAGTCCTCTACACACACCACTGATATCTACTATAGGTATAATAGATTCATCTGTTTTCCACACGCTTTGTTAATCGAAAAAAAAAAAAAAAAAAAAAAATTAAACCTCATTAAATTCATTAAATTCAACAAAACAACTCTCAGTTTAAGGAAATTAAACTGTGGTTTCTGAAATAAAACGGAATTAGTCTGCGTGAAAAGATTACATCTGAGCCACTAACAGTGACAATCAGTTTAGCAGTAGGTAACTCTGTAGCCGCGGGTCAGGGAGAAATCTATAGTGTTTCTGTGATGCTGCGCTTCTGCCTTGCTCGGCTTCAAGTTCCCTGCTGGCTTGCGATCTGCCGCTCGGCTCTTGCTCTCGGGAAAACATATGTGGAGTTTGGCTAGTTCTTCAGTGATTTGTGGAGAAGTGTGAGGGAACCTCTTATGAAAAGTCACCCGGAGCAGAACATGTTGCTGATGCTGGATTTTGGACGTGGGCTCCAGCCTACACATCTCTGGGTGCGCTCTTGCACCGTATCAAGGTCACCTACATGCGGCCGGGCCGCTCACGTTGTCCAATTGCGAGTCTTTAGAGGAGCGTGAAGTGCACGAGGGGGCCATTAATCAAACGCTAGCAGTGCCTTTGTCTGGAATGAGGCCAAATCGCAGGCCATTATTTGTGTTTGGAGGTTGTTGTCAAGGCATTAAGGGACCTTTGCTTTCATTAAAAATGGTGAATAGGCTAAACGGATGGTTACGTCTTTATATGTTTGTTCCTTTTCTTCCAACAGCATCTGTGACAAGACTGTTGAAACTGACTGTTGTTGTGAAAACTGCATTTCCAAAAAAAATGATAAAATAGTGTCCAGATTATGCATTTTGCGGCTTTGGTTTGTTTAGTTTATGTCCCTGTTTATGATCTTGCTTTGGCTTGTTTTTCAATGAGTTTGTTGTTGTTATTGTTGTTATTGTTGTTGTTGTCAGAATGGAATAGCCTGCAATACAGTGTTAAAAACTTACTTAATATTGATATCTGATTGGATAGTGATGCAAAAATTTATTTTTTGTTAACATACTGTACAATACTGTACTGGGGTTAGTATGTTTTTTATATATACTTTAATTCAGCAAGGATGCATTAAATTGATCAGTAAAGACATTTATGTTATAGAAGATTTCGATTTGAAATAAATGCCGTTCTTTTCAACTTTCTATTCATCTGTGAATCCTGAAAAAATAAAATGTATCAAAAATATGAATCAGCACATTTTGAATATTGATAATAAAATGTTTCTCAAAAAAAAAAAAAAAAAATAAATAAATAAATAAATAAATAAAAATAATTAAAATTATTTTAAAAAATCAAATCAAATCAACATATTAGAATGATTTCTGAAGGATCATGTGACAATGAAGACTGGAGTAATGATGCAGAAAATTCAGCTTTGATGACATATATATATACACACACACACACACACACACACACACATATATATGTATATGTATATATACACACACACACACACACACACACATATATATATATAGCTTTGATTTATATTTATTTCAGTTTTAGTTTGAGTATTGTCAGTACTTTATTTCATTCATTCATTGATTCATTCATTCAAGCTATTTGCCAAGGCAACATGTCTCATGTTTATTTAAGTTTAAGTGCATTTATTTATTTATTTATTTGTTTATTTATGAAATAGCTGTAATGTTTCTAGACAGCTTTTGTTTTATATATTTATTTATTTATTTTTTAAAAATTAAATACATTATTTATTTATTTTTTGAATGAATTTTGAATTATGTGCTGAATTGTGTTGTGTATTACAACAAGGGAATGACTGTAAACTTAACAGATACTAGCAGAATATTACAAGTTTATTTAACATTTTTCCTATATTTTTTTTTTCTTACAGAGCTTATCAGTGTTATTTTAGTATTATTTATATAATATTATAGTGTTTACTATTACTTAAAATAAAATAAATAAAAAATCAGTTTTCATTTTAATTTGTTATTTTTCTTTTTTTTTTTTTTTAAAGTTTTACAGATTTTGCAACATTTGTAGTAGCTTTAATGTTGTGAAATAGTTGTTGTGTTTATACTGGCAGTTAATTTTAATTTTAGGTTAGGTTTTAAAAGAAATTGTTACGTGCTCTCTGTATGTATGTATGTTTGTATTTATGTATGTATATGTATGTATGTATGTATGCATGCATGCATGTTTTTATAGCTTTAAATTATACTACATGCCAAGGCTAGCTAGCTAGCTAGCTATTTATTTATTTATTTATTTATAATGTTTATATTTATTTAAATGAATAAATAATAGTGAAAAAGTGAGAGTGAGATTTTTCTTATAAATGTAACGCTGCAAAAAGCTTGATTTTTAAGTGCATGTATGTGCAGGAAATATCAGTTCATGGTGATTTCTCCATGTAAAAACAATCTGAACAGAAGCATTTGCAGCACATCTTCCTGTAGAGAGCAGCAGAGATTCACCCAAACAGAGTGAATCCGCAGCTGCATCTCACTGTGTGTGTGTGTGTGTGTGTGTGTGTGTGTGTTTGTGCTGTGTGTGTGTGTCCAGCAGGCACATGCTGGGGCAGGAGGGGACGAAGCTTTGATGCTGGCAAACACCAAGCTCAGCTGTGCACACAACCAACACACTTGTACATTATTTGTTTATTTTCTGGAGAGAATGCCAACTAATTATCACGAAATGAAGCAGCTCTGAGATTCGCGAGGCATTATTATTGCAAATAAAGGATTACTTGTGTCTCGCGCTCCTTTTGTCTTTGCTCCGCGGATGATGATACTGTACTTTGTACTCTTGCAGCCGGACACGTGCTCACCCATCTCTGTCCTCATGTAAAAATAGAGTCTGGCCTGCTGGGCTGGAATCATTAAACAAATCACTCTTTTGCCTAAAATTAACTTTGAGAAACATGGTGGGCGGCTGTGGACGGCTCTCCGTGCCAAGAACACAATCACTTTGTTAGGATTTATTTGCCCGAGGGCTGTATGAGGATGGAGTTTGTTCTTTGTTGGGACGTTTATGCCACACAGGTCACTAATGAGGGACAGCGGGACAGTATGTGGGGGACTTTCACCCCGTCATAAATATATGGGGCACAAACTACTTTTTTGGCATGAACTTGAATAAAATTTTATTTCTTTTTGGGTGCATCTCTTGTCCATGTGTTTTTACAAGCCAGTAAGATTATTTGCTTTTTCGATCAATAAAAGCTGGTGGTGATTTCTCTTTCTTTTTATTTATTTATTTTATTTTATTTTATATATTTTGAAATAATCAATTTTAGGTAGTTAGTCAGTCAGTCCAATATGACCTGGATGGATTTTTGACAGGTTTTATGAGTTTCACCCTCACATTATTTTGGAAGGAAAAAAAAAACAAAAAACAAAACATACAGTGTAATATTGTGCCTGATGACACTTTAGCAGGAATAAATATGTTATCTGAGAAGCACTGGAATCACGCTACACATATTTTGCTAGAGAGATACTTGTAAAAGAAGAAAACAGAAATTGAACAAATTTTTCAGACATAATGTTCCTCCGCTTGTCAAGCCTGATTTCTGGTTTGTTTCATCTCCAAAACATCAGTACACACTCGCAATTAGAGAAATGGCAGAATCCGCACAACAGTATTTACTTATTTATGTATTTCAAAGAGTTGATATGGCAGAAGACATCTCTCTCGCTGCCAGCAGGAGTGAGCATTAGTGGCAGGCCAAATTAGCACAAATACAGCATACAGGCTTTCAGCACAGGGAAAGAGTGCTTTCTGATTACAACTGTGTGATATATGATGTGGCGTATGCATGAAAAAAAAAAAAAAAAAAAAAAATATATATATATATATATATATATATATATATATATATATATATATATATATATATATTATTTTTTTTTTTTTTTTTTTCATGTATACCGTACTGTAATATACACTGTAACATGTAAGTCAGGTGTAAGTGGGCGGTTCTGAGTTTGTGCCCCTAGTCGAGAGTATGGCTATGCAGGACTATCTTTGTCTAATGAATGGGCAGTGAAGTGAAGGTGGTATTATCTGTCATTGCTGCATCTTCCTCAACAGCGCTGTATGATAATGCAGAATTCACGCACCCTCTGGTCTTCATTATTCTCCAAGCTTCCAGAAAGCTCTTCTGCGTGTAATGCACCACAGCGCTGGGGAAATTCATGTCGGAAATGCACAGAATCAATTACAGCCAGCATGTGGCACATCAAAAGAATAAAGAGGATCTACCTTAATGTAAATTTATTACGCGGGATGACGCGACTCATTCTTGGAAATGGGAGCTGTGCGATGTTCATTACCTATTTCATAGCCTTTATATTTTACCTTTATCTTTCTCAAACACAATGCTGGGTTTGAGGGATACGCTTAGAAATACCACCTTGAGCGTAAAACCAGGAGCAGACAGAAAGCAGAGGTTGGCGCATGACTTGTTATTTAATTATAACTGACAGCAAAACAGTCTTTTGCTCTGGGTTTTTTTTTTTTTTTTTTTAATTTTTGTTGTCTGAAACTTCAAGACGATTGGCCAGATATTGAGCTGCTTGTGTTTCAGCAGTGATTCTAGACTCTAGAGGAAGGAGGTTTTATTTTGTACTCCTGCAAATTCAGTTAATGTTCAGGTAGTTGTTGACCAGGGAGGCCAGCATGAAACATTTACAAGGACCTTTTCTGGTTGTGTTAGTTTCCAATATTTATTTATTTGAATTTTGTGGGTGATCAACTCACAGAAACATTGATTTTGATGGGAAGGAAGGCGAGGAAGGTGTTGCCTTCCTAATGCATTGATTTTTTCCCCCCTCCATCTCTTCATCAATATGTTGGCTGTATGTCCAGAGAGACTTCAGATGTTGGTATTACATTTGAGGAATTTTGGTGATCAGAGGTCCCATGTATACCCAACATCCATCAGAAATGTTAAGTATTTAACAAGCACTACCGTTTGAGGTTGGTAAGATTTTTTATTTTATTTATTTATTTTTTTTTTTTTAAGAAGTCTCTTCTGCTCACCAAGGCTGCATTCATTTGATCAAAAGTATAGTATAGTATAGTAAAATTGCAAAATACTATTACAATTCCAAATAGCTGTTTTCTGTGTGAATATATGTTAAAATGTAATTTATTGCTGTGATCAAAGCTGAATTTTCAGCATCATTACTCTAGTCTTCAGAGTCACATGATCCTTCAGAAATCATTCTAATATGCTGATTTGCTGCTCAAGAAAGAATTTCA
The DNA here is from genome assembly GCA_039654775.1 of Spinibarbus caldwelli. Classification (NCBI taxonomy): domain Eukaryota; kingdom Metazoa; phylum Chordata; class Actinopteri; order Cypriniformes; family Cyprinidae; genus Spinibarbus; species Spinibarbus caldwelli. The sequence goes on along the minus strand of CM077223.1, from coordinate 7,871,097 downwards.
GATTATTATCAATGTTGAAAACAGTTGTGCTTCAAAAAATCTTTGTGGAAATTGTGATACATTTTATTTTTTTCAGGATTTTTGTTGAATAGAAATTTCAAAATGACAGAAGAGATTTAAAAAACAAAACAAGTATTTTATGATATTATAATGTCAGTATAAGTGTCAGTTTTAATACATTTTATGTGCCCTTGCTGAATAAAAACATCAATTTCCTAAATTAATAAATAAACATCTTACTGGCCCTAAACTTTTGCTTTTTTCTTCTTCTAAGTAATAATAAGTTCAATATAAGTTCATTTGTTTGCAGTTGCTAATAAATGTAGCAATCTGCAACATTAATATAGAATATGCATGGATTGGGATTTTACAATGGCTTTGAACATGGCTTAACCAGAATTTAGAGTCTGAACAATCTGTTTTCAAAGCAAGTATAAACCATGTCCTAAATTTTGATGAGATTAAGCTCAAGTATATTCGAGAGCATCAGTGTGTCAGCATGATTACTGACACATATGGCATTTTTCCACTGCATGGTACGGCACGGTACGGTTCAGTACGGCTCACTTTTGGGGGGTTTTCCACTGGGTACAGTACCTGTTACCTGGTACTTTTTTTAGTACCACCTCGGCCGAGGTTCCAAGCGAACCGTACCGTTACCAAAATGTGACATGTCAACTCTGCTGATCACTGATTGGCCGGAGAAAATCGTCACTGCCTGCATCATTGAACTTGCGGCACGAGACACAACAGACCTGCTAGATAATCAGTGGTTATTAAGAGACTTTTCTTTGAGGGGGAGAGTACTGGATACAAAAGCAGAGGGCATCTCAAGGCTCACATATACAGCTCTTTCTCTAGCAGTCAACAATAATATTTGCAAGACTGTTGATAATATGCTTTTCAATTTTTTATGGAAAAATAAAACCCATTATATTAAGAAATCTGTGGTTATGAACACAACTGAAAATGGAGGTTTGAACTTCCTAGATTATATCACTCTTAATTATACTTTTAAAATAAACTGGATCAAACAATTAAAAACAAACAAAAAAAAAACAAAAAAAAACAACTAGTATATGGAACATTATTCCTCATTGTATTTTTTCACAGGTTGGAGGTCTTCATTTTCTTTTGCTTTGTAACTACAGCATTTCTAAACTTCCGTCAAAGTTATCCAATTTTCACAAACAAATGCTTCTCTCCTGAAATTTAATTTATAAACATAATTTCTCACCTAACAGATGTTTCATATGGAATAATAAGCATATTTTATATAAGTCTAAAACACTGTTTTTTGAAATTTGGTTTGCTAATGATATAGTTTTGGTGAGCCAACTTTTCAACCAAGAAGGTCTTCTGTTAACGTATTCTGAAATTTTGTCTAAATTTAAAATCCCAATCACTCCTAAAGAATATGCTGTAGTTATGGATGCTGTCCCCTCTGGGGTAAAAATGCTTTGTAAAAATACATGTCCCCAATCTTCTCTGCAGTCTTTAGCTCCTGTTGACACTGCTGTTGGTCGAGCTTGTTTTTCTTCCTCTGTTAAACACAATAATTGACAGGTTCGGGCCCTTTTTCAAAGGGATGTTGTCTCTAGACCTCCTGTTGTAACTATCTGGAATAGCTGTGTTGATGGTTTGATATGGCATAAAATCTGGAAATTGCCTCATAAATATTTAATCACAAATAAAGTAAAAGAAATTTCTTTCAAGCTCATTTATAAATATTACCCCAGTAACTCTTTTTTTTTCTTGTAAACAGATTTAACTGTGATATCAATACACTATGTACATTTTATGGTCTACATACGGAAACATTTTTTTTCATTTATTTTGGAGTTGTCCTTACTCAGCCAATTTTTGGTCAGATCTCTGCTCATTTGTTAGAGATCATTTCATGCCCCGCTTTCAGCTTTGTTTTGAAAATGTTTTATTTGGTTTTTTTTTTTTCACTTATGACATATCATTCCATAAGGAATATTATTTGATTAATCTATTACTTTTGCTGGCAAAGTTTAGTATACATAAATGCAGGTATGTCGATTATAAACCATTGTTTCTCATTTTGAAATCTGAAGTTAAGCAATACCTAAATTCCATTTACAACCTGATAAACAAGAAAGCCGTTAAGTGTATTAATGTATGTAAACATTATCATGTTTTCATGTATTTTTTATTTATTATTATTATTTTTATTTTTTAATGTAGGCTATTTTATTTATTTATTTATTTTTTATTTTTTTTTTCCATTGTAATTTTGTATCTCTTTTTCTTTGTGTTCAACCCCTGGCTGCTGTAAAATGTTGAATTTGAGTGATTCAATTAAAAAAAAAAAAAAAAAAAAAACGCTAGATTTAAATCAGCACAGCCAGCGAAGGATCGAACGCAACTGTTCTGAATGAGCGCATCTTTCTTTTAACAACCAAAAAATGGCTGGTTCGTTGTCTGTTGAGGAAGTACAGACTGTCCTCTCGTTGATAGCCGAGGAGCGGATCCAGCGAGAGCTTGATGGACCGACGCGGAATGAAAAAGTTTTTCAGGAGTCACGGCAGTAGAGGCGGTGCAACCAAAGACTATAGAATACCCAAGACATGTCACTCGTATTGTTTTGAATGGGGAAAAATGCAACGCTCAAAATGGCCGCTGAATCGCAGGAAGCCCCGCCTTCTCAATGAAAGAGCCAATCGCTAATCAGTAAAGTCAGCGCGTCACTGCAGCTGCCGTTATAAGTCCCGGTTGCTATAGAAACAGTCAGCACTGGCTGATCTAGCCTGAAAAATAAGCTTTTGATAACGCTATTTGAGCAAAAGAAACAATATTTATGATACAGTTGTTATCAGATTTCTTTGGTGATTTTAAATATGAAATTTAATCGTAAGCTTAGTGAACAGTATTGGAGAATTTGATGTTTCCCCATACAAAGTAATAGGAGCTGCACTTGGATGTCCGAGAGGCGTTTCAAAGATGGCCGGCGAGTGACATGACTTGTCTTAAAGAGACTTTGGTGCAACTATAACGACACGTGAGTAATCCCGCCCACTCTAAAGCGGTACTAAACTGCAGTGGAAACGCAAACCGAGCCGAACTGAGCCGTGCCGTACTGAACCGTGCCGAGCCGAGTCGTACCACGCAGTGGAAAAGTGCCGATACTGTCTCTCTCTTCCACAATATCCAATCTCAAGTAGACACAGGAGATGCACGTTAAGGTGTAAACAGGACTATATTTTTAAAGGGATAGCTCACCCAAAAATGAGAATTTGCTGTTCATTTACTCTTACCCTTACCCTACTTACCCTCAGGCAATCTAAGATGTACAGTAGGTGACATTCTTCAGTAGAACAGTAAAGAAGATTTTTCAAGATGATTCAAGTCAGCGGATGCTCCAAAAAAAAAACAAAAAAAAACATAGGAACACGAAATTAAAACCTATGGCTCCTGACGATATATTGACATCAAATGAAGTGAAATGATCAGCCTGTGCAACAAACCAGAACCACAGACAACAGGGAAATACGATTATTTTCTGCAAACTGGTTCTTTCACTTTGTTTCAAAGAACTGGTTAAATTCATTAGTTTCTTTATGTAATCACACAATGACGTCACATATACGCAATTATATTATTAATAAAGCACCCGGTAATGATGTGAAACATAGATGTTTTATGCACATGCATATCAGCAGCTCATCGGTCTTCAGTCCAAGTTGAGCGGTTTCCTCATTTCAGTGAATGTTAGAGGAACTGGAGTGCTGAATGAGTTCATTCATCATAGGATCAAATACACCGCTATTTTGGCTCATTTCCAGTCAGAGCGACTGTCAGGTGTCTAGAAGTGAGTTTTGATTGAGTAACTTGTAGATCTATGCTGCTTGATCTGTGAACTGTTTCAAATGGTTCAATTTAATTTGTTGAACTGGTTCAAAAAGAACTGGTTCAAAAGAATGATTCGTTTGTGAACTTGACATCACTCTGGACTGTTTGTCTTAGGCTCTGGATTACAGGTAATAATATAGAAATAATCATCAGTTTCTTGTACAGACAGACTGTTTTGCTTCATAAGACATCAACATATCATGTTTTTTTTGTTTTTTTTATTCTCAAAAGTAGGCAGCCGCTGACTTGCATTTTATGAATCACAAGGAGCACCATTTTCATTTTTGGGAGAACTATCCCTTTAATGCAACATTGCACACTTTCCAAACCATTTTACCAAATGTAGATCGTTCTTCTCCTGTCGTATCTGAGGACAAACACTGCTTTTTTTTTTTAAAACGAGACTCCCAGGTTCCCACTCTGGGTTTGACAGCTTTTGATTCATAACAGCACTGAGACGATTGGTCATCATCTCTAGGGACGGAGTATTCCTCACCATCCCTGCACTCCGTTCAGCATCTCCACATGCTGCTCACATGAAATGTGAAGTGACAGGCTGCCAGCGTCCACGCTTGCTTCTTAATATAATCCATTGCTGTCTGTGTCACATCCGTCAGTAGTGTCTGCCCGTATTGTCTGAGAGATAAGATGGTGTTCTGAAGAGTGGAAAAAATCAAGCTTATTCATATCCAATTTCACTGCTTCCAAATAGATAATGCAAAACGAGACGACGTGCCATTATTGAGTGCACCGTTCAAGAAGGAATCTCAAAACTGTTCAAATTAAGTATGTTTATGATGGAGAGCATTAAAATATCCCTGTGTAAATTACTTTATACATTCAGAATCATGTAGGGCAGCATTATATTTCAGTTGGTAATGATCGCTTATGCATCATGGCTTTGTTCAATCAACATCGGTGAATTTTGTTAATGTTTTTAAGCAAAATGAACAGAGCAAAAATAAAATGTGTTGATAATCATCCTGATACCCTTGTTAATTATATTGAATGTGCATTGTCGTGTACCTCGTCTTAAAAGTAGATTTAAAAAAAAAAAGAAAGAATGAAAGAATGAAAAATTGCACTTACAGATGATGTATTAATAAAATAAAAGACCTCTTAAGTGCACTTAAAGAGAGACACTTGACTGTTACTTAACACACTGAAGTACACTTTAAAATGCACATTGTAATATTGCCAAATTAAAAGTTTTACTTTAAAGTACATTTTAAATCATCATTTTAATAATCTTTTGTCATGCTTTAAAGAAGTACACTTATTTTGATCTGTTCACTAACATACTAAAGCACATGCAAAGCACTTGATTATAATTTTAACTGTAGTGTGTTATTTGACATTTCATTTACAGTTAATATATTATAAAAGTACTAAAGTACACCATCATTACAAATGTGTAATTACAGCTATATTTAAACACATGGCATACAAGTTTTAATAGAAATTACATTATTTTAGTTTAGCATTAATAGCATTAATTATTGTCAGTTCATTCAGCAGTACACTTTAACAAAAAAAAATAATGAAATTTCACATAAAGAACTGAAAAAAAAAGAAAATAAAAAAAAGAAAAGGTAAAATCCGGTAAACTGCATTTAATATAAATTTATAATGCACTTTTGTTTATTTGCAATTATCATGCAATTAAGTGTCTGAAACATTACATTCAATCACATCTAAGTTTGTTATTTCCAAAATACATTATTTTTGTAATAAGCCCTCTTTTTAAAAGTTTGCTAAAGTGTACTTTTTCCAACCTGGTCTCATGACGAAAACATACCTGTGGGAACTTTTTTCATAAGACGCAAAATACTTACGTGTACGTTTCATGACATATTTGATGTGAAATGTCCACTGAGTGGCACTAAATGAGTTTTCAGTTTTTTTTTTCCCCGGAACAGATGAACATACATATGGTATGTATTATGTGACGTTGATTTTGTAGGTGTCACCACAGTTCTGACTTGAAATGTCCATTGAGTGACGCTATAAGTCTAATGCTCCATGACGTTTTAAAATAACTACACCTAAACCTACCCAATAGTATGAACAAAAGTGAATGTGACGTAACAATGCAGTTGCAATCATGCCATTGTAGCTTGTTTTTCGCTCTTTCATCGTGAGTCATGTTTTTGTTGGGATTCGTACCCAAGGATTCCACATCCTAAGTCCAATTTCGTCCCGGCTGAGCTACCGAGCAAGCTTTTTACATACGGAAAATGAAACATATGGCGCTGTAATCATAACTGTGTACGAAAACAATTACAAATGCTCGCTGTTTTACCACCTCTAGTGTTCATTTCTGTTGGAAACTGCAGTGATATGTACTTATTGGTATGTATTTTGCGTCTTGCGAAAAACTTCCCAGAGGTATGTTTTCATCATGAGATTAGGTATTTTGCATTAGATTAGGAGTTTTTCACAAAGGAATGCCCATGCTACTTTATTTTTCTTACAATAAACATTCACCAGGAAATGTTTCAAAAAGCTGGAAAAATGACAAAAGTACCATGAAAGTAATGCACATGAACAGTTCACATTACTGCTGCAGCCCTATTTTTTTATGTCATTGGCGTTAGAACTGCTCCTGTCTCAGATATGAAAACATCTTGTATAGTATACTGTACCAGCGACAGGTTGCTCATCTGTCAGTCATGTTAATGTTTAACCAGCAGCATGCAGACTAAATAGACAACTTTAAAGTGCTTATAGCAATATTTGTTTGATAATAGTCACTTTGTGTGCTACATTTTCTCCCTGTCCCTACTTGCTGTATGATGTGAAAAGCATTGTGTCGTTTGTAAAATGCTGAATTCTGTCATCAAATGAAAGCCCTGTTTATCCAGCATCTGCCCAGCAGCAGCAAACTCAATTTGCCTGCTGGGGTTTCAGTGTGTTACGTCATGTCATTCCGAAGAACACTGTCTGTCGCAGTGTGTTGACTCAACTATATTTGTTTCTAAATAAAACAATCTTATATCACAGAAGAGCAACTGTACTGTACACGTTGTTCATGATACGCACAGTACACAGGATTCACTGCACGTCCTGTACAGTTGCGGAGGACAGAAGTTAATTGGGTAACACTTTAGAATACTGTTTCTTACTTACTGCATAACTAATAATTAATTATTGAAGAACTAACAGGTAATTATTCATTAACACTTAACACATTGCTGTTAACTACTAAGGAAGATGTGTTAACTAATCAGTATGTAATAACATTTTATGATTGTGTTAAGTAATTATTAGCTAATCAATAACTAATGTATTCTGTCATACCTCTTGAAGAACTACTATTAATTATCTACTAGTTAAGGTTCAAGAAAAATGACTATGAAGTAACTACTAATGAACAATCATACACAATTACATTGAGTTGTGACCCTTTCATATAAATGTTATTAGCAGTAGTAGTATCAGTATGAAAATGCAATATTAATAAATGCAATAAATTTTATAGAGGTTTTGCCTGTGTAGTGAATTGTTTTGTAAGAAATCAGTTTCTGATAGGAACCCCACCACCACTCCAGTGCCATGCGATAACTTACCTTAGTTTTATATTGTATATACAGTGCTGTATGTGTGCCTCCGCAGCATATACCATATTAACATTAATTTAATTCCTGTATGTAAGGCAAGGACTGAGGGAAAGTGAAAATACAGGTAACCCATTAGTAATTAATAAATAATTATCAAATAATTCTGCAGGACTTATTTCGAACCTGAAACAGTCAGCCTATTCTAAAGTGAAAATATAGTGAAACATTTAGTAATTAATAAAGAATTATTAGATAATTCCACAAGAATTACTTAGAACCTGAAACAGTATTCTAAAGTGAAAATATAGGGAACCCATTAGTAATTAATAAATAATTATCAAATAATTATGCAGGACTTATTTCAAACCTGAAACAGTAGGCTTATTCTAAAGTGAAAATATAGTGAAACATTTAGTAATTAATAAAGAATTAATTACTTGTGCGGGTGCTGGGCTCAGGGAAACGGCAGTTAACTTCCCTGTGTTAACTTTGGCATTAACACAACACAAAAACTACCCAAGACTAAAAAACAAACAACAAAAAAAAAAAGTGTTTCGGTAAATAAATAAATGAACTAATTAACAAACCACCATTTTACAGAGTTTAGTGTATCTATAGTAAGTTGGATAGTTATGGCAAGACAGTGGAGTTGGGATTCCTTTCCGAAGCAGATTTCCTACAGAACATGTGCACAAGGCAATTTTTTACCATACAGGCAAAAACATAAGGGTTGAGAACCAGAAAGGCGTAAGTGACATTTCGCCAACTTTACAGGAGGGCCAAAACAAAAATTTACCATAGGTTGATCTGACTTTGTGCACTGATTTCAACCATTTATAATAAAAATTTGTACACTCATGGATGACAGTGTACTTTCGCCAGTAGAAAGAGCTCATCAAGAGCTTTCATTTTATATATATATGATATATATATATCACCCAAAATGTCACTTATGCCCTTCTGGTTCTCACCCCTCGTTATGTACAATTATAGTAATGAGTCCTTTTGGGTGTGCAGCAAACAAAATGCATATTTCATTTCCATTATAGGCTAATAATAGTATAGTGGACTGTAACAAAGTTGCTACTGTAGTGGTACTTTGTACTTGTCCTTTTACTCCAGTAATTTTGAAAATGAATAGGCCTACTTAGAATTTTACTGGAGTAATATTTTATTGGAGTATCTGTACTTTTACTCAAATACTTGATTTGTGGGCCACAACCTAATTATTATAGTGACTAATTGCGTATAACTGTTCAGTAGTAGTTATTCCATAGTTATGTTTCTTGAACCTTAACTAGTAGATCATTAATAGTAGTTCTTCAGGAGGTATGACAGAATACATTAGATATTGATTAGCTAATGGTTACTTAACACAATCATAAAATTGTATTACATACTGATTATTTAACACATCTTCCTTAGTAGTTAACAGCAATGAATTAAGTGTTAATGAATAATTACCTGTTAGTTCTTCAATAATTCATTATTAATTATGCAGTAAGTAAGAAACAGTATTCTAAAGTGTTACCGTTAATTGCTATAGAATGAAAACAGACGGATGGTCAATTTTGTGTTGATGTGGTGTCTTCTCTTTTCAAAGCCCAGTTTGAGATCAGAACAAGAACACAGTTTGACCAATTTCCGTTTTTTTTTCTTTTCTTTTCTTTTTTTTTTTCTTCTCCTAGTTGCTATGGAAACACAAGGGAACAGGAGAAAGCTTTTTGAGTTATGAAAAAAGTCAACAGTATATTCAGGTTTGCAACCAGATTAATTTATGTCATTCCTTATCAACACATTAATTGTTCTATTCAATCTTAAAATTAGAGTGAAATCAATGCTGACCTAGTTTTGTTTTTGAAAGTTCCTTATTGTACATGATTTATAGATAGATAGATAGATAGATAGATAGATAGATAGATAGACTGACTTAAGGGTTGTTATGTTTTCTTTCTTTGTTTCTTTCTTCGTTTCTTTCTTTCTTAGTGAACTTGACTGAAATTATTCAGTGCAAAAACATCACTCATTCATCAATGTATGCCTTTGATTATTATTGTTATTATTATTATATTGTTGTTGTTGTTGTTATTGTTATTAGTATTGTATTATTGCTGCTGCACTTTAAACAGTTTGTTTTGTAATGCTCAGTTTGTTTGTTTATTTATTTATTTATTATATCACATATATGAAGTCTTGATGTCTGTGTGTGTCTAGATGACTATTTAATGCAAAGATATTTGCAATCAGAAATGCTGTTACATTTTTCAGAAGCCTTTATTTGTATATGTAAAAAATTACAATACAGAGTTTTATTCATTCATTCATTCATTCATTCATTCATGTATTTGGTTCGTTAGTTATTAGCTAATTTTCTTAACATAGTGCTAACAAATGTATTCATTCAAAACAATCAGCTATTTTTTTCTCTGTCTGTGATGCCACAGCTCAGGATAGTCACTTTAGTGTAGAGTTTGCATCTGTGTTCTTTTGTGTTGTCATGTCTGCATTTTCCTGCTGTTCTTTTTTGGCTCAGGCAATTGGCCTATTGCTCAAAAACCTGAGTGTCCATGAGCAAAAATGGCAGCACACAGATCGTACCCATCCGGTTCTGGTGAGCAACTGCCTTTGAGATGAACGGGAATACTTTGAAAATCTTCACATTACGCCAGTCAGATGTTGGGTTTTGAACACTTTCATGTTCATACTATAGTATTTCAGGTTAAAAAAGCCATTCATAGTGCTTTTCACAATCCATGTCATTTGAAAGCAGCGGTGAGTTGAAGGAGCAGCATTAATCAAACTCTCCTGAAGCAGCTAATCAAGATCTTCAGCTTCACTTGAGATTAACAGGCTTGATTTAGATGGCTAAAAAGTAAGCATGAAGGTAAATCTTTTCAGCTCCCAATACTTTGATGAAATTTTCCCCACCCACTCAGAAGAGCTGATGGCCGATGTGCTGTGTATCCAATTGAACGAGCGATTTATGTATGGCTAATATGTTACTCCATGAGCAGGAGCGGAGAGCCAGCTGTTTCATCTGTACAAGCAGCAAGACTGCCTGCTCAATTCCCTCTCCTCCTCTGTGAAGCAAACAGAATTAGGACTGTGAACATCTGCCGCATGCGGGTATGATCCCGCTGATATTGAAACAGGCATTATCGGGTCAAGAGAACACAAAGAAAGGGCGTCTCTGTGACTCAAAGACCTTCTCTTCAGATCTTAGGAACAAACATCTACGAGAAATCTGGAGGCTCATGACTAGAATTACACTTAAATGTCCTCAGTTTGAGTTATGATTCCTACTGTTTGAGTTGTTATAAAGAAAGTGTACTTTGTAATGAGTGATGCTTGCCTAGAAAGGCATCGCTGTTATTATTGTTTATACTTGCCATTAATGATTTGATATAAAAAGATAATTTTACTCCATAATCTGACACATTTCCTTTAGAAATAGGGTATTCAAATTGACAAAAATGGTGGTTAGAGTAGTTGAACCAGGGCTATTATTGCTAATTAAAACTAGATAGATGGATGGATGGATGGATGGATGGATGGATAGATAGGGTAACACTTTACTTAAAGCCTTTATGTATAGTGTATTATAAAGGGTTATTAAAGGCTATAATGCATAATAATTATTTATAATGTGCGTTGTAAATAATTATAACTGAATTTAAAATGCATAGTGTAAGCATGAATTGAGAAGTGTTATAATGTATTAACATTGGTTACAATCATTTATGAGATTGTGCAATGCATTATAAGGTGCATTACAAGGCATAATTAATGCATTGAAACTACTTTTATAATGCATTAAACATAAAGGCTTCAAGTAAAGTATTACCGATAGAAACAATAAATAATGAATCAAATAAATAAATAAATATATAATATATATATATATATATATATATATAAATTATAAATAACTATAATTGTGTGTGTGTGTGCGTATGATATGATCCATTTGAGTCCATACCACATACTGTATCTAAATATATTTATTTTGTATAAAATACATACTTTAAAAATCACATTTTGCATTTAACAAAAACGTATTTTAAGATTGAAGTACGCTTTGTAATATACTTTGGCACATTTTCCATTTGGAAAATATTTTCTTTCTGAAGCTGTGCTATTTACAACAATATTTAGCATATATTTTAAACGTACTGTATGTTTGCTCAGAAACTAAAATATATATTTCTTGCCAAATGGGTAACTAGACTTCCTCCTCCACTCTATTGTGATTAAGAACTCACGTAAGCACCCTCATATTTCAAAGGCGTTCTTCTTTAGAGCTCCGAGGCCTTTGTGTCTCAGTGTGTCATGTGTGAATGTGACAAAGGTCATCTGGAATATGAGAGCTCTTGCTGATGTGCCGCGGTCAGCAGCATAGTTATTTTTGCCACCGTCTTTCAGTAGAAACTCCATAATGTGCACAAATTCTTACCCTGTTTCCATGCCACTGAAGATGCTTTTGGTCTCCAAGGACGTGCTTTTGTGCCCAAAGAGTCTGTATTTTTGCCCACTCAAATGCATGCCTGAAACTGCATATGCTTCTGAATCCAAATATGTGATTCACAAACTAGCGCAACCCCTTCATCGTAAACAGCAGTTTTTACCACAGAACAATAACTGAACTGTGTCAGGCATATGCTTTTATGTTTTCTGGTGGGACTTGAGACAAGCTTAGGCTTGCGTAACTCTGGTGTGTCTATCCTCAATTTCCTATGAATCCCTCCATCCCATCTGTTCAGGTGCAAACGCAGTGACCCTCTCAATATGGACCAGCTCTGAATTTTCTGGATTGCTGTCATTAGTGTTTACCACTTTCGCTTGAACTCGTACATCCAAAGTGGTGCGAGCTCAGCGACGGGCAGCCAGCTTTACTAAAATGGAAATGGGTCATTTCGTCTTTTTCCTCTGATTTTAAGTGTGGCCTGATGGAGTTAATTATGGCTGTCAGCATCTTTTGATATTCACAGGTATGGTGAAAGAATGGAGGTGTGGAATGGGGCGCGGAATGGGGCGCAGCAGGTGGAGCAGCTGTGCGCAGACCTCAGGGGAGAGGGAACCGCTTTAAGTGCACTTGATTTTTAGCAGTGCTGCTGTAGGGTATTATCATAATTTTACCGGCACAATGGGCTCTTCACACTGAGGCTTTACTTCACTCCTCTGTGTGCCAGTTCTACACCTCCTCGTGTTTTTCTATCACTTCTTTTTAAGGAAAGCCCGTCTCCACATCTTGGCAGATCTTACCTCACACACCCGTATGGCAGCTTCCGTCTCAGGTGTGATTTGAAATTTAACCAACATTTCCAGTGGCTCAACTTGCAAGTGAACATAGCCTGCTTAATATTTCCAAATGCATCCTGTAAAGACAGAAATGACACAGACTGATAATATGGAGCCGATGGATGGATGGATGGATGGATGGATTTTAAAAAAAAAAAATGCATTTTTGTTAGCAAGAGAACAAAGTTTTTGGAGGAATGCAATACATTTGAGATAATGTTTTGACAAAGGTTTTACTTCAGTGATATGAAATGCTCAGGCTCTGGCCTGCTTCATTACTTACTGCACTGAGAGGTGTTTTAAGTTGAAAGGAGTGAATCAGATTTTCAGTGATTCGTAACTTAAATTGAGCTCTGTATTTCAACAAAACTCTTGCATTTTGCTAAAGAGGACTGCAACTGCAACACATCATTCTATGGATTACTCTGGTACTTCTTTTGACATTTAATAACTTAAGTATCGTGATTACGCTTGTCTGTCTATCTGTTTGGCTATCTTTTTCTTTACACTAGATTTTTAAGTTCTTTGCATGGCGGATGTGAATATAGCATGAATTTATTTTTTTATATTTTTTTCAATGAAATTAATGTGCTATGTTTCAGTTATATATATATATATATATATATATATATATATATATATATATATATATATTTATATTTATTTTGCATTTTTGGGTATTTTATGGTACTAAATTTTATTTATGCAGTAGTTATAATCCATTTATTACCTGTCAACCACTTTTTGACCATTGACCTGAAAATGAAATTTCTAACATCAACTGTTGTAAATCTTGAATACTTTGAATCACAGACTTTAAGAAGAAACTTTACAGATTATTGCTAAAGTGAAAGAAAGAAAGAAAAGAAAGAAAGAAAACAGTTATGAAAAGTAAAGCAAAAGTAATGCAAATGTTATAAAGTGAAGTTATAAAAGTTTTAAAGCTGTGTGAAAATCAAATCCATTAATCTAATCAATTTGTGTTCCAAATTTTAGGTTGATATCTCAAAATATTTTGTGAAAGAAAGCAAGAAACTCCATTATGTGCACAACAATGTTGAATGCAAAGAATGTAAATGTTTGGCAAACAAAGTTTCACTTTATATATCAAAAAAAAAAAAAAAAAAAAAAAGCTTTCAGTAACTGTTTGTTTGGGTGCAGTGTCATGTTTTCACTAGAACTAGAAAGTTTCCACTGAAATTCATTTCGCATTTGTTTCCAGCACCATCAGTTTTTTTTTTACCACAAGGATTACAGTGCGATTTTCACCATTTCAGGACCATTTAACCTTTTCGGATCATGTCATGTTATTCATTCATTCGTTTGTTTGTTCACATAGCAAGCGCCAAAACCTTAAACTGTCATTATACTATTTTTCTACACATTATGTTTCTTATAATCTTATATATATATATATATATATATATATATATATATATATATACACACACACACTCTTAAAGACAAAAAAAACAAAAAAACAAAAAAAAGGCTCTTAAATGGTTCTTTGGCAGGGTGTATGGTTCCATGAAGAACCTTTAATATCCGAAGAACCTTTCCATTGCACAAAAGGTTATTTGTAGCACAGAAATGTTCTTTAGACTATTTAATGGTTCTTCACACTCATCATGTTGTAAATATTTTTGTTTCTGGAAAGTGAGATCAAGTGAGCTAAATTGTCCTGTCTGGTCCAGAACTCATTCCAGACTCATTTTCTATTAGTTGCATTCAATTATAGTGTAATAAAAAGTATTAATTTTGAGCTATATAAATCGTGTTGTGGTGTTTATTAATTAAAAAAGACCAGTAGATCCTTTTATATCTATTATCTATTTTAATGCCGTTTTGCATGACTCAAAACAATTATTAAGCTAGTTAAGTTTAGAATACAAAAAATACTGCAATCAAGTTTTAAAATTAAATAAAAAGGCTGTGTGATACAAAATCTTACAATATGAAAGTGCCACTTTGTCCCACCATCCATTTTGCACCTATGATTTGGTCGTAGAACTACAAAATAATTTTCAAATTCACAATTTAATGAAGATTTAATGTGATTTTAAGTTATGTAGTGTTGTAATTCTAGAGGTGTATTTATGCAAATGCTGCGTGACTATGACGTGTTTTAATGGGCGTGAACACTGAATACTGGAGTCTCATTCAAACACTGGAGCGGAGGGAGTTGCCACGGAAACGGGGTGACAACAACGGACAAACTGTAAATCTCTGTCTCTCACTGCTGTTTTCACTGCTTTCAGGTGAGTTTAGTCCCTAAAAATCACACAAATATCACATACAACTGTTCCAGACACGTTCCTACATGTAACTGACACGTTGAATATTTACTTCACAGAAAACTAACTCTATAGTTTGAGCTGTTGTTTATGAGAGTTTGGGATTTTAATCACATCTTTATGTGTAGATGAGAGGTTTTGATAGCTTTGTAAAGGGTTTGCTATCAGTTTGTCAATGGTTTATTGAAAGTTGTCTATATTTAACGTTAGCCTAAAATATGTGCTGTACTGTTAATCGGTGACGTCACTTACAAGGAGCACGAATTAACTGAATCTAACATTAGTTCAAACGTGTTTCTATCTTTCATGGTGAAAAAATAGATAAAATAAATAAATAAATAAATAAAAATTGTTCTGTGGTTTCAGGAGTGATATAATCTCTCTACAACAGAAGAGAAGCTCCAAAATGTCAAAGTTTCTGAAGGGAGCTGCTGACAGAAATGCAGGAAACACAGGTGAGCTGAGAAAACTCTTTAAATACATGCATTTTCTCACAACATATTTTCTTATGTCACCATGCGTCTGTTATATTACAGTTATTTTAGGAAGGTTTTGACATCCAAACCTGAGTGACACAAACCTAAAAATATTGTTATTTTAAGAAACTGGTTTGTGTTTGTGTGTGTGTGTGTGTGTTCCTTCACAAATCATTCTAATATGCGGATTTGCAGCTCAAGAAACATTTCTGATTACCAATGCTGAAAACAGTTTTTGCTGCTTAACATTTTTATGGAAACAATACCATTCAAACATTTGTGGTAAGAAAAACAAAGAGAAATCAATACTTATTAGTCAAGGGTGCATTACATTTATCAGAAGTAACAGTGAAGACATTTATAATGTTGGGAAAGATTTCTGTTTACTAAATTGTTTAATAAATGTGTATAAAAAAAAAAAAAAAAAAAAAAAACTGTTCATTGTGCTTTCTATTCATTAATGAATCCTGAAAGTTACAACCATTTCCACAAAAAAAAAAAAACAAACAAAAAAAACAACTCAGCATATTAAAATGATTTCTGAAGGATCATGTGACACTGAAGACTGGAGTAATGATGCTGAAAATTCAGCTTATCACAATAAATTACAATTTACAGTATATTAAAATAGACAACAGTTATTTTAATTTGAAATGATATTTCACAATATTACCATTTTCTCTGTATTCTTGATTAAATAAATACAGACTTAGTGAGCAGAAGAGATTTGTTTGTTTTTTCAAAAACATAGTAATGTTTCCAAAATTTTGACAGGTACTGTATAACATTGTTACCTAGTGCTTATATTGCTTAAATACCATTAATTGGATGGATTTGTGGCCCAAGATGCTGGGATAGGCTTCAGCCCCCACGACCCTAGAGAGGATAAGTGGTTTGGAGAGTGAATAGATGGATGAACTTCCAAAATTCTTTGACTTGTTTTGATTTTGTTTCAATTCTTACTGCTGTTCAGCTTAAGAATACCTTCCCATTATCTTTGTTTGTCATTTTGCATCATTATACCTGTGCTAAACCTATGAAAATTAAGAAACTAATGAAAGCGTATTTTTTGTTGTTGTTGTTGTTACAGGATCCGATGTACCCAGCTTCAACCATTCATCAATAGGACTGTGAAAGCCTGAACTCTTTGAACCACCAGTGGCAGTTTCTACGGGATGAAAAAGGGCATACTAGTGGATGATGGGGGTACTGACATTAACCTGCTGTATTCACTGTATTATACAAAAAGGATGGGCATTTGTCATTTTTTCCATTTCAAGTACTGGTAGTTTTGCTTTTGTCTGGATGGCATGCTGACCTAACACTAACTAGTCAGAGCTCAGGTACCATCCAAAATGCTGCCATAACCAATCAGAAAAAGAGAAATATATAAAGTCATGTGATCAGAGTACTCAGACTTGACAGCGACAATTGATCATGAAAACGATGATTGCAGTGACTTTAAAAAAAATAAAACAAATCATTGTTGTCAAGTCTGAGTACTCTAGTAATTGTGCACATCCCTATTAAACACATATACACAGTATTGAGGTATGATGTATACTGCATTGATGTATACTGTAAATGCAATAAACATTGTGATCATACATCTTGTCAAGTCTTGTTACTTCTGGATTGTCTTTTTTTTCAAAATTATTTCATGAACAATCCTATTAAAGAAAATGTATAGTATGATAAATGTAAGGATATTGATCTGGAAGAAATGGGGGCATAAAGAACCTATTCATCATCAAAAAAAAAAAGAGTGTACTCTTTAAAGTGATGAATCATTCATATCTGCAGCTCAAACGATGCTGGATGAGATAAGGGTTTGTTCAAATGCATCAAAAGTGGCAAACACCACAAATTACAGGTTACATGCAAGTGAACGTATGCTATCTGATGCCTCCACACATGCCCTCGAAGACAGTCTTTTAAAAAAAAAACAGATTTTTTTATTAGAACAACAAGAGAACAATACAGAAAGACTGTGGCTGTCAAACACAGGATGGCAGTAATGAACCACACAATAGGTCAAGAGGTTGTATTTATGAAACACCACATGAGCAAGAATCTCAGATGAACTGCAGGATGGGAAAAACTGGGAACAAACTGATTTAAAAAAAAAAAAAAAAAAAGAAGTTTTCAACAATTTCAATGAATGCGTTGGATATAATGTTCTAAGTTTCATGGTTGCAATGGATCCTAGATCAAACTATTCCTCCTAAAAAGGATAAAACGTAAAATTATTTACCGCATAAAATACTACACATCAACCGCAGTAGTTACACGTACCTTCATGTTGTCGCTTTAGCCATGAGTCCGGTCGCACACACAAACGGACATCAACACGGCGAACAGGCCCAGGATTACAGCAGAAGCATGTTGAATGAGAAAGGCAGCCGCCAACCAACCACTATGACATTTGTCCGTCGGAAAACTAAAATCCGAATAAAAAACTAGTTGCCTCAAGCGCACCTCTCGATGCTGACTACTTAGCAGACACATACCTGTGAGACGGGAAGAGCCAAAAACCGGAATGTGCGAACCTCGGGCAGTGACGCACAATCGGTGCTCTAACACAACGGTACCTTAAAAGCCTCCTTTTATACACCCGTGGAAGTATTCATGGCATATTCATCCCGCTACATGAATATCAATTTTTATTAGGACTTTTGTGCTATTTAGCAGACTTCTTCTAGCAATACCATTTTTGTAAACCCCATCAAGATGAATATTCTCAATGAAACTTATGTATTCAATTCACATTCACTTTTCACAATACATATTGCTTCAAAGCAGCTTCACGTGTTTGAAGTGAATGCAATGGCCAATTAAACATTTGTATGCACATATTATAACTTATTTGTGTGCAGTAAGCAGTGTTGGGCACATTACTTTAAAAAAATAATTAATTATAGTTACTAGTTACTTCTCACAAATAGTAACTGAGTTAGTAACTGAGTTATATCATTATAAAAGTAACTAATTACCAGGGAAAGTAACTATTGCTTTACTTTAAAAAAAACATAAATAAATAAATAAATAAAAAAATAAATAAAAAAATTCAAATGTCAAATAACTTGTATGCCCCCAATATTAAATACGTTAAATTAATGAAACGAACTCTAAAAAGAATAAATTATTATTATAAAACATTGTACATTAATCTACACTATTTATCTACTGACACTTAGCATCAGTCAGTCAAGCATTATAATATGATATTATGATCATTTAGCATTATATGATGATAGAAATTTAGTAATTAGAATAACCAAGTATGAATGCATATTTGTCATGTTGACTGAACTTAGGACTGGTGGTGGTGCTTATTTAGTGTTTGTCATTTAGTGTTTCTATGAAGAAAAAAAAAAGAGGAAAAAATGATAAAATCACAAAACTACTACAAATTATACTACTAACAACAATATAAAACGCGCTAAGGATTAATGAGCTGCTGGATTCATTAATATTAATCACGTAGTCTTGCGTTCGCTCGAATTGATTTGCTAAAATCAAGACAGGGATGATAATAGGTGAGCGCCAGCCAATAAGATTGTCGTTTGCGCATTAGTTCCGCCCACTACCGGAGAAACCGGCAGTTCTTAAAAACTGAAGAATTCCAAAGGAACTCCGTTATTTTGACAGGAAAAATACAACAAAGAATATCGTTTACATGTAGCGCGTCAATTCTGCATGTTATGAAAGACTCTCTTGCTCTGTATCTTTCTTTGCGGGTGTGTGAGAGAAAACGACGGCGAGCTGTGCGCCTTCACACTAGAGTTTATGGTACGTCAAATACAGCTACACTGCGCATCCATTCAGATGAACTGAAAAATACAATTATTGTAATATTATAATAAATTATAGTAACGCCATATTTTATTGTCACTAACGGTAACGGCGTTGTAACGGGGGAAACAGTAATTTGTTTGATTACTCGTTACTGGAAAAAATAACGCCGTTAGTAACGCCGTTTATTTATAACGCCATTATTCCCATCACTGGCAGTAAGTGGTGGGAACTAATGCAAAAATAAGTAAATAAAACTACATTGTTTTAAGTGCATTTATACTGCATACATATTCCTAAAAGTGCAAAGATGTTGAGAGATCATGTTGAGTACATTGAAAAAAAGGGTGACTTTATTTTAAGCGTAATTATACATTTAAGTACTGAGCATATTAATTAACCCTAACCCATATGTGAAACAGTTTACAATATGCTAATCAATTTACAACAGTATTTTATTGTAGAACGTACTGCAATAATCTTTTAAAAAATATATTTTTTTACATAGCAGAGAAAAGGAACATTCTCAAATACTGAACTTCTCTATCTGAAACCATGTATGCAAGTTTGTTTTGTCAATCAGAAAGCTCTCCAGCAGCTAAGATGACAATTATCAAGACACGTCAGACCTAGTTCTTAAAGCCGTGTGGCTTGACTTCACATAAATTAGAGCCTTAATAAGATATCAACCAGAATGCATGAGCAGCCAACCTAAGACCCATCTGTTCACACTCAGCAGAATCTGGAGCTCTTGAATGCTTAATGCCGCTTTTGTGGAAGGATTGCCAACCCAGCAGAGTGGCTTTTCCCACACCTCCAGAAGAAAATCAAATGCATGTAGGTGAGCAAAATATGCAAGACATTAATACCAGAAGCGGCATGGTAACAACTTAAGTGCACGCCATCAATCCCATCCAAAAGCTTGTGAATGTATGCCACGGTGCCGTTCATCCTCCCAGGTGTTTTGGGGCTCCTTTATAATTCAGTTACTGCTGTAAAAACCTCTTACACAATAGACCCCCACAGACATGAACCAGGAGACTTTGACAGATGGAGAAAGACAGACTATCTCTCAGTTGGCCCTCTATTGGAGTCATCCTCATCTAAATTGCACCTAATTGTCAGTTTTCAGTGCACAATGCTGGCTGGATGCTCGCGTTTGAGTTGCATGCCAAAGTAAAAGGGGTTTGAGATATGAAACACTTGTTAGCTTTCATGTTTGCTTATTGTTACCTGTCACTACAGTGCTAGACGGCTTTTCCATTCAATCTCCAGGAATTGTTGAAGCTACTCACAATTATGCATTATATTGAAAGTGCAGTATGTAATCTTGACAGCTAGTGGTTTAAATGGGTACTGCAGTCTAAATTCAAAATATTCAGAATGCAGTCCAAATATCAAAATATGTGGGAGCTGTTTCTCCTGCCCCTTCCTCCTCCTGGGTTGCCAGATGCAATGAGAGTAACGGTCACACTTTATTTTAAGGTCCAATTATCGCTATTAATTAACTATTAACTATGACTTTTGCCTCAATAAACTTCTATTTACTACTTAGTACGGTAGCTGTTAAGCTTAGGTATTGGGTAGGATTAGGGATGTAGAATCATGCAAAATATGTACTTTATAAGTACTAATGAACAGCCAATATGGTAGTAATATACATGCTAATAAGCAACTAGTTAATAGTGAGAATTGGTCTCTATACTAAAGTGTTACCAGCGCAACTGACAATGTTGGGCAACGAGCCTTACTTAGCCACCTGGCAACCTCGGGTGCTGAAATACTATTAGGTAAACTGGCAGTGGGTGAAGTCACACAGACCAAAACAAAAATAGACATTTTGACAAGGAACACGCATTTTAAAGTAGAGTAACTGGCTGTAGAATTACTAAGTGTGCTAAGTATGTGAACTTAGCATGTTTCCTAAATATCTGCAAAATTCATTATGGTATTTCCCTACTTTAGTACAAAAATCGTACATATCACCTTTAAAACAAAACTGACAAGTTATCTTTCTCTCTACAACTGCAGGCTTTGTTAAAACATAAGCATGTCTGCTCTGAAGAATAGCTATAAGTGTTTATTTTTTGAATATTTAGCTCATTAACGATTAAAGAGAAGTGCGACAGTCGCGCACACAGAATTCTCTGCCAGCCCATTACTTAAAGTAACAAGAGTTCGGGAGCCCAAGCCAAACAACAGTCCCAGTGCCAGCGGAAGTGCATTATTTTCTCTTGTTTTTTCCATTGCCCTCCACTGAGAAGGGGTGAATGGGCTGAATACCCACAGCAACGAGAAGAGGACACAACACTCAAATCTTTGGCAAGAGTAACTGGCAGCGACTCCACAGCTGAGGACGGCTGCCCAATGCCTCTGGTTGTTGAGTTATAGGAGAATCACTGGGCCGAAGGGCTGAAGCCACTCTGTCCAGTGCTCGGGACTGCCAGGAAAATATTGACTTTCAGACCAGAATGAATAAGGAAACGACTCAGTGATGGTTGTTTAAAATAAGTGAGAGTTTTATAATTGACTTATATTGCTTTTATAGTTTATTGTTATATTGCTGTTAAACTGTAATACATTTTAATATAACAGACTGACATTCATTAAATTTAATGGTATCACTTTACATTAAGTGCCATTAAATACTATGTACTTAAAAATAAAATAATGAATTGTTAGGTACAATGTACCTATTGTGTTCATGTTAAACTGCAGTTTTACTGCAATTGAGTTGGGATATGGGTAAGGTTAGGGGTAGGTTTGGTGGTCTGTTTGGGTTTAGTGTTAACAATGTAATTATAGATGTAGCTACAGAAATTAATTGCAGACATAATTA
This sequence comes from Spinibarbus caldwelli, assembly GCA_039654775.1. NCBI lineage: Eukaryota > Metazoa > Chordata > Actinopteri > Cypriniformes > Cyprinidae > Spinibarbus > Spinibarbus caldwelli. The sequence continues at coordinate 7,848,959 of CM077223.1, read as the reverse complement.
TAGGATGGTATTTTCAATGTAAAAACATGTATGTACACAATAAGTACATTGTATCCACTAATTAATTTAATAAATTAATGAAAACATTATTGGGTTAGGATTAGGGTTAGGGTTTGGCTTAGGTTTACTTGCATGTAATTATGCATAATTTATTATTACAATAGTAAGTACACGTAACGTGTAACAAGCACCCCTTAAAATGAAGTGTCACCCATTATTGTGTCACAATATTGTGGAAATGAATGAATGAATGAATGAATGAATGAATAAATATCAAAAGTTTGGGGTCAGCAATATCTTTACTGTCACTTTTGATCAATAAACATGTGAACAACATACATAAGAAATACTACTTTTATTCAGCAAGAATTAATTAAAAGTGACAGTAAAGACATGTATAATGTTACAAAATAAATGCTGTAATTTTGAACTTATTATTCATCAAAAAATCTTGAAAAAAAGTATCATGGTTTCAGCAAACATATAAAGCAGCATAAACTGTTTTCATCACTGGTAATAATCAGAAATATTTATTGAGCAGCAAATCGGCATATTAGAATGATTTCTGAAGGATCATGTGACACTGAAGACTGGAGTAATGACACTGAAAATTCAGATTTGATCATAGAAATAAATTATACTTTACAATATATTCACATAGAAAACACTTATATTAAATTGTAATAATATTTCATAATTTTACAGTTTTTTATTTTTATTTATTATTTATTTATCTATTATTTATTATTTTTATTATTATTATTATTATTTCTTTTGATCAAATAAACACAGCCTTGGTAAGCAGAGGAGACTTTAAAAAAAAAAAAAAAATGGTAACACTTCAGATTAGAGAACGTCTCGGGTTACTTGACTGTAACCCTGTTCCCTGAAAAAGTGGGAACGAGATGCTGTGTTTCAATAACGCTGATGAGAACATTCTTTGCTCGACCGGTTGTGAAGCACGTGTGTCAGACATGCCAAGAATTGGCTTAAATAACCTTGTTGGGTGACGTCATTGATTACGTGCACCTGCAGGTTATAAATAGATGTGAGATGTACACATCTTCAGGTTAAACCTTTGTCTGAAGAGACGTCCAGGCACGCCTACAGTACGGCATTGAGGCGCAGAATCTCGTTCCCGCTTTTTCAGGGAACAGAGTTACAGTCAAGTAACCCGAGACATTCCCTATCAAAAGCTACTCTCGATGCTGCGTTTCAGTAACGCTGATGGGAACGAGAATACCAACGCCGCTGCACTGGAAGTGTCTGGACCCGACAAGGTAGTGCAGTGTGTGCGCACAAACATTGAAGAGGTCTCAGACATGACTCTGGGATGTTGACTCAAGGACATGCGAGCCCAGAGTAGCATGGACATCCAAACTATCGAGTCTGACAAATGTGTGCGGAGAGGACCAGCCTGCCGCACCACACACTTGATGCAAGGGGACACCTCTTGCCAAAGCTTTAGCATAGGATGCAACCCACCTGGTTGAATGGGCCTGGTTGAACTCCTAGAGGTAAAGCTTGAAGACGCGCCTCGTAGGCTAGGGCAATAGCATCCCACACCCGATGTGATATTGTTTGTCTAGTGGCAGCCATAGCATATGAAAAGCTGCTCTGACTTACGCCTCTAGCTAATGCGGTGGATGTAAATCTGAAGAGCATGTACTGGACACAGTAAGTGAAGTCATTCTTGCTCCGGTGTCATGAACGGCAGAGGTCAGAAGGCTTCAAGAACGACCGGAAATACGGTCGAGAATTGAACTTTTGGAAGATAATAGGGTGAGGATGCAAAATAGCTTGACCGGCCCAGGGGCAAAGTCTAAGCAGGATGACGAGACTGACAGAGCCTGCAAATCCCCAATTCTCCTCAGAGAAGTAATAGCCATGAGAAAAAAAACATCTTTAGAGTCAGAAACCTGACAGGCGCTGACTCTAGTGGTTCAAAATGGGGTCCCAACCAGACCCTTTGGGCACTAAGGCCAAGTCCGATGAAGGGACTGTTGCTCCGGTGGGCGGCCTCAACCATTGAGCTCCATGAATGAAGCGGGCAACTAGAGGGTGCTTTCCCACAGAAACATCATCAATCAGAACACGGCAAGCAGAAATGGCGACCACACAGACTCTAAAAGTACCAGGACGTGTGCCTGAGGACAATTTCTCTTGCAGGAACTCCAGCACTAAAACAACCTGGCAGTGAACTGGGTCTGCATGGTGTGTCATACACCAACTTCGAAAGAGCACCATCTGAGGGCATAACTTCTTCTATTGGAAGGAGTCCTAGCAATCAGAATTGTCTGTAGTACATCTGCTGGAAACCCAGCATCTCTTGTGGTCCCCCTCAGGGGCCAGAGATGAAGGTTCCAGAACTCAGGCCGGGGATGAAATACTGTCCCCTGTGCCTGAGATAGAAGAACTCTCCTAGCCGGAATCGCCCATAGCAAGCCGTCAAGGAGGGATATTAGATCTGAGAGCCAAACTCTGGTCGTTCAACGGGGCGTTATCAGTAAGAGCTGAGACCCTCATTGACATACCTTGGCCAGGACTCCTGGGAGCAGAGCGATCGGGAAGAACGTGAGAAAGATGGGTGTTTCGCACGCCCTCGTCTCTCAGCCAGCTCGACACACGATCCCCACAATCACAACGAGGACGCAGAGGCTCGCCTCTTCCTGAAAGAATGCGAGCCTCAAGCGGAGAACTCAGATCGAAGTGATTACAGTGCTTGCACTTAGCGTCCTCGAGGGCAGCAACAGCATTCTCCAAAATTCGGACAGCGAATCTGCTCCTACATTTATATGCCCCAGAATGTAAATCGCCTTGATGGACTAGAGCTTGTCCCACATACAAAGCAGAACCTGCTGTGCTAGCCTGTTCTGACGGCACAGATGCAATCTGGCCTGGCAACCTATGTAAGTGACTACCACAGTCTTGTCCCCTGCACTAGGACATGGTAGCCCCTGCTGGAGGATGTTTTTCAGGGCCCAGAATACAGCCATCATTCTGAAGCAATTGATGTGCCAATCAAGAAGATGAACTCTCCAGATCCCTTGGGCAGGACGGTCATCCAAGACCGCACTCCAGCCCGTGAGGGAAGCGTCTGTCGTTAGCATCTTGCGACAAAAACACGTGCCTAGAGTGGGACCCAAAGTCAGAAACCGGGGTCTGAACCACATAGAAACGGTACGAGGCCCTAGCGCGTAACCCTTATATGCCTCTGGGGATTGGCCCTTAGATTAAATCTCCTGGCTCTGAGCCACAACTGTAATGGTCTCATGTGCAAGACGTCCAAAGGTTTCACGTGGATGCAGTTGCCATGAGACCTAGAACTTTTTGAAAGTAATGTACAGTAACTTTCTGGCCTAGCCTGAAATCCTTCAGGGTGTTCAGAATGGATTTGATGCGTGTATGAGACAGCTGTGCCCACATTATGATAGAATCTCGTTAACCCCTAAACACATAGTCCTCCGGGCAAGAGAGAAAACACTTTCCTTGGTGTTGAGTCTCAATCCCAGATAGTTAAGATGAGCGAGGACGACATCCCGATGTCGAAATGCATGCTCTTAAGACTGCGCCAAATCAGCCAGTCACCGATGCTAAAGCTGCATCGATGCATTTTGCATATGTGCGGGGTGATAAGGCTAGGCCAAATGGAAGAACCTGATACTGGTAAGCTTTACCTCCAAAAGCAAACCTCAGGAACTTCCTGCATTGTGGCAAAATTTCTAAATGAAAGTATGTGTCCTTGAGATCATTGTTGATAACCAATCCCCTGATTGGATCTGAGAAAAACCATCATAGACTGTCAGCATTCTGAACTTGTACATTCTTAAAAAGCGGTTCAGCCCTCAAAGATCTAGACTGGACGCAACCCCCCATCATTTCTGGGAACCAGAAAATATTGGCTATAGCAGCTTGACTCTCTGTCTAGGAGGGGAGATGTTCTACGACCTCCTTGTCCAGCAGAGCTTGCATTTCCTGTGTCAACGAATATGCTTGTTCCGGTTTCACGGTAGTGGAGACCACGTCGTTGAAACACGAAGGATGATATGCAAACCATATCCTGTAGCCCTCTTGTGGAGTCCTTACGACCCAAGGAGAGATTATTTGGCAGTAGCTTCCACGCTGCAAAATTCTCTGAAAGGGAACACTTTGATTTGCTGGGGGGAATGTTAAATGTTTTTGATGTCCTGAAACACGGCAGGAAACAACCGAACATGTAAAATTTCACTGGAGATTGCTGACCCCCGAAACACCAGTGGTGGCAGAAGTTGTACATCGATCCCCTAAGGGTGCCGGGAAGGAGCCCTTACTCGGCTCGTTGGAGTTTTCCGTGGCCCTCCCCGAGGGGACACACCCATTGTCCTAGGCACAGCCTCAGGACTTCCTTCTGGTCGTAAAGACCGTTTTTATGTCTGGTTCCCTCTTGGCTGTTGAGTGCTATGAGCTGTTCCCCAGTCTTTATGAGGGGGCGCATGGCTCTCACACTCTCTTTTGGGCTTCTCGCCTCAGAGGAGCTGGGCCATGTTGGGACTGGGTGGCCGACAGCCCCGACACTAGAGCACGGTGGGGGAGAAACTTATTGAAAGCTTTCTTGAGCTTCTTTGCCTCCCTGCGCTCAGATCTTTATGAATGTCAGTCTGATATGCCTGCAGAACTGCCGTGGTGTGCAGGGCAGCACCAGCATGACCTGCTGCATGAAACGCTCTCCCTACAAGTGTAGATGTTGCTCTACATGACTTGGTAGGGAGCGTTGACATTTCAAGTGATGATGCACCCCCAGGGGAGAGATAGCCTGCTAGCGTCTCTTCCACCTGGGGCATCATCATGTAGCCCTGTGCCTTTGAATCCACAATAGTCGAAAAATTCAAGGTTGAGGCACAAAAAAACACGGGACAAATATGGCTTACTCCATGAACAAGTTCTCTCATTATGGAGGTCACCAAGGGGAGAGACCATCGCTGAGGTCCCATCCCCCTGACCACCTGACAGAAACATGTCATCTAGTTTGGAGCGTCTAGGGGTCTACTGCTCTTGTGGCCAACTTCCAGCTTTAATCTCATCACACTGCACCAGTCATCACCTCGAGTAACTCCTCATTCGTTTTACAATCACGGGAGGGAGCGTTCGCTGCCCGATGCCGGGGCACGCTTTGGAAGCAGGCGCTAAAACCCCCCCGATCTGGCGAGAGCACTAGAGAAAGGGGAGGACCCGCCTCTCGAGCCTCAGCCAGATCAAAGTGCGATCTTAACGAGGGTGCAACAGCTCGTTCTTTGTAAAAGAAGGCGAGCCAAACACAAAGCACGCGGATAGGAAGTGAATCGCCTAGGAAAAGCAACTGCAAATGTACTGCATGCAATGAATGAATAAATACTGTATGAGTGCAGCGGTCAGTCTGTGCACACGTGTACACTCTCAGTCTCACTCAAACACACACAATCTCAGTCTCAGACCTTCATCACAGCACCGGACTTTGAAAGAACAAAGTTTAGTTTGAAGAGCTCACCAGAGATATCAACAAAATTCAGAGCTTGCTGCATTTCAACAAATGGTAAATATATATTGTGAGCAGCATGTCAGTGTATGTGTAAACATATGGTAGATCATATAAATATTGTTTAGCTTTTTAAATAAAATTTATACAGTATTGATGAGTGATTTAAAATCACATTCATTCAAAACAAATATAGATACTGAACTGTACTGAACTGGAAGCTGGTTACCAACAATTTACATTGCAACTATAAATAATCATTTATATTTATATTTTGTGTTTTTAAATACATATGCACACTATTACTAAATCTGGCTGACTTTGTGTAATATGTCTGCTGCAAGAACTCCATCATCCCATGCAAGAGCAAACTATTGCTCTCTGTCTTGAGTAGCTCAGACCTTTGGATGTGTTAGGAACTTCTTAGACACTGAATAGACTCGGAATGTGTTATTAAAAATCCAAAATCTCTGAGCTGTTTAAAGGATTTTTGCACTGCCTACTGAAAGCACAATTAAATTGAACAATGAATAAATTTTGTGCATACCCAAGATACGTGAATGCATGTTATTGTTAGCATAAAGTAATGCTATTTGTAATCACTGGTTATTGTTTATGTCCCATCCATATTTCATGCAAAACACCATGGGTTATCACAATTAAAACATAAAGAGTGGCAAATGCTTAATTATTAGTCCTTTGATAACTTAAGCAATATAAATTGACTAACCTCAGCAAAAGTCTTCACAAATATTAATGTTGAAGGAGCAGTTTGAAACTATTTTTGGGCATACATGTCCTGCTGTTGTTTTTCTTGTGCAATTCTGAATCCTATGGAGCCCCTAAAGGGATATGGTGATGGGGAAAACTTGAGCTGGGAGGAAAAATTACATTTCAGTGCTTTTTCTTTAGCAAGTTATGAGTTCCACAGAGATATGTTGCCTTCACTCACAAAATGTTTGCTTTCTCTGCAAGTGAATGCAAAGTTTCTCAGAGAACACTAAAGTTTTGTGACCAACACAAAAAGGCTCTTTGAGAAATAAAAACCAAACAGCAGGACTTGCTCTGAACAGGGTTTCTTTCACTACTGAGAAGGGAATGGAAAATTGAAAACCATGAAACCGGGGGGTTTCATATTTGCATGTTGAAGTAACCTCAGCATGGCAATGAGTACCTGTTGCTTGTGTGATATTGCTTACAGTTTATTGTCAAAATATATATATATATATATATATATATATATATATATATATATATATATATATATATATATATTTTACTCTATTTATTAGGGATGTCCTGATCAGGTGTTTTGTGTCCCCGATCCGATCCGAGTCACTGAATATTGAATATATATATGTATGTATAATATATGTATATATATACATATATGTATGTATATGAGGTGCCAAACAGGAAATAATTATATAAACATCTGAATATATAAATGTAAATCTGAATATATAGTTATAAGTATGAATATATAAATGTAAATCTGAATGTATAGTTATAAGTATGAATATATAAATGTAAATCTGAATATATAGTTATAAGTCTGAATATATAGAAGTAAATCTGAATATATAGTTATAAATCTGAATATACAGAAGTAAATCTGAATATATAGAAGTAAATCTGAATATATATTTATAAGTCTGAATATATAAATATAAATCTGAATATATAGTTATAAGTCTGAATATATAAATGTAAATCTGAATATATAGTTATAAATCTGAATATACAGAAGTAAATCTGAATATATAAATGTAAATCTGAATATATAGAAGTAAATCTGAATATATAGTTATAAGTCTGAATATATAAATGTAAATCTGAATATATAGTTATAAGTCTGAATATATAGAAGTAAATCTGAATATATAGTTATAAATCTGAATATATAGAAGTAAATCTGAATATATAGTTATAAGTCTGAATATATAGTTAGAAATCTGAATATATAGAAGTAAATCTGAATATATAGTTATAAGTCTGAATATATAGAAGTAAATCTGAATATGTAGTTATAAATCTGAATATATAGAAGTAAATCTGAATATATAGAAGTAAATCTGAATATATAGTTATAAGTCTGAATATATAAATGTAAATCTGAATATATAGTTATTAGTCTGAATATATAGAAGTAAATCTGAATATATACTTATTAATCTGAATATATAAATGTAAACCTGAATATGTGATGCGATATAGGAAAACCCAACACATGGTGAAATTTGACCTTTTTAGGTTTTGATACCATGTAAGCTGTTTGATACCATGTTCAAGCCCTTTCCAAAACTGTTTTTATTTTGTCCATAGCCTGAACATAACAAAAGTTATGGCTATCTGAAGTTGGCTGATAGCTATTATTTTCAGGAATGGAATTTTGAGAAAAACGGGTTTAAAGGGAGACGGGTTTCACTTTCACTTCATGGGTTTAACGAGAGCTGTCTGTCAGGAGCGCTATTCTGCATCATTACACAAACAGACTAACGTTACCCTGAAGAGGACAGTTTTCCGTTGTTTATCATGATGGGCATAGACTCTAAACTTTCGATCACCCCTTGTATGTTTAGATAGCACCAATAGTGTAGCTACCTTATAGTTTATATTTAGAACTGTTCGCGCACCTGTGCATATAGGCTAACAGATTGTCATCGGACTCTTCCTCTTTAGTAACTTCATCTTCCGATTCTTCATCTCTGGATGTGAAATAGTCCATTATAACATCGTGTAGGGCACTACCATCACCAAGATTGAGCAGACTGAGATGTGCAAGATCGTTTAAGTGAGCAGCTAACGTTACTTCAGACTGTTCTCTCGTGTTCCGCCATATCATAATATACTTAATAAATTATTATTTACTTAATAAATAAACAAACAAACAAACAAACAAACAAACTTTGCATGCCATAGTTTACACAGGACTGGCGGGAAATGTGCATTGATCCAACTTTATTATATATGTTACTGGTTTATTTTGATAGGTTAACAGTTTTTGTGGTGTTAAGAGAAAGCACCTCCTCAGCGCCTCCTTAACATAAGAGAAAGACACAGTCTTTTCTGGTTGCTGCAATATATCGCTATTTTTCTGTACTAAACAAGTGAATTTTGCCAAGATATTTTCAGAGACGATAGACAAGATGTTATAGAATAATATTTTAATAAAAACCTAATTTTGACAAAAAAAAAATAAAAAATTGACATTTGACTTATTTTTTCGAATTTCCTGAAAATGTCCCAGCGCGACATCCGACGGGTTTTCCCAGATCGCATCACATATATTTACATTATATTAACATTTAGTCATTTAGCAGATGCTTTTATCCAAAGCGACTTACAAATGAGGACAACAGAAGCAATCAAAACCAAGAAAAGAGCAACAACATGCAAGCACTATGACAAGTCTCGGTTAGCCTAGCGCAGTACACGTAGCAAGTAGATAGAATATAGAATAAAGAA